>BSBM01000338.1:20482500-21082500 GCA_027924585.1 Larix kaempferi | reverse complement strand
GACTCCACTGATGATGAGATAGACTACTAGTTGTGCTCCGATGACACTCCAGTGATCCTTTGATCACTCCATGAAGGCTAATTCGAATTTCCACCTTAGGCATTCGAATCCTCATGCATTGTACTATGTATTTCTCCATATTGTGATTAATTAATTAGTGTGTGTAAAGTATTTTTGCTTCTATCCGAGTTCTACTGTATTATTATTATGTTGCTCATTATACTGCATTGACCACTCTTCTTCTATTTTCTTGCTTAATCAATTACTTTCTTGTGACGTATACATCATCTCTTAGATCTTCTATGAGGATTTTCACACGTACCATTTACATTCTACTTCATATTGCTCATAAGCATCTGTATATTCCTCCTAAGAATTGTACTCATAGGATGCATCATAATAGTAATAGGATTCATCATAATAGTAAGACATAGTTGCCAATTAATCTTGAATGTATATACCTAATCCACAGGTGCAAGGACCATGCTCTGATACCACTGTAATGTCCCGTGTTAAGGATTTTAATAAAATGGCAATTTTCCACTTTTTTCCCCAATTCGACCTTTTGACTAGTTTTGATCTGTAGGTCCCAAATTTGCCCCAAATGATCCCTAATGTTCTAAGAAGGTATATGAATGATATTAGAACATAAATATGTGTTTCAGGGATGCCTTTGGACCTTTAAAATACTTCTGCAAATCATTTTTCAATTTTGGTCAATGTAGGTAACTTTACTAGTGATTTCCCTTTGACTAGTATGGTCTCTAGGTATCAAATTGACTCCAAATGCCTTCAAATATTCAAGGATGGTGTATGAATGATATTAGGACTTGAATATGATGATCAGCGATGAGATATGGCCACCAAAATACCTCTGTAAACTCTCTTAATATTCTGGGCCAAGTATGCAATTTTACTAGTAATATGGGGTTCAAATCCCCCTGAGGTAAGTACTAAAAATGGCTTCCCAAAAGCCTCCAAACCCCCTCAAATTTATGAACAGAGGTAGGAAATGTATTAAGGATGTTATTAAGGTCTCATGTGCACCATTAATTGATTCTTATATCTGTTCCAACCCTCTCCCATTCAGCTGCAAAAATCACCAATTCGACCCTTGGGGAAATGGCACTATTTGTTCTCCCAATGCAATGAAACTAAGTAAAAATACTTCAAATGCTCAAGTACATTACATGAAACTTGTAAAATACATCCATGGCAATCCATTAATCACAAATGCATCAGATAATCATCCATTCATTCGAAATCATCAGGATTACATTGATTCACAACAAGGTAGTGGGGAAATGGCACTGTTCTTTCATTAAAATTGAGATTTATACATTTCTACTTGGAATTTCCACCTGAAAATTTCTGGAGATGAAGAACAGAGTATTTAATTCATATTACAAAATAAATTGGGAATTAGAATCTCCCCCAAAGAGTACAAAAACTCACCAAAAATGGCCTCCCTCAAGGATCAAGAATATGCCATGAAAAATGGAAATGGTTGAAGGAGTGAGCTGAAATAGAAGAAACCATCAGCTTCCCTGTAGCTTACATCCGCAAATAAAGACTCCATTAAAGCTCCAAATGGCCTTTCCAATTACCAACTCGAGTGTGAATCTTTCACCCTCAAATTTGGCTAAGGCAAGCAACTAGTCATCAACTAGCTCTCCCTATTCACATATGCAATTGCAAATTCTACAAATGATCAAAAGCTAGTTTCCTTCTTTGTTATTGACATCTATAAAGTTCTAATTTCTTCCTTGGTTCGAATTCCTTCCAAGAGACTCATGCCAATTCAAGTTGGGAAGAGATTCCAAAGAATGCCATTTGTACAACAATTCCAAGTCTCCCACTTCGACCAAATCACATGTGGAATCATCTTAGCTGCCCTAACACCCTTGAGCGCCCTTTTGGAGTCTATTTTTAGCCCTCACATGTCATATATGTCATATGTCAGCCGTCAAGTCTGATTTGTGTCATAGGTGTCATAGAATCTTCATCATTGTTGTCATAGAGCTAAGGAATCTAGCCCAAGTGTCTCACTAGCTCCAAATTGCCTCTTCCTCTTCCATGGGAGTTACTCTTCCTCTATATTTCGACCTTGGATGAGTCATGCCATGAATAATACCTTTTTAACTCCCTCAAGTATGTTACCATTCACCTTGAATTCGAATTGGTGAGAGAATGATGCCAAGTGTAGTGGGGAAATCTAGCCATATGTGAGTCCCACTTCTTCCATGTGTCTTCATGATCAAACGCCATTTTGATTTTAACTTGTATATACTTATTTAGATCCTTTATTAAATATTTATGACATTCTAATGTTCAAACATCATTTATTATCCCCATTATTCACAATCCCAAAGCTTCCACCCCAAACCTAGGAAACTAGTAATTTCCCTCCTTGGCAATTATTTGACCTTTAGCATCAATTTGGCAAACTTTAATGAATATGGCCAATGTGATTAGGCCATTGTGAACCAATGCCAAACTTTGGACATGACAAATCGTCCCTTCCCAATATTGCTTGTCCTCAAGCAATTTCAAACATGGGTGTTGAAGAACCTGCTTTCTATATAATTATTTGAAGTTGCCATTGAATTTCCCAACCTTGAGTCTTTGAGTTTCCATGAAGTTTTTAGAGAGGAACCACCATGCTTGCTGCAGCACTACTCTGATAAGAATCACTTTATTAAGTGGGAAATCTATCTCCCATACAACTTGTTTCCCCCAAAAAATTGAAACCAATGAGACAAAAATTATTCTAGGGTCCCATTGCTTGTATTGCACCCCAACAATTAAGAGTGTTCTCCAACCCATACCATCAGATAAGAGGATTCCAATTTCTTGTATGCATTCTTCCAAACATCATGAGTACAAAATATATATCATCAAAGTACATAACAACATAATGAAGATGTACATCAAGGAGGTGCTTCTTCAAAGAATCATGAAAGTGCTTATAGCTCCAAGTAAGTAGACCACCATTTGTCGGGTGCATACAATCTTCAAGTGACCAATCAAATCTGCTCCAATGACATAGGTGAGAATCCCATGTCCAATAATTCTGCTCCAAAATGATGTGATATGCATCAAAATATTCAACCATGTATTCTTTCATCCAAGAAGTGAATGAAGAATCTCCACTAAAATCTGAACCAAATAATGAGCAGAAAAAACAAGGAGACTTCAAAGGACTCAAAGAAGTCTCACCCATACATCCCTGAATGTGAGAATCATAAAGATATCACAAAGTATGTGGCTTGCAACAAAAATGTTCTCCAATAATAAATCTATTCACCCAAGTGTTGGATGAAGTTCCTCCAACATCAAATGAATCAAGTGTTGAGCAAGAAAAACCATGAGTCTTCAGGTGACTCGAATGCATATCATAGGTGCATCTGTGTAGATGTGCATCATCATAAAGTAACAAAAGATGTTGCTGCAAATGTGAATAATAATGTGCTCCAGCCATATCATCATAAAAAGTAAATATAGGAGTTCCATACTCCTCATGTGGCACCATCGAAAAGAACCCTTTCACCCATTCTTCTTTGAGACTAATGCTGCAAAACATGGAATTGTAGGATGTAGGAGAATTAACTAACTCACCCAAATGATCAAAAAGTGCAGAAGTTTCATCATGGAAGGATCCATATGGTTAATATCATGCAACTCCTTCAAAAGTGCGAAACCTTTGTCATAGATTGGTTCCAATGTAGAGGAATCATGCTATTCTTTAAAAATTGCGTAACCTTCATCAAGAGACAATTCAAGTTACTCTTCCACCACATCAAGTGTTTGGGTCTCTTGAAGTTCATCTTCAAACACATTAAGCACATTCAAATTTCCACATTTCTCATGATCCACCATGTCATGAGAATCCTCGAAACAATCTACCATTTGACAATATGAAATATAGGAGGAAAAAGAAGTATCTTGCAACTTTTCAAGAACTTGCTCATTTTTAATTGTGAGCTTATGATTATCCTCATTATTCTTCAAGTATGCATCATGTAACAGTTCATTAAGCTCAAACAAATGGTTTGTATCAAAAAACAAAGACATGAAATTACCTTTGATGTGGCACATTGCTCTTTGAATCTTCTCCATGTCTTCAAGGAAGGATGTTTCCTCCAATGAAGTAGCTCTCCAATAAGAATTTGACACCAATGCTTGAGTGTCATGGAGAATGCTGAGGGACTCTTGGATCTTCTTTTCGTTCATATTTAAGGATCCTTTAAGAAAATGAGGCTCTTGAAAATGAACCTCCTCATCTTCTTCATTTTTGCTTGGACCAACTTCATGAAACTCAAATGGTCATGGAGACGTTGATGTTGGTTCTTCTTCAACTGCTAAGGGGTATTCATTATCATGCTTAATGGAAGTTGGGCTTGCAGCAACACTTTCAAAAGTGATCAATATGTAACCCACATAGAGGTGTGAGCACCCATCAGTACGTACTCCTTCATAGTTTAAACATCCATCAGTAGATGCCTTTTGGTTCATGTCTAAGCTAGAAGATGTCTCGAAATGATCTTCCATATTTTCAATAGAATCTTCTTCATGCTATTGTGATGTCTCTTCATTTTTCTCCTTCAAGCAAGCTGATGCATTTTGCCCCTTGTTTTCCTTAGGATCAATATCTTTGGAATCTCTTTTTGAAGAATTCTCAAAAGCTCTCCTCAACTGGGACTTAATTTCATGCACACATGTATGATACTCACTCCAAGGTTCTTTACAAGAAGCGCATAAACATTTCTTTACTAACTCCACATCTTCATTTTTGGGCCTATTTTCAAAAATATGTTTAGCTTAGTACTCAAAAGATATGGCCTTTTGCGTATTTTTTCTCGAAGCAAGATATTCTTGATATTTTTTATATTGTTGGGGCAAGGTTTTATATGTTGCTCTCCATCTTTGGAACTCACTCATAGAATTATCCTTGGTTGGTGTGACACACTCATATTCATCAGATTTAAAGTCATAAGAATAATCTTCATTTCTCTTGCAATTGTAAGAAGTTTTGCATGATGGAACCTCTTCCTCATACCATTCACATTCTACTTCATATTGCTCATAAGCATCTGCATATTCCTCATAACAATTGTACTCATAGGATTCATCATAATAGTAAGACATGGTTGCCAATTATTCTTGAATGTATGTACCTAATCCAGAAGTACAAGGACCATGCTCTAGTACCACTATAATGACCCGTGTTAAGGATTTTATTAAAATGGCAATTTTCCACTTTTTTCCCCAATTCGACCTTTGACTAGTTTTCATCTCTAGGTCCCAAAATTGCCCCAAATGATCCAAAATCTTTTGAGAAGGTATATGAATGATACTAGAACATAAATATGTGTTTCAGGGATGACTTTGGACCTTTAAAATACTTCTACAAATCCTTTTTCAATTCTGGTCAATGTAGGTAACTTTACTAGTGATTTTCCTTTGACTAGTATTCTCTCTAGGTATCAAATTGACTCCAAATGCCTTCAAATATTCAAGGAAGTGGTATGAATGATATTAGGACTTGAATATGATGTTCAGGGATGATATATGGTCACCAAAATACCTCTGCAAACTCTCTTAAGATTCTGGGCCAAGTATGCAATTTTACTAGTAATTTGGGGTTCAAATCCCCCTAGGGTAAGTACTGAAAATGGCTTCCCAAATGACTCCAAACCCACTAAAATTTCTGAACAAAGGTAGAGAATGTATTAAGGATGTTATTAAGGTCTCATGTGCACCATTAATTGATTATTATATATGTTCCAACCCTCTCCCATTCAACTGCAAAAATCACCAATTCGACCCTTGGAGAAATGGCACTATTTGTTCTCCCAATGCAATTAAACTGAGTAAAAATACTTCAAATGCTCAAGTAAAGTACATGAAACTTGTAAAATACGTCCATGGAAGTCCATTAATCACAAATGCATCAGAGAATCATCCATTCATTCGAAATCATGAGCATTACATTGATTCACAACAAGGTAGTGGGGAAATGGCACTATTATTTCATTAAAATTTAGATTTATACATTTCTACTTGGAATTTCGACCTGAAACTTTTTGGAGATGAAGTACAGATTATTTTCTTCATATTAAAAAAGAAATGGGGCATTAGAATCTCCCCCAAAGAGTACAATAGCTCACCAAAATCGCCCTCCCTCAAGGATCAAGAATATGTCATCAAAACTGGAAATGGTTGAAGGAGTGAGCTGCAATAGAAGAAACCATGAGCCTCCCTGTAGCTTACACCTAAAAATAAAGACTCCATTAAATATCCTAATGAAAGGTCTGAACTGCTTTTCCAATTACAAACTTGGATGGGAATCTTTCACCCTCGAAATTGGCTAAGGCAGGCAACTAGTCATCCACTATTCACAAATGCAATTGCAAATTCTACAAATGATCAAAAGCTGGTTTCCTTCTTTTTATTGACATTTATAAAGTTTTAATGTCCTCCATGGGTCGAATTACTTCCAAGAGACTCATGCCAACTCAAGTTGGGAAGAGATTCCAAAGAACCCCACTTGTACAACAATTCCTAGTCTCCCACTTCCACCAAATCACATGTGGAAGCATCTTAGCTGCCCTAACACCCTTAAGCGCCCTCTTGGAGTCTATTTTTAGCCCTCACATGTCATATATGTCATATGTCAGCCTTCAGGTCTGATTTGTGTCATAGGTGTCATAGCATCTTTATCATTGTTGTCATAGAGCTAGGGAATCTAGCCCAACTGTTTCACTAGCTCCAAATTGCCTCTTCCTCTTCCATGGGAGTTACTCTTCCTCTATATTTCGACCTTAGATGAGTCATGCCATGAATAATACCTTTTGAACTCCCCCAAGTATGTTACCATTCACCTTGAATTCGAATTGGTGAGAGAATGATGCCAAGTGTAGTGGGGAAATCTAGCCATATGTGGATCCCACTTCCTCCATGTGTCTTCATGATCAAATGCCACTTTGATTTTCACTTGTATATATTTATTTAAATCATTTATTAATTATTTATGCCATTCTAATGTTCAAACATCATTTATTATCTCCATTATTCACAATCCCAAAGCTTCCACCCCAAACCTAGGTAACTAGTAATTTCCCTCCTCGGCAATTATTTGACCTTTAGCATCAATTTGACAAACTTTAATGAATATGGCCAATGTGATTAGGGCATTGTGACCCAATGCCAAAATTGGGACATGACAGTAATGCTCCACAAGTTAGTGGAAGTGCCTCAGGAAGCCATTATCCAAACTTTCCTAAGATAAATCCTAAGGGCAATCCCATTCCCCCGATAGGTAGCACACCAAGAGGTAACCTGACCACCAACCCCATTCCACCATGGAGTGGGTAGGTTACAGGAAGTACCAAATATTTTTGGGCACCACCCCCGCAAGGGGGGAATCAACCTTGGAATGCTTATCCAAACCAAGGAAACAGTCAATGGAGTGGTCCAATTCCACCTAGTAACCAATCTAATTGGGGCCCACCCCCGCAAGGGGGAAATCCACCCATGAATCCCAACTAGCCAGGAAATGGTAATGTTCCACCAAATAACCAACCTTATTGGAACTGTTGTCACCTAAACTGTAGTTGCCCCTATGGATGTATCCAGTCATGGATGGCAATAGGAAAGGGCAACTCAAAAGGTGCAACCACGATCACCTCGACCTCCAGTATATGGTTGTCACGCCAGTCGAGGCAACCTTCGCTTTATGTTATCTAGCCCAGACAACAAAGGGGGAGACCCGATCTACTCCCGACAGGAGAGATCAAAACCAAGAAACAAAATCAGGGTATTTCTAAGTGAAGTTAGGTGTATGGTTTATCCTAGACCTAAGGATGAAGTCACAAGCCAAGTGAGGGGTTCAACAGGTATAGCTTTGGTTCATAGTTGATGTGAGAGTGACTTGAAATGTTTGAAATGAGATCTAGGATTAGTGTACTAGTTCAATGTTGGAAAACCCACTGCCTTGGGAACCGTGTCCAATGCAGGGTAGTTTAGGGGTTGATTGGGGCTAACTAGTACAAGTGACACGTTTGACCATGATACATGATGGCATCAAGGGTTTGGTTCACCACACTAAGGTCAAACCACAAGTTAATCCAACAATCTAGAAAAGTCGAATTGACTTGGAGAGTAACCAGTGCCTTGGGAATTGGGATAATGGAGTCAAAGTAGGGTTGACTTGTGGTTGAGGACTCCTATAGCATGAGACAAGTGGGCAATAAAGGTCTTGATGGATAAGTAGGTCTAGATCTAGGTTTAACCCAAGTGGACCACAATTCCTTAAAACAAGGAATGCTATCCCCAAGGCAAGATCTGACAAAGTGACACACTAGACCTAGCTTTTGAATTATTCCGGTTCCAAATCTCCAAAAATCTCATGTACCCATGTCCTAGAAGTGAGTCAACTCACTTCTCCAAGGTAGTGCGACTTTACCCAAGGAGGCCTAAAAGTGGGGTTAGGTGGGTCAAAACAAGTCCAATGGCATCCAAACTTTAGATCCGGGTAGGTTAGTCAAGTAGGAGTGTGGATATATAATTTTACGGCAATCCGACGGCTAGATCTTACTAGATCTGAGTTTAAGTGTTCCAAGTGGTCCAAAATGGGGATTAAATCCCTTAAAATGTGGAATAGGGCCCACAAGGTGAATTTCAGAAAAGTAACAACCTGGGTGTATGTTATTTGATGTGTAGATTATGGATCAAGTGGGATCTCAAACACCCATGTACTAGATCTAGGTCAACTTGCTCAAACTAGGAAGTGCGCTTTGCTTGGGAGGAGCTAAGTTGGCATGGGAGGGGGGTCAAACGGAAGCCAATCCTCACCAAACTATAGATCTGGGATGCCGTGGATGCTATAGAGGTGGGTTTTCAATATTATGCCCAACAACCCACTAGATCTAAGTAGATCTGAGAAAATGTAAAAATGGGGTTTTGATTAATTAGGGTTTTAAATGTTTTTTGACAATTGGATAGATCATGGAGATAGAACTTACCTTGAGATCATACCTGAGTGATGTGAATGACATGCCTTGATGTTGAGGAAGATTCCTGCAGAGATCAAATGAGAGATTGTTGATTTGCTTGCCAAATTGATGCCCTAGCCCACAAGTGCGACCTCCTCTACCTGTCAAACCAAGGAACAGCAATTCAATTAGTAAGATCAAGTATGGAGGAAATACAAGAGAAATGCAATAGTAACATGAAATAGAAGGTCCTAGGACAGTAATACTCCCTGTTACCAACGAAGAAATCCAAAGAAGAAGTAGGGAAAGTCTTCCCCTGCCAATACTTCCTCCTCAAAGCAAATCGGCCTCCAGCTGTAGATGCAAAAATCGTGGTACAAAATATATGGCAAACAAGATCTCCAATAACTCAGTGCAAAGGAAGAACCAACGAACGAACACCAAAAAACATTCACCACAACACTGGATATAGATGCAATAATAATTTTCTATTTCAATAATCCAGAGCCAAAAGTCCCTTTACAATGAGGAGCTCTCTCCTTTAAATAGGAAGGATAGGCATCAAAATCCTAACCACTTTTTGAATGAGTGGCTAAGATTAAAAGATACAAATGTCTAATCGATGGTTGAGATGAGCTCAACAATAAAATACATGGATCACTAATAAAATATTATGTAAGTGGACAAAATCGCCCTATAAGAGGGGAATCCCACCAAATCATAATGACAAAATATAATAGGAGGCTTATGGTGGGTCCAAGGGGTAATTTTATCCCTCCTTGGTCAATCCCCATAGCACAATAATCAATAAATAATACCAAATGTACCAAATCGTGCCATCATAGTCAAAGCGTAGGCCTCAAAAAAGACCTCAGAAATCCACAAAAAGTGCCATAAGTGATGGATGCGGACCCCGATGAAGCTGAAACTGCTGGAGAAGATGTGGAAGGCCCCGATCTATCATCACTGATCATCCCATGCGATAACTTTGCCTCAGTAGCCCAAATCGATTTCCTCAATAGCCATTTCTACCAATCCTGAAATGCCTCGGGAAGCATGAAACTGCCCCAAACAGCCTCCTAGAGTGCCTGCGCTGTCAAGGTGAGGGCACCAATGTGTCCAAGAGGGGGGTAATATGGTAAAAACAAGTGGCTGGACCACCCCCTCCATCATCAGCGCCCTAGGTCAACCGGATAAAAATCTCATCTGCTCTTACAGGGCCTCCGACAGACCAAAACTGCACTGGGACAGCCTACTGAGGCTCAATCATCACTGCAAGTGCCCGGAACTGAAAACAAACTGTCCCATTGGACTCAGAAGGTCCAAATCCATCCAAGATGTGTACTCATACACCATATGAGTCTCTGCATGATCAAAATAAATATCCAATATACCGAAACAAGGCCAATAATAATGATCTGTAAATGACCAAACACTGCTGTAACACAAGAATCATCATCATAACCCTGTAGCTGCTGCATAGAATCATCATGTATGTGTACATAGACCATATATCATCTATCCATATCATCATAAGGTCTAACATCTCATGTCCCATGGTCCTCCATGGTCAAACTGGGTCTAACCAAGACCAAATATAACTCAGACCATCATCCAAGGCTGCTGCAAAGTGTCAAAGTTAATACATGCTCTACAACTTATTCAAATAACAATTATAACACAGAGTAATCATAACTGGCGATCTAAATCCAAATATATAGTGTCGTTAATTATTATTATTACTCAAACTAGACTTTCAGGATCATACTCACTTCATAGCTGTGATCAATTTGCTAGTGAAGGGTGAAGGCTGAAATAATTGGCTAGGCTAAGGGATGACTTGACTGACTTGAATTTGTGACACTTTGGCAAGGGAAAGGGAATACACACCATAGTATATACTGAATGAGCAATAACACAAGGAATGGCGGTGTCTCACAAATGGATGAGTTGTTTAAAGAGGGTTTATTCACCTTCACAGATGCGCACAATCCATAATACAAATAAGGCCAGCAATTGTTTAGATATAGCATTTAAGTTCCATTGCTTTTTGGGCCTGAAGTTTCCATAGCCTTGATCTATGTGTGTTTATAAACACATTGCATAGATTTACATTTATTTTAGGCTTTCTGCTGCAGGTGTGTTTTTAAGGCACTTGTTTACCTGAGCACTTCTAGGTGTGTCATGGACAGCTTGTTTACCTAGGTATTTATTTTCCAAAAGATATAACATTTTATTTTCATAGCCATTTTCATTTGGCATGCCTTTCATTCATGTGTGTTTAGAAACACATTTCATAAATGGGCTTTTCATACAAGATATAGCATTTCATTTTTCCAGACATTGTATTCATGGCAGCACCAAAAGTTTCAGGTTTAGCTAACACAACTTTAGTGACTAGGGGGAATTCACAAGGAACTCCAACTCACCATAGGTAAGTTTTGTCACCAACTCAGAGCCGAGACACAATAAACAAGGAAGCTCATCCAATATAGAGGCTACAGTGGGGAAAAGTCCTCCATGCCACTAGTCAAGTAGTAAGTCAGGGTGATAATCTAAAAGGTAGGCCATGGATGGATGAAGACAATGAATGATGGAGCCGACACTAGCAAGCCAAAGTATGGTTGAATGATCACCTCTATTCTCCCTAAGGAGGGTACATACCAATGAGTATGAATAGTGAACTTCTAAGTCTGAGTAGGGACAAATATAATATATATAATAAGATCAACCAGGTCCACATATCTATATGATCGCCAGATCATGACACTAAGTGCTAAGACATGCTATAAGAATAAGTATAAAAGAAATCTAACCACAGCACCATGATATACCTGCTGAGTCATATACCTGAATGCTCATCAACCTGTATCGTCATCTGTCCGCTGAAACTGCTGCTGCAACTCTGGGCACTACTGACTGCTCTGTACCAATGGTATAATGGCAACATCGGTCCTCTCTCTGAGTGTCCCGAGACTCAGTCATGGCATGGGGAATACAACTGTTGTCCACAATCTAATAGTGATCCAATATGGATGCTCATCTCAGCATCTCAAATGTAAGGGAACTGGCTGAATAGTGTACTGGAATCAGAAAAATAATGTATGGTAGCCCGGCTACTATATATGTGATAACAGGAACATAGCTCCGCAAGGGGGAAATCCATACATCCAACCTAGTTCACAATGGATTGGGCAACATCCAAGCAATAACCAATTCTTTTGGATGCAACCTCCGCAAGGAGGTAACCCCTCTTAGAATGCTTTTCAAGCCCAAGGACCACAACAATGGAGCTATCAAGCTTCACCCGCATATCAAACGTTTGCTCCGACACCATCTAAGTCACCATTTCTAGCCACATTGAATCTACCGGATTTATCCCGACTGACTAATGACCCCGTTCTACATTTGAATGTGTGGCCAACCATACCGACTAAACTACCCTCAGACATACCCAAGTTTGACGAAAAACCAGGGGAAGACCCATGAAATCATGTGATGACATTCCATTTGTGGTGTTCATCCAATTCCCTAGTTGATGATGGTGCTAGGTTAAGGTTGTTTCATCAGACCCTAACAGGAACTGCTGCGAAATGGTACATGGAACTGCCACGCAATACTTTCACAGAATTTTCATCTTTAGCCATGGTCTTTCTGACACATTTTCAATTACCTATCCGCTATGAGACAGGAACATAACTTTTAACTTCACTTAGGAAATCCACCGATACTCGCATATCAGATCATGTCCACGAGTGGAGGAGGCGCCGAAGGCTTATAAAAGTTGAAATCCCTAATCAATTCTTAGCAAATTGGTTCATAAAATCCTTATTACCTACTCTTGCCAAAGATGTAGCTATGTTAGGAGCTATGACTGAAGAACAACTCATTCAGAGTGCTCACCAGATTGATTTGATATAATCCCAATCGGGCACACTTTATGACTTAATACCCCATGCTGTAAGACTTGCGTTTGATCCAGCTAGGACACCAAAAGGACCTCATACCGATGGTGTGATTGGATCCGTTAACCAACTTGAACAGATTACCCAACAATTGGGACAAATGTCAGTTCAAAATCAGCAACCCATAACTGGCGAGGCAACACAGCAATCCGCAACTCCTACCCAAACTTCTGAAGTACTTACGGTTCAAACTGCATACCCAAAAGGAAAAAAGAAGAAACAGAAGAAGAAACCCAATGCCAATGCTGGGACAGGAGAGGCACCTCAGGTGAATAATCCCACTGGAGGCAACCATGAAAACCAGAAAAACAAGTACCCTTGCAAAATTTTCCAAGGGGATCATCCTGCTCATCTTTGCCCTCATATGGATGATATTCATCGAATGTTGGCACAACAAGGAGGGCAACAACCACAACCTAATATCCTAACTCAACCTTTCCGCCAACAACAACAGATGGTTGTTGTGGCGCCAATACCTCCACCAGGAGGAATCCAAGCAAACCCCCCACAAGGGGGCAATCCACCCAACGCTAATATCTTCACAATTGGTGAACATGACATCCATATCCAAACAAAGGCTCATTCTTATGACATACCTTCAAAAGATGCCAAAACAATTGGATCTCAGCCTAGTGGTTCTCTAACTATTGAGAAACCAACCATAGATACAGTGCCTCGACCTCCAAAAGGTGTCTTCCGTAAAACAACCCCAATGCACAAGTTGCTCAAAACTACAATGTGGTTGAAGATTTAGCTCAAGCTCCTTATGCAATGTCTTCCTTGGAAGTGTTGCAAAGTTGTCCTGCTCAATGGAAGGCACTATTATCTACTATTGGTGATATCAGTCCGTCTGACAGTAATTTGATCACTTTTGACTTAGAACAATCCACTTGTAGTCTTCCCTCACAAATTTCATTTCAAATCAAAGTGAGTTCACATGGTAAGAACATTTTTCGAACTGTTGTGGATGAAGGAGCCTAAAGTTGTGTCATGTCACTAGCTTGCTGGAAAGATTTGGGATCACCCACCCTAGTACCATTCCACACAATTCTCAAAGCATTTGATGGTCATTCATTCCCACCTCATGGACTTATCATGGCTTGCACAGTTGAACTGGGGGGAAAACAGTTCAAGTAGATGTTGAGGTAGTGGATGCACCCACATACAACAATTTTGTATTGGGATGCAGTTGGATACATAAGATGACGACTATAGTATCTTCCATATTCCGAGTCATTCGGTTCCCCCACCAAGGGAAGATTGTCACAATCGATCAATTGGATTACTGCACACCTGAAATTGGTCTCCACTCGAATGTACCTTTTGTAGGGGATTCAACAACGGTGATTCAGGATATTGGGGTAGGAATGTTTAAAGACTCATCCCTTATGGTAACTTTCGCAATTACACCACCAATATTGACGTCTAGCACTGCCCCAATTTTCACCATTACATCGAAAGTGTACAATCGATTGGTTCCACCTCATCGGTTGGAACCTCCAAAGAGAACATCTTAGATGGAAAGAAGGATGGAAATACACATACTTCTGCACAACATGATGAAATGGAGAGTAGTGTTCCCTTTTCTACCATAGAGCTTCCTTATCAAGCTATTCAAATGGCTTCGGTAGAACCAGATCAAAATCCTCCCAAGATGCAGGAATATAATCCTTATACTTCACCTGTTTGGGCCTTGAAATCTCATAGTACCCATTATCTCTTGGATTAGACTTTCTCTTCGGATGAAGCCATCCTAGAGGTCATGAACATCTCGGAACGACCCTGGGAGGATATGCACCACAGATCCTCATTTCTTCCGAAAATCAATTCATTAGAAGTCAAGCATGAAAATCTTTACTTTGATGACAATATGACCAAGTACCAATGCCCTATCCAAATCCATAATGTGAGTTCGGAAGGAAACTTGGCGAACATTTCGAAAACCATCCTAATTCACATATCCGTAAAACCTGGCATCGTTGAGAACATCAACATAGGGGTGGATTGTTCTCCTGAGGAAATACCACTTTATACTGCTTTATTTAAAGAGTTTCGTGATGTGTTCACATGATCTTATGAAGAAATGTCAGGCTTCGATCCTAGTATTGTGAAACATGAAATCAAAACCTATCCCAATGTTAAACCTGTGCGGTAAAAACTACGTCCAGTGAACCCTACGAAGTCCGCTGCCATTAAAGACGAGGTCGAAAAGCTATTGAAAGTTGGATTCATCTATCCTATTCCTCTAACTGAATGGGTATCCAACCCCATTCCCGTTAACAAAAAACAAGGAACTATCCGGGTCTGTACTGACTTTAGGGATTTAAATTTGGCTTGTCCCAAAGACAACAATCCCACACCTTTTATCGATCAGATTATAGACGAATGTGTTGGAAACGAAATCTTTTCATTTATGGATGGATTCTCCGGTTACAACCAAATCCAAATAAAAGAGGAAGACCAACATAAGATAGCTTTCATATACCCTTGGGGGACCTTGGACTATATGAAAATGCCATTCGGCCTTAAAAAGGTTGGAGCTACTTTTCAAAGAGCTATGTCATATGCATTTCATGACATTAAGAAAATCATTGAGGTTTATCTTGATGACTTGGCAGCTAAATCTAAAAGGAGAGCTGAACATAGTGCCCATTTACAAGCCATCTTCGTGCGTTGCTGCAAGTACAACATTAGGTTAAATCCACATAAATGCATGTTTTGTGTGGACTCTGGTAGGTTACTTGGGTTCGTAGTGTCCCGAAAGGGGATCATGGTCGATCCCATCGAGGTTTAGCCAATATTTCAGTTGCCTTCCCCGAGAACAATCACTCAACTTCAAAGACTTCAAGGGAAAGCTAACTACTTGAGGAGATTTGTCGAGAATTTTGCTGAAAAAGATAAAGGTTTCATGTGTCTCTTAAAACAAGATGCCATATTCATATGGGATGACCAAACTCAACGTTCATTTGATGAAATAAAGAAAGCTTTGGTCTCTGCCCCGATGCCTAGTCCACCGAACTATAATAGAGACTTTCTGCTATATTTGGAAGCATCTCCTTCCACCATTGGAATGGTCTTAGCAAAAGAGGACGAATCATCTCAAAAACATGTTATTTACTAACTTAATAAGGGCCTTGTAGGTCCCGAATTTAGATATTCCCAGGTTGAGAAGTTGGCCTTGGCAACAGTCCATGATGTCCAACGACTTAGACATTACATACTTCCAAGGAAAACAACCATAGTGGCTGAAATAAACCCCATGAGACACATTTTGTCCCTCCATATGATTGGTGGCAAATAGTCAAAATGGATAGTAATTTTGAAAGAATTCGACCTCGAATTCAAAAATAATAAAGCCAAGAAATTATTGGCATTTGTTGAGTTAATGTCTGAGTTACCCATTGAGAATTGAGAAGGAGGGTACTGTATCTATTGAATCTTGGGCAGATGATCATGTATTCCTCACTGCAACGTCTGATCCTTGGTATGGAACATTCATCATATATCTCCAAACCCAAAGGATCGATCCTCAATTTTCTAACATTGAACGGCATCGCATTCGACACCGAGCTCGAAGATACCTCATCATCGGGGATACTTTGTACCATCGAGGAATAGACATGATATTAAGATGTTGTATAGTACACGAGGAAGCTGAACAAGTGTTGAATGATTGCCATGCTGGGGCATGTGGTGGTCATCTTTTTGGGTTGGCAACTGCCCAGAAAATCTTGCATGTAGGATACTTTTGGCCTACAATTTTCAAAGATTGCATGAATGCTGTCAAAAAGTGTCACCCTTGCCAAATTTACACAAGAAAAATGCGCGCACACCCTGCTCCTTTACACCCTATAGTAACCGTGGGTCCATTTTCAAAATGGGCCATTGATTTTATGACAATCAAGCCACCTTCAGCCGATGGCCACCACTACATCATCGTAGCAGTGGACTACTTCACCAAGTGGGATGAGGAGATGCCTACATTCAATTGCATGAGTAAAACTGCAACATATTTTCTATTCAATCATGTGATAGCAAGGTTTGGTGTACCCAAAGAGAACACTACTGACAACGAAAGTCATTTTAGGAATTCCTTTACGGATGAACTTACAGACCGGTTAGGATTGCAGCAAGACTTTTCCTTGCCATATTACCCTCAACCTAACGAACAAATCGAAGCCATCAATAAGGTTTTGAAAACTATGTTACAGAGGACGATTAATAAAAACAAGAATAACTGGCACTTGATGTTGTTTACTACTCTTTGGGCTTACCAAACGACCGCTAAACCCGTAACCGGATTCACTCCCTTCCAACTAGTTTATGGAGAGGAAGCTGTGTTGTCGATTGAATGTGAAATCCCATCATTAAAAATAGTTGTCGAACTCCTAGATCCATTCTCTTGATGGATCTAGAAGGGAAGCCTCTCTAAATGTAGAAGCACACAATAAGAGGATTAAAATGCAATATGACAAGTCTACCCATCCCCAAGTCTTTTCTGAAGGTGATCTGGTTTTAGTTTATGACCAAAACCAAGATAAAATAGGAGAAGGGAAATTTGTAACTAAATGGTTTGGCCCACTTGTAGTCAAAATTGTGTTAAAAAAGGGAGCTTATGAATTGGTCAATTTTGATGGGGAACCCATGTCAGAGATCAGAAATGGTCTCTATCTGAAGAAATACTTCGTGTAGGCACCAATGCCTCGCACCACTTGTTTTATTATGTTGTATTCTTTGTATAAACTTTTGTACATTAGTTATTTTGGGCACACACTTATCTTGCTTGGCATTGTCACTTTGGAAAATGGCACAAGAATCTTTCACATATTTGGGAAATGCGGATGGCGCGAGCCATAGTTCTCGGAACATTGCTTCCGCTGCATGGGTCGTTTTCACACCTAAAAACAAAGTTCTTAGTTCAAGAGGAATTTTTCTCGGATCTGCAACCAACAATGTTGCAAAATATAGCATAGTCATTGAGCTTCTTATCGAGGCTATCACCCTTGGCATCCGACAAATAATCGTCAAATTGGACTCAAAATTAGTTGTATCCCAGTTAAATGGTCAGTATGAAGTTCGACATCCTACACTGTTTAGAAAGTTTCTACGAGTACATCTTTTAGAGCGTCATTTAGAGTTTAATGAATATATACACGTTCTTAGAAGTCTGAATAGTTTGGCTGGTTCTTTGGCCAACTATGTACTTGATTGGCACCTAAGTCATTAACATCATACCAAAAAGCAAGCATGTACATTATTTCATGGCCAATTTAATTGAACACATCATTTAAGGACATAAGTAAAACCGAAATAACCTAGCTTACATCACAACCCAAAAAGTGTGTAAATTTTGCACACACCAAAAAGAATAGTGTAAATACTTTTTCTCTTTTTTATTCTTTTTCTTATAGATAACACCCAAAAAAAATTCATAAAAAAATGAAAAAAATTGGAAAATTTTGAAAACATGGGAAACTGTTTCAAAATTTTCTAGTCCGACATCGAAACTAATCCACAACTGGCAGATCAAAGAATAAAGGTTCACAGCTTCCAGAAATTCAAGTTGAAAGGGGATGCTTCCTCTCATACATTGGTTGCACTACAAACGCATATGGTAAACCATGAATATTTCTTACTTATCTTTTATTCATACATGTACAAACCGTATCCTTTTGAATGATAAAAAGATGCATAATTCCTCAATTTTGGCTATCTTTTAAGATATTAAATGCACAGTTGAACCAGTTTCTAACTAAATTGTTGGGTAGTGAAATGGTTTGGATTTCAGGACTTGTACACTTTGACAATTCGAACTATTTGATTCAGGTAGTTGAGACAAACCATGATTCATGATGATCTATGATTTTGGCATTTTTCACAAGACTCAAGCTGAAGTAAAACTCATTGAACCGTTCCTACTTGGCCATTTCACCAAATTGGATAACCTCAGTCACATGGTATTACTTCCCCGTTCGTTGACACATAATCCTGCTCCAGATAACCTACCCCAGGAGGGAACAACTGTAAGAGTGTGCACAACTAGCTCATCCCTTGTTTGCAATATGGATCTTTGCCTTGGCCTGACCCGTGCCCTTGAAAAATAGGCATATGCCCATGCAACACTCGTTCCCTCCTATGTATCATAACATTCTTTATTATTTTTCAAATGAAAAAGCATAAAAATTAAAAAACACAAAAATCCAAAAAGGTAGAGACTTGAATCACTTCATATCATAAAATTTGAATAAAATGGCAACAGTCAGTCCTTGTCACCCTTGAACAGGGCACATAATATTGTATCCACTGTTAGTACACCATCTGCATTTGCCTTAGGAAACTATACCAGTATTTTGAACAGATCTCCACCGATGGGTTATCCTTCCCGTCACCAATGGAGCTTTCATTAATGCATCTGGCATTAGCAGATTTCATCAAGGTCGGTTACTGAAAGTCTTATGTTGCCAAGTGTCCATTCTGCGTCGTGTTATGTGTTCAAGGGAAGTTCAAACCGAGTCGTCCATTACGCAAATATTCTTGACCAATCATGTCGGCCTCCTTGTGTCAGTATATAGTGTTGGATCTTGTAGTTCTACCAAATTATCTCAAACTATTGATCTTTGTTTCGTATCAGTTGATGTGGGATGCATTAATTCCCTCCTTCCGATGGATCAATTCATATCGACATCAAATCATCATCTAGGACATGGATCTAGAAACCCAAGAGTACCTTAGATCTTGCAGTCATTAGTGGCAGGTTTCCTCGCAAATGATAGTGGGTATACATCAATTACCCCTGATTGTTTGATTCTACAAGTGTTCGATTTCAGAACATCTATTCACACTTGCTAGTTTGTACTCAAAACCTTAGAGTCCATCATCATTATCGATGGGTCTCTTCGCATCTATTAACGGTATATATCAATGACTGGCAATCAGATGGTGTTTTATTATGCTCGACATCAAATCATTTATTCACATGAAATAAACTCGTACTATCGTCGGTTTGTATTGAAGACCTTGATAAAAACGATTGTATCACTCATCGATGCACTGCCCGAGCTGTGCAAGATTAGACTGCCATATCAGAAGTTTGATAAAGACCTTGTTATCGCACTCATCAAAGTGCATGTTTACACTTCTGAAAAATGTACTTTTGACATGGATCCACTGTGTATTGTTCATTGCCATGCTT
Organism: Larix kaempferi; assembly: GCA_027924585.1. Classification (NCBI taxonomy): domain Eukaryota; kingdom Viridiplantae; phylum Streptophyta; class Pinopsida; order Pinales; family Pinaceae; genus Larix; species Larix kaempferi. The sequence goes on along the minus strand of BSBM01000338.1, from coordinate 21,062,347 downwards.
GTTTACTGCTGAGCATGGGTATGCCCACCTCAGGAAGATATTATATATTTGAGAAATTCCTATGTTTGACATGCAGGTGTGATCCTCAATCCCGCACCCATGAGTTTTTCATTTCCTCATCCTTGCTTTGAACGATAAAGAGTATCAATATACATAGTATAAATTTTAGTAATGTATTTCGGCCCTTAGCTCTATTTTGGACCTCACACATTAGGGGGCATCTGTTGACAATCAAATTAACACCCTTAATAATGTGACAAAAGAAGCATATTTTTTCTATGTGCCCGCAACATTAAGACAGAACACAAGTACATTCAGAGACAAATCCTCTTTGATCTAATCACTTCTCCCATAAATGGAAGGATTGGGTGAAGAAAGTAAAAACCTAAGGAGACCAAGTTCAGTGATTGAACCGCGCACAAAGAGTCCAAAGCTAAGCTACACCAATCAAAAAGTGAAGAGAAATGCATTAAAATGCATTAATTGTGCTTAAAGTATGCTAAGTTGTGCAAAAAAACCTAAAAACTATGGAAAAGTGGGTTTTTGAGTGAAAATTATCTAAAATAATGAAAAAAAGCAATCCCAAATTGAGAAGAAAAGCTTGAAAGCCCATTTCCCAATGCTATATAAGAAAGGCATTTGGGGCATGGTAGGGAGGACAAAGGAAGAGCAAAGGCATGATGGAGAGATTCTGAAAGAGGAGGTAAAGCTCAATTTCTTCAAAAGCAAGGGTGGAGAAAGGAAAGCTCATGGCAATGGAGGAGGGATTCACACCAAGATCCATGGTAAGGATGTACCTCTTCATTGTTTTGATATGAAATGATTCAAGTTTGTTCCATTTCAATGTTTGAATGTTGTTTATTTTGTATGATTTAGATTTTCAAATGGCATTAGATCTTAGCTTTGCTTATTATGTTTGATGAATGAATGTAGATCTTATTGATATCTTGTGATAAACATTTTCATTTGCTGACATAGAAGCTCACTACTTCTTAGTAAAATAGATTGATTATTTGCAAATCTAACCCCCCACTAGCAAACTACTTTATCTATTATCAATCAATTTCTTGGCTTAAGTAGATTTTGAGACCTTATATATAGTCCAAGTATGGTGGAGATTGACGATTTCCCTTAGCACCAATGGATGTTTGCAGTGTGTGCAACACTTAAGGATGAGGAGAGTTTGGTTTGATAAATGTTTCACTAAGGGGAGTATTCTAGCAACCAAGCGGGTGGTGAAGTTTCTTGAGGGTTTAGCTCCTTGACAAATCTTATCTATGCATTGAGTTCTTTCAGTGCAACACTCGGGTAGAATTTGGGGTAATTTTGAACTATGCAATATTATCTCATCTTCTCATCTCTTTCAAGTATCTATGTCACTAATATTTCAAAGTATTTGGGTTACCTAGAAGATGGTTGTTGGTTTGGTTCCTTGTTATTAGGAGGGTAGCATTGCTAGTTGCAATTTAGCTTTTCATCCCATTTTGAGTTGGAGGGTCCAATATTCATGTGTGGTGGATCTACCGTATTTAGTTTCTTGTAAATTGAGTAGGAAACGCATCATTCTCTAGGTTGACTTGTGGGATTCAATCTTGGAAAGAGTGGCATGGTCTTGCTCAAGAATATGGTCTCCTAATTTTTTGTTGTCCTTTAATTAGTGAGAATAAAATCCTTATCCCAGAGGATAAGTTGTATAAATTGAACATTGGAATGTATCGACTCTTTTAGAGAGATTGGAGTTGGTGTTTTGGTATATTGCTTCAACAATTTTACTAGCATTGTCTGTATTCCATACTTCACTATAGGAATTTGTTATCCCCAATATCGAATTCTTGTTGGATATCTAGGGATTAGACGGATAGATAGATTCATCAGTTGCATAGTTTTTTTCATATAGGATTTCTTATAAGTATAGAGAATTTGCATGGTTGGTGATTTATCAAAGGTTGCATCCAAGTTCATGCTAGATAGGAGCGACCTCTATGATGGACTCTATCTAATTTGTCAACATTTTGAGATTGTGAAGCACATTCTATTGGAGTGTCAATATGCCAAACAATGTTGGAGGTTTCTTGAAGATCAAACCTCATGGGTGCTTCAAAGATATGTTTGTTGAAAGTCTCTTTTATTTGCTTATTAATGCAATCATGTTTACCCTGAACTTGCATCTTTCACATTGTATGAAGATGACAAATTTATTTATTTTATAGAAAATTAGGTGCAAGTTATTTTTTTCTCACGAGCAGAGTTCACTACCTTCATTTTGTTCTATGTGGCAAGATGAAATTCGTCATTAGCTCTGGCCAAAGGGGCTCTATTGATAAAATATTCCCACTCTTTGAATCCAATTGAGTGCTCTAACTTTTTTTTCAATACTTGATTCTCTAAGGGAAAATATATAATCTCATATGTTGGTAAGAGGCAAAGAGAAAATACACAAAACAACAACTTTAGTTGTTGTTGCTACCACACATGATTGAAACAATTGAGCTATTCCTCACAAACCACACCACTAGACAACACCTTGCATTACTTCATAAAATGGGTATAAATACACAAAGGGATATCTTAGGATAGAAACCACTGTCTAACTACTAAGAACCATTTAGATACAATGTCTAGATCTCACTTCCTCTCAGCCACGTCAACAACCAACTTAACTAACTAAATTTTTCAAGATGCAGGAGTAATTTCCATATTCCAACACTCCCCCTTAATAACAACTGCTTAGCATAGAAAACAACAACTTTCAGTTTTCAATGTCCTACTGACCTTAGTCTCAGCTAGGTTTACATGGACTAAAAATAACTCTAAAAACTATAATTTTACCTCCTTCATTGATGCAGAATGGTGCTACTGATTCTTCTTCTACAAGCTTTATTTTTACTCGTTTGACTCCAAACTTTGAATTCTACAACTCTTTGTATATTCTTCCTCAACTTTAGCTTTACTTCGGGCTTACTTTTATTTAGAATTCCTTCTTCATCCTCGATATTTTCTCGAGTTACTTGGACCTTCTCAGTTCTATCACCAGTTTTAGTTTCAAAACTCTTTTCCATCTGTTGTTCATCATTCAAGTGTTAAATTCCTATTACACTATGGGTTGGAATCCCAATATTGATCTCCAAATGATATAATGTGGGCATACGAAGATCCCACCCACTATTCTCATGATCGCGCATACTAAGACCGATCCAATTAATGGTCTCCTACAAACTCAACAACTACTGGTAATACCTCAGCTTTGCAAGGTTCCATTTCATAAAAATCTTATCAATAGGTTCTCCTTCTAAACCTTCTCACTCACATGCAAATTTACAGTATGCATTCATTTCATCTTCTTCATAAACAATATATTCATATTGATTGCCTATGCTTCTTAATTGATCATACACTCCTTCGCAGTGGTTGTTTTTTTCCATGCTTGCACAATTTCTCTTGTCATTACTTGGATACTCATATGCAAGTAAATGGTCAAACAAAACATAATTCTCTTTTAACATCTCGTCATCTTATTCAAATTTTTCTACTACACATGCAAGCTTCACTGTTACCTTCTTCTCATTTGTATTTTTACCTACTTTAGCATCAATACTTGAACACATAGTTTCATATATATTACTTTGAAAAATATAGATTTGTTTACGATCCTCAACCACAATGACCTCATTTGCATCATCGACAACATCCACAACTACGTCCATATCATCTTATTTGCTTACTGCAGTACTCATCATGCAATATTTATCATGATTTATCACTTCTCCATTCGTCATTGCTTCAATCAACTTCATATCTTTGTTGATCTTCATAAATTCTAGTTCTGGGAACTCAACCTCATCATTGATTGGTCCTTCAAACTCAATTCTAGACTCAACCATATCTTCAACATTTATAGTATCTTCATTATTGTTCATTTCTTCAATTGCACATTAGAGGAAATTTAGATGAAAAATGGCCCGCCCAACCCTAATTCAAATTCCATGTCATCATGTATTAGCCAATCAAAACGCTTAAAAATTCAAAAGAGGTGCATATAAAAAAATTGGAGGGAAAAAAAAAAAACTACTTTTTGGATCGTATTCTCAACTTATCTCTGTGCAGATTTACTCAAATTTCAAGCGGGAGCACTTGTTGGATGCGGAAATAAATTCTGCATCCAACGAGTATCCAACTTGCATAATTTTAGCATGATCTACATCACGAAAAATTGAAAATACCTAAAAAACACATTTTGTCTTTCACTAGAAACATGTTTTTATGTATTTTCAATTTTTCATGATGTGGATGTGGATGTGGATGTTGTCAAAAGTATGCAAGTTGGGTACGAAATGGATGCAGAATTTAATTCCTCATCCAACAAGTACTCCTGCTTGAAATTTGAGCAAACCTACAAGAAGATAAGTTGAAAATATGATCCAAAAAAGTAGTTTTTTTACTCTCTCTCTACTATTATTTTATTATTTTCCTTAGGATTTCCATAGGAGGACCATTTTTCATCCAAATTTACTCTAATACAGTAGTTATAATACTGTATTCTACCTCAACTCCGTCTTCAACATCTAGAGTGTTTTCTTCATTTTCTTTATAGGTTAGTGTTGTTGCTTCTCCCTCTTGCAAATTACCAACTCGATAAGCTACATCACAAACTATCTTTGGCATATTCCTTTTCCTTTGGAAAATATTGCATGCATTGTTTCTCATTTTCAACTTCAACTTCTAGCTTACAAACCAAAGCATCAATGAGTCCATCACGACAACATGCAAGAACTCCTTCTCCACTGTCATATTCATCTTTATCCAATTTTGTCTCATCTTCTACATAACACACAATTCCATTTGCCCATCTTAAAGCTTTTCTTCTTTTGAACAGTTATGTATTGACTATATGAACTCAACTTTAGTGAGTGGTCTTTTCCTCTTCATCAAAATTTTCATAAGACCCTTATATGCTCCCTTGTTTTGATTCATTCCTTAGATGCTTCCCATTCTTCAATTTCAGAAACTATGAATCTCAAGACTTCATCGTTGTTATTTATCTTTCCACCTTTTTCTCTATTTTTGGAACCCATTTCTCTACATGTTTTCTGATTGGGCTCTTAAACCTTTACCATGAAATTTGACCAAGTTTCTCCTTTGACAAAAAGAAAAGCCACGTGAACATTACAAGCACCTTTAAATTATTCTATGACCCTCCATAGACTTATCAACAAAAACCTTTTCTAATCACTTGCAAAGTACCACAAGACAATATCTCTTACACTTTACATTTGCAAACTTGGGATGGCATTTTGTTATGACGCCTTGACTCTTTATAAACATATTAATGGGGCCCTTTTTTAACACTACAACTTATCATATGGACTTTCTTTTGATGCCAAAAATATTAGATGCAACTATTTAGACAAAAATGCATACCTTCATGTGTCTTTTATTCGGCATGTGGATTCTTGCTTTCATTTTTTTTAAACCATGAGAATTTAGCAACATTCGATGGATATATCCAACAACCCACAAGCCAAATATACCAGTAACTTATGACTCAGCACAGCTGATATGTCTCAAAGACCACTGGGGTGACCCTCTATCGCAAGGTCACCTACCCTTCGATCCTTGTCACAATGGGCCAATAAGCAACCCTACCCCCACTGGTTTTGAACTTGTGACCTCCATGAAAATAACACATGTTTTTAACAATTAAGCCCACTCAGATGCTCTATCGTGCTTCCATTTTTAACCAACCACTTTATCACTATCGTAAGATGTAAAAGGGGTAAAAGACAAACAAAATCATGAACAAACTCTTTCAATCACGACACGGTTAATTCTCCAATCACTGATTGACCCACTTGTCTTCAAACCTCCTCAATCAATCAGTTCAACTTCTTTGCCTCATATCTATCTTATGGGGACTTCTTTACTCGATGATTTATCCCAGAATTTTACTCAACCAATGTCACTAGATTGGCCAATCCCTGGGCCTTCTTGTAAAATGGTTGCACCCAATGGATATACCCGCGACCATATAGTGAAAAAACGAATTTGAGTGTGCCAAATGTGATTGCGTCTTACCAAGTAGATACACTATGACCGGTCCATTCTGGTTGCGCCCTCTAGTGTCTAGGTTTTTGGTCACTCCTTTTTCCTCTAAGCACCAATGACTGACACTTCTCGGTCGCCCCCACAACACTTAAGCACCAACCACTGACTCTAAAGATATTCTGAACGTCTCCAGATTGCCTCCATAGCAATTCCTTGTGAAAAATCTATGACTGCTCTGAAATGCTGAAATGCTTTACTTGACTGGTGAATAGTACTAGATCTAACCAACTCCATTGGTTAGAGGCAGAGAGAAAAAAACACAAAATAAAAACTTGGTTGCTGCTACATCCACACAAGATTAAAACATTTGAGCTATTGCTCACAAACCACACCATTTGACACCAACTTGTATTACTTCATAAAATGAGTATTCTAACTATAAGAACGATCTAAATGCAATATCTAGATCTAATGGTCTATTGACCACATCAACCACTAACTTAACTAACTATATTTATGCAGATTTGAGAATAATTACCATATTCCAACATTTTATATATATATAAATAATTTTCTCTTTTATATCATTTTTAAATATTTTTTTCTAAATAAAAAATAAATTTAAAAATAAAATAAAATTACTAATTAGACATGCCTTTCAGATTCTTAATTTCTTATGATTTAATGTTTCAATACTCTTACAACTCCACCTGCCTTCACTGAGATTTATTATTAAATACATAATTCAAATTTAATGAAGACGCCAAGATGAATTTAATCTCAAGGGTATATAATAATTAAGGATTGAATTACACATGGAATCAAATAAACTTCACCACGATTAATAATCCTTTATCCTCGTGGTCATTCAATCAAATGCGTGATAACTTATTCACACGTCTTAAGACTTATTAAACACACGGTGAATTGTTTAAATGCTTTTACACTGGTTTTGTTGGTGGAAAATCTTATGTTTAATATCATAATTCACCTACGCCATAATTCTTAGAGTATAAAAGCTTATGTATCATAATTCACCTACGTCATAATTCTTAGAGTATAAAATCTTATGTTTGACGAATCAATATAATATTTAAGGTATTAATATGATTTGAAGTTTGTTTTAATAATAAGTTTTTAATAATGTCATTTGGTTTTGGTTTCCTTATTTCAATAAGGAAATGGTGGCATTATGGATTAGCATGGTAATAATAATGTATATTTAGTTGTTAAAATTAAGTGATTTCCATAAAAAAAAAGTTAAAACTTTTAGTCATATGTATTTGAACCGGAAGGTCATTGAAAATGAGAAGTTACACAATTTAATATAAATATTTAAAAAAAATAATTGCTTATGTAATATTTTATAGAAAAAAAATATTTATATATAAACTTTAAGAACATTTTTGTGTCATTACTATATAAGTTGGTAAATAAAACATAATTTTGAAACAAAACATTTATCAAAATTCAAGGAAAATGGAAATTTCAACATTGAAAAGATATTGTAGAGGAAGATATGAGTAAAACAATTAATTCAACTAAATGACCATAAATATCACAGTAATGAATAAATAGAAAAATAAATAAATTGATATTTTTAAACATATCTCTTAAACTCATAAGCAAATTTTAATGTTATTAAGTATATTTAGAATGCAAAATATATATACACCGTCATAATATAATTTTTTTTTATTAAATATATTTATATTTAAATTCTATATTAACAAAAATGTAATTATGCATTATCAAATATCTATATAAAGAGGTAAGGGAGGAATTGCAAAGCTATGCATATTACCTTTCTTTCAAGAAGTTCTATTTGATCCATCAATGCTTTAGTCTGCAATATATGTCAAACAGAAAATAATTAAATTTAGAAGTTAGCCATTAGAAGATTATTTTGTACCTTTGAAAAGCACACATACACATAATTAATACTATACATAATTAGCATTATGTCATATCTACCTTCTGTGCTCGTATATTGCTCAATCCTTTTTCAACTTGGCTCTCCAACTCACTCAATTGCTTCATTGAAAAAGATTCCAAACCCTCCCCCAACTTATTCCTAACAAGAATTGGAAATATAAGATGTATTGATAAGATACAATATTCAACCTCACTGCATGGATTGAATTTTAAAGTTATTCTACCTTTGTGATGATTCAAGAATCCTAATTCTTTCTTCCATATTTGTAATTTCTCGTTTCATATACTGCACATGGAAATATAATCATAAAATCTTGTTAGTCGTTGAATATTTAGAGGTAAGCCAAATACATATCAATTGTTATCTATAATCCTTCATTATCATTGTCTACATGAAAACTTTATTATCATTCCCTATATGAAAATTGGCTTGAAAGAACCTTAAATTTCCTTCATGTTTAGATAGTAATTAAGGTTTTGTAAAATCTATGTCTATACTTTTATTACATTCATATTTATTTGAAGATTTACAAGTAGCTTTTGCATTAATGCTTATTGACAAAAATACATTATATATGATGGAATTATTGTCAATATGTAAACTTTGGTATTTTAGTAGTATTTTGGGATTTACTTCACACATAATCATTATAGATATTATGTGTGACAAGATGTGTCATTTTGAAGATTATATTAAAGGGATTGACTATGAAAACCATCTATATCATTTGTGATAATAGTAGTATACAAAATATTTACGTGTGTTCCCCCATGCTTGAACAACAAGAAGCAGGTTTCAGGTTTCCTTTTCAATTATCCTCTTCAATTTTCAAGTTTCAAAATTTCCATGGGTTCCAACATAAGCTTACCTCTTGGGGGTGTTGGCACAGTTGCCTTTCCCATATTCTGAGGACTTCCCCATTTTTCTACCTCTGTGTTTGGACCACATCCCTGTATGTTCAGTGTCTCGGCTCTAAGTTGGTGACAAAACTTGCCTTTGGTGAGTTGGATTGTAGACCTAAATCATTATGGTCGGTTGTCCCGATGTTTGGCATTGGCTCGAACTCCCCCTAGTCACTTGAGATGTTGTTGGCTAAAACTGAAAGCTCATGTTCTACTTATGGAAACTCATAAATTCGCCCATGGAAACTAAAAAGGGAAAGAGCGATGATCAGCTAAAAATACTCCTCGAAGAGTATAAGAAAGGTCCAAAAAAAGCAATGGTTCTTTAAAGCTATATCTAAACAATTGCTGACCTTATATGTAATTGATAAAACATGCCCTAGATGCAAGCTGCAACTAGTTGTGCTTATCAGCGCACCTGAGATCCGAAGGGTTATGTAGGCCAAAAAGGCCATGAAATGAAATTGAATGATCCTAATGAACCTGGATCAACTTGATGTAGACATGATGCCTAAGTTAAATAAGCACTCTCTGAACAACTTATCCATTTGTGAGGCACAGCCATTCCCCGTGTTATTTTGTCCAGCACAGAGTTTGTAGCTTTCCCCTTTCTCCCAATCCAAAGTATCTTTGAGTTGAGTTAGACAAGTCAAACCCTTGGCCCAACCTTGTTCCTAGCCTGCATCCTTCACTAGCAGTTTGACCATATCCAATGGGTGAGTTTGTCATTTGAACTATTGTGCAAGTAATTTTATATAACAAAGGAACATGCTAACTTGATTAATGCCACTGAATGGATGTTATACTTTGAGCTTGGCTGTGAAAATGATTAGAGAAGCATGTCTTAGTCTACTGATGTGATTTATCCTTGGTTGTATATTATTGGGATCTGTGATGATGTCGGCCATGTATAGATGCCTATTCATGATGATTGATGGTCCCACATACTTGATGATGATATCATATGATGGACATATGATGCAGATGATGATTGATGCAGTTCAGCAGATTTATTTATTACTTCAGATCAACAGATTATGCATTGTCCATATATGGTGGACCCTACAGCTGGCCCAATACGGAGACCCATGGTGTATGAGTACACATTTCTAGTGGATTTGGGTCTTCTGAATCCAATGAGACACTCATCTTTCACTTCCGGGCACTTCTGACAGTGATTGATGCAGTTTTACACTTGTTGACCAGATTTGGGGCTGATTTCCCAGCCTGAGCAGCAGGGCCCATAGGAGGCTAGTTCACCTAGGGCGCTGTATAAGGAGGGGGTGGTCCAGCCACTTGTTTTTACCATTTACCCCCCCTTCTGGAGAGACTGGTGGGCTCAGATGGACAGCGCAGATGCCCTAGGAGGCCGTTTTGGCACTTTCACAGTTACCGAGGCAGTTAAAAAATGGGATAAAGTGGTCACTGAGGAATTCGATTTGGGCAATTGAGGCAAGGTTTTGGCATTTGGTTTTCACAGAGGTCTTCCAGGGTGATCCCACTATCTTCCAGCCAGTTTTCACCATGTGGGTAGCGCCACAGCAATCACAAGAGGTCTTTCACTGCTTGTCTGTCACAGATTTTGAGGACAGATTTGATCATTTATATTATCTTGGACATATTTTATTATTTTATTGTGCCTTGGGGATGAGCTAGTAAGGATTGATGCCTCCTAGCCCCACCGTGTGCTTATTATGTCATGTCCTAGTCATCATGAGGTGGATTTTTGGTACTTTTACCCCTTCTAGTGGATGACGTCACCCTCCATGATTATTTTATACTATGACGTCATCATTGTATTGGGTGATCCATGTGATATATTGTTATGGTTCATCTTAGCCATTGATTGTATGATGAGATCTTTTAATCTCAACCACTCATTTGATGTAGTATTGTGAAGTGGTATAGGGTTTTGGTCTTTATTATCCTATATAAGGAGGAGACCCCCTATTGTATAGCTCACCTTTGGAGCTCTGGAATATTGGAATAGAACACTTCTTTGTGGAGCATATCTCTCTTGTCTTGTGGATTCTCTTGCATATTGAGTATACAGTATCTCTTCTATGTATCATTGTGGATTTTGGTGCTTCTACTAGTTTTCTTGCAGGAAAGTCGAATTGGTGGAGAGGAGGGCGATTTCTTGAGGGTCATTGTTGGAGGGATCCACATATTCTCTCTTGGGTTGATCTTGTGACAGGGAGTATCATTATTGTATCTTCGTGACATAGTTGATGCTTTCTATTACATCTTTCTATCATTTTCATAATCATCTTACTTGACTTATTTCTTTGATCTTGTCTTGTAGGAGGAGGACGATTTGGCTATCTTGGAGGAGGACGTTTTGGTTGGAGCTCTTGGATCTCACTCTTGAATATACACATAGGAGAATGCTATCAATTTGCAAGGTGGCCACAAGCAATTGAGGTAAGATCTACAAGGTATGTGCCTCTTTCATCCATTCTATCTTCATTGGTCACAAACCCTAATTAATTAAAACCCCAATTTTGGTTTTTCTTAGATCTACTTAGATCTAGCCTTGCTTTTGAAAAGATCTTAAGAACCAACCTCTATAGCATCCACCCCTAGTTGGATCTATAGTTTGGTGGTGATTGGGTTAAAATTGACACACTTTTCAAGGCAATTTAGCCCTCTTGAACCAAATCGCACTTCCTTGGAGAGGCTTGTTGGGTTAGATCTAGCACATGGGTAGGTGAGATCCCACTTGATTTGCAATCTACACACTTGATAACCTACCCCCAGACTCTTACTTTGGTGATTTCTACCTTGTGGGCATCATTCCACGTTTTAAGGGATTAAAACCCCCCTTTTGAATTATTTGGCATCTTAAAACTCAAATCTAGTAAGATCTAACCCTTAGATTGACTTGATTTTTTAGATCCACATAGATCGAGGCATAAGCTACTTGGATCTACAGTTTGGTGGCCATTGGACTTGATTTGGCCCACCTTATCCATCTTTTAGCCCTCCTTGAGCAAGGTCGCATTCCCTTGGGTGAGTGAGTTTGCCCACTTTCAGGACGTGGGTGGGTGAGATTTTTGTGGATTTGGAACGGGCATACCTTGAAACCTAGGTCTAGAGTATCATTTTGTGACGATCTGCCTTGGGGGTAGCATTCCCTGTTTTAAGGGATTGTGGTCCACTTGGGTCATTTCATGAAAACCTAGATCTAGCAAGATCCAACCAATCTATCTCAATTAGCCCGCTTGACTTGACCTCTAGGTGTCCCGATCTACACTTTGACATATCTTTTGAGTCCATTACCCCATCCAACAAGGCACTAGTCCTCCTCAAAGCAAGTCGCACTCCTTGGGAATCGTGTCAAACCTTAGATCCGGTACATGGGTACTCCTAAACTCAACTTAGATCCATAGATCTACCCATTACACATCATCTAGTGCCAATTGCATCCATTAACTTCACCTTGTGGGTCTACTTTAAACCATTTCACATATCCCAAGAAAGGTAGGACCCACTTGTGTAGCATATAGTACTATACCTTGTCATCATACCCAATTATGTGGCCTAAATCATACATTGGTTGAAACACTAACAATCTCTCAAACCACCTTCAACCATACCTTAACTTCTAGGTCCACTCAACCTTGCATTGGTTTCCGTAACTCTTCATTTACTTATCCTTAGGAACCTTTGTTTGGGTCCAATCAACTGTGATTGGTTATAGGGTCTCCCCCTAGGTCTTGTTTCACCTTGATCTAAAGCGAAGAGTGCCTCGGTTGACATGACTCCCACCTTGCATTGGGAACCGTGGCATCTCTTGGGTCACCTCTTTAGTTGCCTGTCTCCTCTACCGTCCCGGATGGGATACCACTAGGGGCAACTATAAGTTGTGTCATAACATTTTTGGCGCCGTTGCCGGGGAGTTAGATCCTACCTTGGTTCAACATACCTTTGTGTCTCATTCTCTCCCTGCATTTCAAACGACATACATCTTGGTAGAAGAGTTTAAAAATCTACCTGGCGACTCCTATTCGTGACTCTGCTAAGAATCGAACCCACAAAGAGATGTCTACTCAAAATAACATCTCTCCCGAAATGACCATGGAATTTATGTCAAACATGTGTGAAATGGTCACCAACATTGCTATGTATCTTAAGAATCAAGATGAGGATTTTAAAAGACATGATCAACAAACCAAAGAAATGTTAAAATCCATCTGTAGCAATTCAACCCATCCAAAGGCTAGTCCTCCCAAGACTCAGCAACTCAAGCCAGCTGATCCGCAGCCTAGCAAGGCAGTGCATCAACCTGTCCAAAGAATCTTGCCGAAAGCTCCAAAGCCTTCATCTGAGGTCATCTCAAAAGGTAAAGCGGTAACCAACACTAGTCAAACTCCTCCTACAAACAAAAAGGCAAATCAAGAGATAAAAATTGATCCTCCTCCTAAAACTAATGTTCCCAAAGCAACCCTTTGGAGAAAGAAACCAAAGCCTCCCACAATTTTAAAGCCTAATCAGGAGCTTCCAAGAACAAACATCCCTAGTAAGCTAACCAATTCATCTGCTTTGGTTTCCTTAAAAGACCTAATCAAAATCCCATCTGTCAAGTATGACATCATGAAGTTCATAGGTTTACGTGTAAATGAAAAGGATAAGCAAAATCCCTACAACCTGAACATTGATGTTACAAGCTTCCTAGCAAAAGCCAAATATGCCTATTCCCTTCTGTGAAATTTTCAAGATCCCTTCATTTCGCAAAAGAGCTACTACTCATCTTGGAATTCAAACAAGGAAACAAGTTCCTAGGAAAGCTTCTGCAGAAATCAAGGATTCCCCTGTCATGATCCAAAGTGTCTCGGGTGACAACTCTGGAAGTTTCCTGCCCTTCTATATTGCGCTGGAAGTAAATGGTTTGATATTCCATAACTGCATGCTTGACTCTGGAGCTGAAGTAAGTGTCATGCCCTTAAGAGTCATGGAACAACTTCAGTTGGTACCCACAAGACCTTATAGAAATGTTTGTGGAATGGATTCAAAAACTGTGGAATCTATTGGGATAATTGAAAATCTGCCTGTTAGGTTCGCTGCCTGCTCTGACATTGAGCTCTCAATGAGTGTCCTAGTCCTAGATATCCCTGATGCTTGGGGAATGTTGCTATCCAGGGAATGGTCGGCAAGATTGGGGGGAAGTATCCAAATGGATCTCACGTATGCCACAATCCCAACTAAGGAAGTGTCATCCATAACTCTATTTAATGAACCACCTATGCAAGAGCATGTTGAGACGCCTGAACACTTATTTACTGAAGCAATGTATTCAAGTGATGAGATTGGAAACTTCATGGTACTAGCAAATTATTGGGAGGAAGTTAAGAAGCACCCCTTTTCACATGAACAAGTCTGGAAAATGCACTTTGACGGGGCCCGTTCCCGACATGGTGCAGGAGCCGGTATAGTTTTAATTTCACCATCAGGAGAAAAGAACTTGTTCTCTTTTCGATTGGAGTTTGAGTGCACTAACAATGTGGCTGAGTATGAAGCATTGCTTTTAGGCTTGGAAATTGCCAGAGAAAGAAAAATCAAATCTTTATCTGTCACAGGAGATTCTGACCTCATTGTGCCCCAAGTCAAAAACGAGTTCGCAGCTAAGAATAATAGACTTAGAGACTATAGGAATGCAGTTTGGGATACCATTGAGTGTTTTGATGCCTTCGAGATTAAGGCTGTTCCCCGTGAACAAAACACTTTGGCTGATGAGCTGTCTATTATGGCTAGTACTCTTCAAACCTCTGAGTCTTTAAAGCAACAAAACTTCAAACTTGAAGTTCTATTCAGACCCTCTGTCCCTGATAACGAAGACCATTGGCAGGTTTTTGATAATGATGCCCAAGTCATCCGATTTTTCACTGCTTCTCGAACCCCAATGGTAAACTTTGAAGATGAAATGAAAGGAAGTTCAATTGAAGGAATGGATGTCACGGAAATTACTTTCCCCATTGAGAAAAATTTCAATAGGCATGATGAGTACAAAGGTAGGAGATCTGAACCAGTGAAAGTCCCAGACGAGTTGAGCAGCCCCCTGCAAAAAAGTCCCAAGTGAAGTCACCCTCCTGTAGATAAACACTGTTTCCACAAAAATGTTTGGATTCACCACAAAATCTCGAATGATAGGTGACAATAGAATTTCCAATCAATATCTAAGAACATCACATCGAAGAAAATCAAAGAAGTGTCTGCAAATGATTCTTCTATTATCGAATTCCAAGAACCAAAGGTCCCTTTACAATGAGAGGGTCTCTCCTTTAAATAGCAATAGGAGAGACCAAAACCCTAAACACCTTTTTAATGAGTGCCTAACATTAAAAGATACAATGTTCGAATAAACGGTTGAGATGAGCTCAACAATAAAGTACAAGGATCAACTCCAAAACATAAGAAAACATGCTAGTCAAATCGCCCTAGGGAGGACATCCACATCAAGTGACTAGGAAAACACGAGATAAAGCTCATGGTGGGTCTAGGGGGTGATAAAATCCCTTACTAGTGTATCCCCATGGCACAATAACATAAGATAACTCATCAAAGTACAATAATGTGCCCATGTGGAAAAGTCGTGTGCCCTCAAAGGCACAATAAAACCATAAAAAATGAGCCCGAGAGGTGTGTGGGCCCCACTGACTGATGTAAATGATCTAGAAGGTGTGGGATATGTCACACACATAATCAAAATAATCCTCATGCCATTTGCTTGCCTCAATAGCCCAAACCGAATTCCTCTATAGCCATTTTACCATTTTTTATGCCTCTGTAAATCACCTGTAGAAGATAGAAATGCCCATAACTCATTGCCTAGTCACTTGAGGACAAAACTAACTGCACCAACATGTATGAGAGTATGGCTATTTAGTAAAAATAAGTGGCTGGACCCCATACTCTCTCTGTAGCGCCCTATGGGAAAGTAATAAAAAGTCAAACTGCTCTACCAGGCCATTTTTAATGGCAAATCTGCACCAGAATGATAAAATGACATATACCTCAACTGAAATTGCCCGAAACTGCAAACTAAGCATCCCAATGGATTCAAAAAATGTGTACTCATGTACCATGTGGATGACTGTATAATCATATAATACCAGAACCATTCTCAGATAGATAAAAAATAATACTCTGTAAATGATCAAAATCAATAAAAATATACCAAATCATCATCTGAAACCTATAGTTGTTGCATGGAACCACCTAGTGGGTACTATAAGACTATATATCATCAATATCTAACATCACTGGTCTAATGCACCACATGTTATGTGGTTGACTATCAAAATGTTGTAAGTGTAATTGGATATGACATGCTTCATAAGTTATTCAAATAGCAAGACACAAAGTGGCATTCACTAGCGGTTAAAATAAGATATTCAATTGTAAACTTTAATAATAATAGCTCAGAACAGAAACTCAAGAATATACTCACTTCATGGTTGTGACGAATTTGCTAGTAATGGGTGAAAGGCAAGGCAAAGGAATGATAAACAATCTTAACACCATTATACTTTGGATAAAGGACACTCAAGCATATGTTGGATAAAAATAACACAAGGGATGGCATTGTCTCACAAATGGGAAAAGTTGCTTGGGAAGTGTTTATTCAACCTTGGCAGAAGTCTACAACTCACATCCAAGCTGATATAGCTTTGTGAGGATCTTTTCTAGAGCCTCCATGACTAGGTTTCCAGCAAACCGTAACTCAAGACTCTAGGGGACATTTAAAATTAGTTGTCCCTTACTCCATCTCATATCACAACCCGCAGGCTAATGAGGAATACACCATTACAATCTAAGGCCAGCAAATCATTGGATATATCATATATTTAACCACTGCTTTTTGGGCCTTTCATTCATTTAATTTCACTGGCCAACAATATTTGGATTTCGCATTCATTTAACCATTGCTTTTATTTGGCCTTTCATTTCCCTTCATTGGGGAGTTTACATTTTATTAATTTCCATAGCCCTTATTTCATTGTGTTTAGAAACACAAGATTTGAATTTCATTTCAATGGGAATTTACAATAGATATACAATAGTTTCCATAGACATGTAATGATTGTAGTCTTATCTGCTTCAGGTTTTAGCCAACACAAATTACACAACTCAAAACCGAGACACAACTAAACAGGGATGGTATCCAACAAGAGGCAAGAATAAGGGAATCCTCCACATTCATAGGGTAAGGTGTAAGTCAAGGAATCAACAGAATTGGGTGGTGACGAATGGACGAGGAAAGTGAAAAGGTGGAGCCAACAATAGCAAGCCAAAAACTGGTGGGAATGATCACCTCCATTCTCCTAGGGAGGGTAAAACCAATGAGTATAGGAAAGAACTTCATACATTCTGAGAAAGAAGGACTAAATAGATATAAGTAACAACCATGTCCATAATACATAAATAGACCGCCAGGTCATAACCACTAAATGTTGAATCAATCCATAAGGATAACCAATAAACCAATAATAAACCAATACACAACCATATGCCTTCATGGATATATACCTGTACCAATCATTTGAATCATCATCTATCAACTGGAAACCTGTTGCTGCAACTCTGGGCAATACATACTGCTCTGTATGGTAAAAATGGCTACATCAGTCAACAAATCTGAGTTTCCTGAGACTCGGTCATGGCATAAGAATATACTGGTTGCTCATAAAATAGGAGTGATCCTGATATAGATGCTCATCTCAAGCATCTCAATGTAAAGGACTGGCTGAAAAAAGGACTGGAATATTATCTGAAGAATACGGTAGCCTGGCTACTATATATGTGATAACACATCCTTAGGCACCTAATGCACCACAACCCTAGCCAGTTGTATTGAAACAACCCTTTGCCAACCAAGGGGTAGTCATCCAACAACAAGAGTCTTACCCCCTGGACGATGTCTCCTTTCAAAAAATTTACATAAACATAGAATATGTCAACCTTCAAACTTAAGTCAAAGCCTATCGCAGGCCGGAACCCCCACAAGGAGACGATGTACCTACTCCCTCGAGCAGACCTTTGCAAATACCACACTATAACATCCCATAAAATAGCAATAATTATCGAAGTTGTTAGTGCGAAACATATAAAATAGTTAATTCTCTTAACTAGGATAATTAATAACGATGACACGTCAAATTTATCAAAATAAAATATGATGTTAGTTGTATTTGCTATTGCAGATTATATGGATGCTAAACTCTTTAACGAAAGACATTTTATGATCGTAACACAAGAATGCAGTCTTCAAATCTGTCTAAGTTCTAAAACTAATTATATGCTGTACATAGGTTTGTATTATTATGATGTTCTTGATGACGTGCTGGCAGTTTGTTTTGTATGATGACAAAGGGGTCTGTTATCACCTAAACTGTAGTTACCCCTATGGATGTATCCATTAATGGATGGCAATAGGGAAGGGCAACTCAAAAGGTACAACCACGATCACCTCGACCTCCAATGGATGGTTGTCATGCCAGTCAAGGCAACCTTCACTTTATGCTATCTAGCACAGACAACAAAGGGGGAGACCCAGATTTACTCCCGACAGGAGAGATCAAACCAAAACACCAAATCAAAGTTAAGTATGAGTGAAGTATTGTAAGGTGTATGGTGTATCCTAGACCTAAGGATGAAGTCACAAGACAAGTAAGGGGTTCAATGAGTATAGCTTTGGCTCATTGTTGATGTGAGAGTGACTTATAATATTTGAAATAAGATCCAGGATTAAAGTACTAGTCAATTGTTACAAAATCCACTGCCTTGGGAATCGTGTCCAATGTAGAGTAGTTTAGGGGTTGAATTGGGGCTAACTAGTACATGTGACAAGCTTGATCATGAGATATGACAACATCACAAGGGTTCAATTTGCCAAACAAGGATCAATGCACAAGTTAATCCAACAATCTAGGAAAGTCGAATTGACTTGGAGAGAGATCAGTGCCTTGGGAATTGGGATAAATGGAGTCAAGAAAAGATTAACTTATGTTTGATGACCCTTATGGCATAAGACAAGTGGGCTATTAAAGGTTTGATAGATGGATATGTCTAGATCTAATAGATCATGGTTTGACCTAAGTGGACCACAATCCCTTTAAACAAGAAATGCTATCCCCAATGCAATATTTCACAAAGTGACCTACTAGACCTAGGTTTCAAAGTATGCTTGTTCCAAATCCACCAAAATCTCATGTACCCATGTTCTAGAAGTGGACCAACTCAATCTCCCCAAGAAGTGCGACTTTGCCCAAGGAAGGTTAAAAGTGTGATAAATGGAATCAAGACAAGTCAAATGGCATCCAAACTTTAGATCCAAGTAGTTTAAACAAGTGACAATATGGATCTAGAATATCACGACAATCCAAGGGTTAGATCTTTACTAGATCTAATTTTTATGATACCAAGTGGTCCAAAATGGGGATTAAATCCCTTAAAATGTGGAATAGGGCCCACAAGGTAGAAATTGCCAAAGTAACAGTCCAAGGGTAGGTTTTAGGATGTGTAGATTATGATTCAAGTGAAATCTCAACTACCCATGTACCGGATCTAGGGTAACTCACTTTCCCCAAGAAGTGCGACCTCACTTGGAGAGGCTAAGTTGGCTTGGGAAGGGGGTCAAATGAAGGCCAATCCTCACCAAACTATACATCCAGGATGACGTGGATACTATAGAGGTGGGTTTTAAATATCTTACCCAAGAAGTCACTAGATCTTAGTAGATCTGAAAAAATGTAAAAATGGGGGTTTTGATTAATTAGGGTTTGAAGTATTTTAGACAAGTGGATAGATCATGGAAAGAGATTACCTTGAGATCATACCTGAGTGATATGAATGAGATGCCTTGTTGTTGAGTAAGATTCCCGAAGAGATCAAATGAGAGATTGTTGATTTTGCTTGTCGAAATGATGCCCTAGCCCACAAGTGCACCCTCCTCTACCTGTCAAACCAAGGAACATCGATTCAATCGGTAAGATCAAGTATGGAGGAAATACAAGTAAAATGCAATCATAACATGAAATAGAAGATCCTGGGACAGTAATACTCCCTGTTACCAACGAAGAGATCCAAAAGAAGAAGTAGGGAGAGTCTTCCCCTACCAATACTTCCTCCTCAAACCAAATTGGCCTCCACCTGTAGATGCAAAAAACATGGTACAAAAGAAAATGGCAAGACAAGATCTCCAATAACTCAGTGAAAAGGAAGAACCAACGAACGAACACCAAAAACATTCACCACAACACTAGAGATAGATGCAATAATAATTTTATATTCCAATAATGCAGAGCCACAAGTCCTCCTTACAATGAGAGGCTCTATCCTTTAAATAGGAGGGAGAGAGTCCATAATCTAACCACTTTTTTGAATAAGTGGATAAGATTAAAAGATCAAAAGATCTAATCAATGGTTGACATGAGCTCAACAATAAAATAAATGGATCACTAATAAAATATAACAATAAGTGGACAAAATCGACCTAGGAGAGGGGATCCCACCAAATCATGATGACAAAATATAACAATAAGCTTATGGTGGGTCCAAGGGGTAATTGTAGACCCCCTTGGTCAATCCCCATAGCACAATAATAATAAAATAGTCATCAAAGTACCAAATCGTGCCTCTATGGACAAATCATGGGCCTTAGGAGGCCTCAGAAATCATCAGAAGATGCCATAAGTGATGGATGTGGGTCCCAATGAAGTTGAAACTGCTGGAGAAGGTGTGGAAGACATCCCAATCATCATCATTGATCATCCCATGCCAAAATTTTTCCCCAGTAGCCCAAATCGAATTCCTCTGTAGCCATTTCTACCAATCCTGAAATGCCTCGAGAAGCGTGAAACTGCCCCAAACTGCCTCCTGGAGTGCCTGCGCTGTCAAGGTGAGGGCATCAGTGTGTCTGGGAGGGGGCTAATATGGTAAAAACAAGTGGCTGGACCACCCCCTCCAAGCACAGCACAATAGGTCAACCAAATAAAAATCATCTCTAATCTGACAGGGTCTCCGGCAGACCAAAACTGCACTGGGATAGCCCACTGAGGCTCAATCATCACTATAGCTGCCCGGAACTTAAAACAGACCATCTCATTGGACTCAGAAGGTCCAAATCTATCCAAGATGTGTACTCATACACCATATGAATCTCTGCATGATCATATAATATATCCAATATACCAGAACAGCTGAAATAATAATAATCTGTAAATGATCAAATACTGTTGTAAACCATAAATCATCATCATAACCCTGTATCTACTGAATAGAACCATCATGTACATGTACCTGGACCATATATCATCTATCTGTATCATCACAAGATCCAACCATCTCATGTCCTATGGTTGACCTTGGTCAAACTAGGTTTGACCAAGTCAATATGACCAAATATAACTCAGACTGTCATCAGAAGCTGCTGCAAAGTGTCAAAGGTTAATGCATGCTCTACAACTTATTCAAATAACAATTATAACACAAAGTAATTATTACTGGCAATCTAAATCCCAATATATAATGTCATTAATTATTATTATAACTCAGACTAGACTTTCAAGACCACACTCACTTCATAGTTGTGATCAATTTGCTAGTGAAGGCTGAAGGCTGAAATAAACTAGCTAGGCTAATAGGATGACTTGACATACTTAACATTGTGAAACATTGGATATAAGAAAGGGAAAACACACCACATACTGAATGAGCAACAACACAGGGAATGGCGGTGTCTCACAAATGGATGAGTTGTTCAAAGAGGGTTTATTCACCTTTAACAGATGTGCACAATCCATAATACAAATGAGGCCAGCAATTGTTTAGATATAACATTTAAGTTCCATTGCTTTTTGGGCCTGAAGTTTCCATAGCATTTGATTTATGTGTGTTTATAAACACATTGCATAGATTTACATTTATTTAGGGCTTTTGCTGCAGGTGTGTTTTTAAGGCACTTGTTTACCTGAGCACTTCTGGGTGTATAACAAGCAACTTGTTTACCTAGGTATTTAACATTTCACAAAAGATATAACATTTTATTTCTTAGCCATTTTCATTTGGCTTGCCTTTCATTCATGTGTGTTTAAAAACACATTGTATGAACGGGCTTTTCATACAAGATATAACATTTCATTTTCCAGACTTTGTATTCATGGCAACACTAAAAGTTTCAGGTTTAGCCAACACAACTTTAGTGACTAGGGGGAATTCACAAGGAAATCCAACTCACCATAGGTAAGTTTTGTCACCAACTCAGAGCCGAGACACAATAAACAGGGAAGCTCATCCAATACAAAGGCTACAGTGGGGAAAAGTCCTCCATGTCACTAGTCAAGTAGTAAGTCAAGGTGATAAACTAAAAGGTAGGTAATGGATGGATGAAGACAATGAATAATGGAGCCAACACTAGCAAGCCAAGGTATGGTGGAATGATCACTTCTATTCTCCCTAGGGAGGGTAAAACCAATGAGTATGAATAGTGAACTTCTAATTCTGAGTAGGGACAATAGAGTATATATAAAAAGATCAACCAGGTCCATATATCTATATGATCGCCAGATCATGACACTAACTGCTAAGACATGCTATAAGTATAAATATAAAAGCAATATAACCACAATACTATGATATACCTGCTGAGTCATATACCTGAATGCTCATCATATGAACCATCATCTGTCCTCTGAAACTACTGCTGAAACTCTGGGCACTACTGATTGTTCTGTACAAATGGTATAATGGCTACATCGGTCATCTCTCTGAGTGTCCTGAGACTCAGTCATGGCATGGGGAATAAAACAGCTGTCCAAATCTGATAGTGATCCAAATAGATGCTCATCTCAGCATCTCAATGCAAGGGAACTGGCTGAATAGTGTACTGGAATCAGAAGAATAATGTATGGTAGCCCGGCTACTATATATGTGATAACACCTGGCTCTGGCTGGGACAAGTGCTCTGCTGAAAAGAGCGCTTGAGAACCTTAGAATCTCTGGTCCTCGAACTCTGCTACTCGAATCCTCGATCCAGCACTCTACCATTTTGCTTTCATCTTTTTATTTTATTTTGCACCTATTTCTGCATTCACCGACATAAAAATACCTCATGCAGCATGTATGGGAAAAATATAAAATCAAACTGAAATAAAACCTATTCTGTGACAGAAATATAAATGCCTAAAGTAAATCTAAACTACTAACATAATTTGCAAAGTTTGAAATTTATTGTGCAGGAAAAAGAAAAATGACAGTTACTCAGTTAAACTAGGAGCTTCGAAAGGAGCTTAGAAAAGACAAACAAAAAGGTGCCAGACTCAATGGCTGAAAAGACTAACTACTGCCCAAGTAGGCTTATTCAGTTTGCTACCTACTCTATTCTACCAGGCAAGGCAAGCGAAAAGATCCCAACTATGTGGGATCAGGAATATGATCCCTTAAGTCTCTCTGATTTACAGGATACAGAATACGTCGTCCACTACCAGTGGCTAGAAAGCACATGCCATCAATGCATTGCTCTACTGTGAAAGGTCCAACCCATAAGTCATCAACTTGTCCCGATCTTATATGCAACAAATGGTTGGGAATAATGACTTGACTTCCTATAGGAAACCTATTTCTATTGACAGACTCGGGAATAAATCCAATATTACAAATAGGTGTAGGGTGGATTTCAGTAGGGTTTTGTGGTTGAGGTGTGACAATTCTAGAGCTCCAACTAGAAGGAACTGCATCAACCCTGGGTGGACCACCATCTAATGAGATAGCAATCCTGCCAACGAGGACTTCCCTAACCTCTCTTCTTGTCTCACTGACTACTTCATTTGACTCATTCTCATGAGGAGACACAACTCTCTTAACAACTTCTCCTACAGTCCAAAAATCTCTATGTTCTTCCAAGGGAGGTGGCTCATGAGGTATGACAGTATTATGACTAGAGCCTTCCCCTGAAGGAACTGGGATGACCATGTTTTCCAATCTAGTAGAAACTGACTCAGGATGAAATGTAGAGGAACTAGGAATGTGAGAAGGATCATGATTGAGATGACTAGATGACTCAGGTGGCAGAATAAAATTAGGGACATGAGGATGTGCGGATAAAGCATGGTTTTGAGAGTCTTAAGGAGTTTGAAAAATAGAAAGGTTGTTGAAATTAAAATCTCCTTCAGGCGCATCATTAATTAAGGCATCATCTTCCCAACTTAAAGAATTATCATGAACTTGAATTAAATTATTATCTTCTAGAGATAAGTGAGACAGAGAGTCATCTACATCAGAATAGTGGGAGGCTTTAGATTCTTCATCTGATTCAACCCTAGTAGATGCTGCATGACGGTTTTCCCATGGATAAATAGGTGCAAGCCCTTGGCTTTCCCTTTCTCTATTATGGTCAGTTAAGGCAAACCATTCCCTAACAGTAAAAGGAATTCTCTCTCCCCTCCTAATATCATCAAACTCATCAACCACATGGATAGGATTCTCAATATTTTCTTCGAAATTTGTTTGCTCATGAAAGTTCTCCAAAGGGGGAATTGGTTCCAAGCTTTGATTTTGCCTAGTAATATCACTAGGCAAATGTTCATCTCTTCCTATATCTCTTAAGCCATCATCAATTTCCTAAAGTGCTTGGTTTTCAACAATTGGTTCTTGATTGATTGCACTGTTTTGTTTATGACCTTGAGGTTGATTTTCATGTCTTCTCAATACATCTATTTCCTCAACAAATTCATTTCTAAGTGGGATCTCACCTACCGAGATGCTAGATCTAACCAAACAAGCCTCTCCAAGGAAGTGCGATTTGGCTCAAGAGGGCTTTATTGCCTTGAGAAGTGTGTCAATTTTAACCCAATCACCACCAAACTATAGATCCAACTAGGGGTGGATGTTATAGAGGTGAGTTTTTAATATCTTTTCAAAGGCAAAGCTAGATCTAAGTAAATCTAAGAAGAACCAAAATGAGGGTTTCAATTAATTAGGGTTTGTGACCAATGAAGAAAGAATGGATGGAAAGAGGCACATACCTTTTAGATCTTACCTCAATTGCTTATGGCCACCTTGCAAATTGATAGCATTCTCCTATGTGTATATTCAAGAGTGCAATTTTTTTGCTCCAAACCAAACCGTCCTCCTCAAAGAAGCCAAATCGTCCTCCTCCTACAAGACAAGATCAAGAGAAACAAGTCAAGCAAGATGATTATGAAAATGATAGAAAGATGTAATAGAAAGCATCAACTATGTCACGAAGATACAATAATTATACTCCTTGTCACAAGATCAACCCAAGAGAGAATATGTGGATCCCTCCAACAATGACCCTCAAGAAATCGCTCTCCTCTCCACCAATTCGTCTTCCCTGCAAGAAAACTAGAAGTAGCACCAAAACCCACAATGATACATAGAAGAGATATTGTATACTCAAGATGCAAGAGAATCCACAAGACAAGAAAGATATGCTCCACAAAGAAGTGTTCTATTCCAATATTCCAGAGCTCCAAAGGTGAGCTATACAATAGGGGGTCTCCTCCTTATATAGGATAATAAAGACCAAAACCCTATAGCAATTTACAATACAATATCAAATGAGTGGTGGAGATTAAAAGATCTCAATATAAAATCAATGGCTAAGATGAACCATAATAACATAACACATGGATCACTCAAAAAGTGATGACGTCATAGTCTAAAAATAATCATGGAGGGTGACGTAATCCACTAGAAGGGGTAAAAGTACCAAATCCCGCCTCATAATGACTAGGACATGACATATGGAGCACATGGTGGGGCTAGGAGGCATCAATCCTTACTAGCTCATCCCCAAGGCACAATAAAATAATAAAATATGTCCAAGATAATATAAATGACCCAATCTGTCCTCAAAATCTATGACAGAAAAGCAGTAAAAGACCTCCTGTGATCGTTGTGGGCCTACCCACATGGTGAAAACTGGCTGGAAGATAGTGGGATCACCCTGTAAGACCTAAGTGAAAACCAAGTACCAAAACCTTGCCTCAATTTCCCAAATCGAATTCCTCAGTGACCACTTTATTCCATTTTTTAACATCCTCGGTAACTGTGAAAGTGCCAAAACTGCCTCCTAGGGCATCTGCACTGTCTAACTGAGCCCACCAGGCTCTCCAGAAGGGGGGGTAAATGGTAATAATAAGTGGCTAGACCACCCCCTCCTTATACAGCACCTTAGGTGAACTGGCCTCTCATGTCCCCTGCTGCTCAGGTTGGGAAATCAACCCCAAATCTGGTCAACAAGTGTAAAACTGCATCAATCACTGTCAGAAGTGCTCGTAATTGAAAGATAAGTGTCCTATTGGATCCAGAAGACCCAAATCCAATAGGAATGTGTACTCATACACCATGGCTTTCCCTAATGGGCCAGCTATAGGGTCCACCATATATGGACAGTGTATAATCTAATGATCTGAAGTAATAAATAAAACTGTTGAACTGCATTAATCATCTGCATCATATATCCATCATATGGCATCATCATCATCAATCATCATCTATAAGCATATGTGGCCCACATCATCACGGATCCCAAGAAATGACCATAGTCAAACTAGGTTTGACTAGGTCCATCTATAACCAAGGAAAAATCATATCAGTAGACTAAGACATGTTCCTCTAATCATTCTCACAACTTAGCTCAAAGTATAACATCCATTCAGTGGCATTAATCAAGTTAGCATATTCCTTTATTATATGAAATTACTTGCACAATAGTTCAAATGACAAACTCACCCATTGGACATGGTCAAACTGTTAGTGAAGGATGAAGGCTAGGAACAAGGTCGGGCCAAGGGGTTTTGACTTGTCTAACTCAACTCCAAAATACTTTGGACTGGGAGAAAGGGAAAGCTACAAACTCTGTGTTGGACAAAATAACATGGGGAATGGCTATGCCTCACAAATGGAGATCATGGATCAATCGGGTGTTAAGCCACGGATCAAGGTTAGGTTTGATCTAGGAGAAGTTGAGCCGTTGGATCACTCTATGTCGGGAACATATCGTGACCGTCGGATTAAGTATTTACAAATGCATACTAATGCATACTAAAGAAACACACTATCCCTAACAGATATATTACACAAGTTGATCTGAACTAACTCCTAAGTGTCTAAATATCCTAACATCCCCCCTTAAGAACAACTTGGGATTGGATTGAAGGATTTACAAAAGTGACACTATTAGGAGAAGGAAGGAGGCATTAGAGCCTATCCCCCCTTAATTACAAGTTCTTGAACTCCTAACATAGATCGAAGTTTAGAAAACTTCACTTCTGTAAGAGACTTGGTGAAGCTGTCTGCAACTTGATCATCTGTAGGGCAAAAGAGCACTTCAAGAACACGATCATGAGCAAGATTTCTGATGAAGTGCATATGTAGCTCAATGTGTTTGCTGCGTTGAGGTAGAACTGGATCTTTGGCAAGCTTGATGGCACTATGATTGTCGCACAAAAGTGGAGTAGGCTGCTGCTGCTCGAATCCAAACTAAGAAAGGATCTGTCGAAGCCATAAAGCTTCCTGACTGGCATTAACTCCTGCTCGATATTCTGCCTCTGCTGAAGAAAGAGCAAGAGCTTGTTGTTTCTTACAAGCCCAAGTAATAGGTCCAGATCCTAGACTGAAAACATAACCTGCAGTAGACTTTCGATCATCAGGATCGGCGGCCCAATCTGAATCAGTGAAACCAACCAACAAAGGTTTCCCCCCTGTACTGTAATGAATCCCAAACTGAACTGTACCTCGAATATATCGAAGTATTCTTTTAGCTGCTTTCTAGTGACTTTCATGAGGTGTCTGCATATAACGGGAAACACGACCAACGACAAAGGAAAGGTCAGGACGAGAATGAGTCAATTATAAGAGACTACCAACAAGGTGGCATCGACTTCAGGTGAAGTACAAGTGGCAGAAAGTTTGACTCCAGACTGGAAGGGAGAAGGGGCTGGTGTACAATCTTCCATGTGAAAGCGACAAAGAAGGTCACAAGCATACTTAGACTGAGAAAGAAAGATGCCTTCTTTGGTTTGCAGGACTTGGAGACCAAGAAAATAATGCAAATGTCCTAAGTCTGACATTTCGAAATTTTGTTTAAGACTGGATTTCACATGGGTTATAAGCTTAGGGTCACTACCAGTAAAAATAAGGTCATCAACATATAGAACAAATATGATGAGATGGTTTCTTACTTTCTTGGTATAGACATTGGGGTCAGAATGGTATCTAGAGAAACCAGTGTCAAGGAGAAAGTTATCCATTTTTGCATACCAAGCTCTAGAAGCTTGCTTAAGGCCATATAAGGATTTCTTAAGGCGGCAGACAAGGCTAGAGTTATTCTGAACATAGCCAAGAGGTTGTTCCATGTAAATTTCCTCCTGTAAATCACCATGTAAGAAGGCAGACTTGACATCCATTTGATGGACGGGAGCAAAGCTTTCATTGTAGTCAATCCCTTCAACTTGAGAAAAACCTTTGGCAACTAACCTTGCCTTAAGTCTTTCAAGACTTCCATCTGATGCATACTTAGTTATGTAGACCCATTTACATCTGACAAGTTTTCTTCCTTTTGGAAGAGGTACAAGATCCCAAGTATCGTTCACCATTAAGGAACGATATTCTTCATCCATGGTTGCATCCCAATCTGGATTCCCTGAAGCTTCTGCAGAAGTTTATGGATCATGATTCTCGGAATCTTGAGCCAAAAGAGAAGAGGCTCGCTGAAACTGAGAACGTGTTCGACGTTGATCTCTAGGATCACTGGCAAGATCACCTGCTGCTTCACATGTTGAACGGACCCATTGAGGAAGCACTTGTGCTGGTGCAACTGGAGGAACATGAGCAAGCAGAGGTGGATTTTCATCCTCACTGTCATCATTAGAAACTGGAGTTGGAAACCTGTCAAGGAAGTTGGAAGAAGAATAAGAAGGCACAAACGCCGAATCAGGCTCGCAGGCCAAAGATGGCACAATCGCCGAGTTAGGCTCGCAGGTCAAGAGATTTTCATCAAATTTAACATCTCTTCTAATGATTATATCATGAGAATGTGGTGGAACAAGTCTATAACCTTTTACATCTTCAGAATATCCAACAAATATGACTTTTCACTTTTAGGCTACAATGCTTTCCGTTTTTCATCAAGAATGTGATCCCATGCTTCACTACCAAACACACGGAAGTGACTTACATCGGGTTTAGTTTTACTCCATGCTTCTTCCGGTGTTATACCTTGTAATGCTTTAGTGGGGGTGCGATTAACTATGTAATTTGCACAATTAATGGCTTCAGCCCAAAATTGAAGACTTAGTTCCTTAGATTGGACCATACAATTAGCCATTTCTTTTAAAGTGCGGTTCTTCCGCTCAGCTACACCATTTTGTTGTGGTGTATATGGAACAGTGTGTTGTTGTTGGATGCCTTGTTCAGTGCAGAAAGTAGTGAACTTATTGTTAACATATTCTCCTCCATTGTCAAATCTTAACTTAATAATTTGATGACCAGATTGTTTTTCCACAAGGGCCTTGTAGGCCAAGAACATGTTAAATACTTCACTCTTAAGTTTTAGGATATAAACCCAAGTGTGTCTGGTGTAATCATCAATGAAAGTTAAGAAATATTTGAAACCAGAAAAGGAAGCAGATGGAAGAGGACCACACAAGTCACTATGCACAAGGTCCAAGGGAACCGAGGCGTGACAAGAGGCACGTTTGTCAAAACTGTCTCGATGATGTTTTCCGAGCACACAACCGGAGCAAACACCATCCCTGCAATATACCATCGGAAGACCTGTCACCATATTTTCTTTACATAGTTGTTGCAATGAACGATAATTTAAGTGACCAAATCGCTCATGCCAAAGTTTGCTCAAGTTATCACTATGAGCAACAAAAACTGAAGGGAAAGGTGATGACCCAAAGTTGTTACACTTGTACAACCTGGTAATATCATCAACAATTCCAGTAGCCAGGACCTGTTGAGGATCTTTAAAATCCTTGATTAAAACTTGGTGGGGTGTAAAGGTCACAGTTTTACCTTCACCAGAATGAGTGATCTGATAGATTGATAACAAACTGCAAGAAATTCTTGGAACACATAGTACATCACTAAAATGACCATTATCTACTGGAACTGTTCCAGCTCCTACAACACTTAGAGATCTATCATCACCAACAAATATTTGTTTAGTGCTACATTCATGCACAATAGAAAAGATGGCTTGATCCTTAGCCATATGATAAGATGCTCCAGAATCAATGAGCCATTCATTTGAAGTAGAAGAAGAAGATGCATTATAAGAATAACCAGAAGCACAAAGTGCATGACCATGAGAAGCAGAATTTGAAGGCGAATCTAGGCTAATGTGGTGCTTCTTCATTGCTGCTTCCAAGGCTGCCATCTTCTTGAAACACTTAGATTCATCATGATTATCTTTCCCGCAATAATTGCAATGACGCTCAGTCTTCTTGCCTTTTGGTTTGGATCCTTTGTCATTTTTTAAAGAAGGAGCTGACTGAGAGGGTTTTGGACCCTTGTTTGACTGATTATTGCGAAAATTTTATTTCTTGGGAGGCTTGGACTTTTCTTTCTGTTGGGACAATAAGGCTTTCCCAGATGTATCCGCATTGTTGATTATTCCAAGATGAATGAGTTTATCTTGTTCTCTAATCAAGGAATCAAAAAGGATTCAAGACTAGGCTCTTGATAGCTAGTTGCATTCAAGGATGCTTTCATGGAGTAAAATGTAGATACAAAAACAGAATATGCAGGTCCAAGTTTGGAAAGAATATGATAAATGCATTGTTTGTCTTCCCTCTCAATCTTACATTCTGCACATAAGAGTTTAAGAGTTTTCTACTTAGATAAATAATCTTGAATGCATGAAAAGTCATTTAGATTTAAAGAAATCAACTCATTTTCGAGTTAGTGACCTCGAATTTCATTGTGTTTACTAAACACAAATTCCAACTTGTCCCAAGCAGCATTAGGTTCATCAATTCCAGATATGTGGAATCGCAAATCAGTAGAGATTGACATCCCAATCAATCCACGAGCTTCATCACATCTATTTGCCCATTTTATTTTCTTATCATCATCAGTGGGTTCTTTTTGTTTCCCTGAGGTAATTCTGAAAAGTCCCCTACTTCGTAGAACATCCTCCATACGATATTTCCATGAGAAATAGTTGAAACTATTAAGTAGAATATCACAAGGGGCGACCATATTTGTAAATTAATGGCTGTAAAAGCAGAAACCAATAGTCTGGATGTGAAGAGCTCAAAAAAATAGGCGGTTTCAAAAAAACTGCACTGAAAACTGACTCTGTATGATGAAGTTATGCTTGAACAAAGAAACTGTTAAAGACGTCCCCAATAGTGACGTGGCAACTAAAGAATGTCCAGCAAAAAAAAAGAAACACCCTCTTCCCAAGATGAACCTTTTGACAATCACTTTACAAGAAAGTTGCTTTAAGTGAACCACTTTTGTAAAATAAGTGATTTCACTTTTACAATGATATTACTTTTAAATAGTGCAACAATAATAATAAAAACTTAAGTGACTCAATTGTATTTTTATTTTTTATTATTTAAGTGAGATGCACTTTTACAAGAAAATAACTTGAAAATAGAAATTACATGCACTTATTCTTTTAAAAGTAACTTCCTAAGACTTGAACTCAAGACCTATTAAGGAATAAAGCAACTTTGAACCAAGTGAGCTAGATTAAAAGGTATGTAAAATATGGGAATGAGTAAGGGGGCTTTTTTTTTTTCTTTTTTTACTCTTCTTGCTCGATTTGCGTGCTTGCCCTTTTTCCTGCAAAACAAACCACAAATCGAAACAAAAAAAAAAAATTCCACACTTGTGGAGTTAGATCTTGTGAGTTTGCCCGGAAAGTCTACGTTTTCTCTCTGTTTCTAATTTGTTGAGATCGCGCAAGGTGCACGACAAAGAGCATACGCAGCCGAGAAAAACCCTTTCCCTTTCTGTTTCTGATTTGCCGAAATCGCTCAAGGTGCACGACAAAGAGCATACACAGACGGGAAAGCAACAATCCGAACCCAAAAAAAATCTAACAGTAAAAAATGATGAAATATGATATTTTTTCCTTTTAAAAAAAAGAAAATAAAAAAATGCGTCATTGTAACATTATACCTTCAGATCTGATGAAATACATGTTTATGGAGCAACCGGGAACCGTTTTCGATCAAACGAAAATTATTTCCCAATGGAAACTACGCTCCAGACGCAATGGAACACCTCCCACATCCCATAAATGCACAGAAATACCAGAACTAGAAACCCTTTCGAGTTTCGGCAACAACAGTTCAAGATCTAGATCATAACCGGAAGCGGCACTTCATAAAAGCTCTGATACCATGTTCGGGTACACAGGGTACTACCAAAGGACCGAACACCAAGAGAAACCACTTCACACAAACAGATCACAAATCAACACACCGATGTTTTGACGTGGTTTAAACCCTCTTGAGGGAAACACTCTACGGCCCCGGCCAAATAGCTTCTACGGGACAATTTATTATGCAAAGAAAGAAAGTTACAAATGAGTTTCTCATAATCGATCAACTAAACAATGACCCTCCATTCTCTTTAAATAGAGATCATGGACCAATCGGGTGTTAAGCCACGGATCAAATTTAGGTTTGATCTAAGAGAAGTTGAGCTGTCGGATCACTCTATGTCGAGAACATATCGTAACCGTCGGATTA
This sequence comes from Larix kaempferi, assembly GCA_027924585.1. NCBI lineage: Eukaryota > Viridiplantae > Streptophyta > Pinopsida > Pinales > Pinaceae > Larix > Larix kaempferi. Next base: position 21,029,723 of record BSBM01000338.1, on the reverse strand, counting down.
AGTATTTACAAATGCATACTAATGCATACTAAAGAAACACACTATCCCTAACGGATATATTACACAAGTTGATCTTAACTAACTCCTAAGTGTCTAAATATCCTAACAAGCAATTGTTTAGATATAGCTTTTAAGAACCATTGTTTTTTTTGGACCTTTCTTATACTCTTCGAGGAGTATTCTTAGCAGTTCATCGCTCTTGCCCTTTTTAGTTTCCATGGGCGAATTTATAAGTTTCCATAGGTAGTACATGAGTTTTCAGTTTTAGCCAACAACATCTCAAGTGACTAGGGGGAGTTCAAGCCAATGCCAAACATCGAGACAACCGACCAAAATGATTTAGGCCTACAATCCAACTCACCAAAGGTAAGTTTTGTCACCAACTTAGAGCCGAGACACTGAACATACAGGGATGTGGTCCAAACACAGAGGTAGAAAATGGGGAAGTCCTCAGTATCAGAAAGTCAAATGAGACAGGTCAAGGTTTAAAGTCAAATAAGGAAAGTCATATATGGATGGATTCAAGTGAATATGGAGCCTAAACTAGCAAACAACTGGTGTCAGGAAAGACCATATCTATTTAAGGTGGTAAACCAGTGGGTTTTGTTAAATGACCTAAATGTGCAAGTAATTGTCCATTTTATAATTTATAGTTCATTTTAAACAGTTTGCCACATCAGGAATAATATACCTAGCAGATGCTATGAACATGACTAAATCAACAAGAAAATAATCCACAGTCAATGATAAAACATCCATAGGTCATATAACATCATCACATATATCATCTGAAACACTGTTGCAATACATCTCTAAGCACTGAATTGAAATTGTATGGCATAAAGGGTCACATCGGTCATCAAATCTAAAGTCTCAAGGCTCAGCCTTGACACAAGGTCTAACATAAGTCTGAATAATACACTGCTTTGATCATGAGTGATCTCAAAATATACAATCATCATAGCCAAGCTCTGAAAAATGGAAGCTCTGGAATGTGCAGATATCTGCTAAACAAGAATAGTAGCCCTGCTACTATGGTGTGATAACAGGTTTCTATGCAAAAGATTTGGAATGGGTACACTGCAAATACATCCTGGTAAGCCTCGATGGTTCTTGAAACCTCGTAGGCGCCTTTGGCACAGTTTTGCTAGTGATTACTGTGTGCCAAGAGTTGGAAATATTCGACCTTGTTTAGGTAATGGCCGAGTCTTAAGTTTTTAATGTTTTATTTGGATCAATGCGATAAAGAGGATAAACCCTCAGTGCTTAAGTTGCTATTCGTCTCTGTGATGCTTGGCTGCGTCGTTTTAAAAGAGACTTCGAACTTGTGTTTGTACTGCTGTTTGTTAAGGGTAAAACCGTGTGTAGTTTTTAGAACCTTGACCTCGTTTTCGTGTTTTTTGTTGATAAGGAATAGACCCTATTTAATGTTGGAACCTTGAAAGGTCGGCAATGTAACTCTTTCGAATTCTTTATAAACTGTTGAACATGATGTCAAGAGCCGAGGGTTTACTTACCTCTGTAAGACAATGGCTCGTTTTGTAATGAGATATTTTGTTTAAAATAATAGTTGAGAAAATGTTTGTATAACTGTTGTTTTGGTTTCGAACAACGATAGTTGTTTCTGGACGAAAGTTATGGTTTGCATAACTGTTGATAGATGGTTCCTGTACTTCGTTACCGTTTTTAAAATAGCGATTTGGTAAAGTTTGGTCTTCGTAAGTTTTGAAATAACAATGCCATAGTATTCGATTTTGTTTCAAAGAATGAAACCCTACCCCTATAGGTTTTGTTGGCTATCTTGAACCCATGAACTGGGCCTTAACTCGTGCATGAAAAGGTTTCGACACTGTGTATGTTTCTAGTTAGGGTTGTAGGCCATTGTTAGACATTGATACGAAAATCGTACTTTCTGCAAAGTGATGTTTAGTGTTTTGTTAATAATCTCGATATGTATAAAAAGGTATTATGGTTATATAAAATGTTAGTTAGAGTTTGGAAATTCATATCTGCTATAACCTCATAAATAAATGTCTAATGTTTGCAATGAATGGCTTGATGAGAATTTTATGAACTGTGCACTAAATAAACAATTAGAATCTAGGGTCTGTGATAACATAGGGTTTTGATGCTATTGTACAAGTATTTGTATTTAATGATTGAAATCAAATGTGATAATTAGTGATGAAATTATAAGTGTTTACTTATAACAATTCTATACAGAGAATAGTTTTGCAACTGCTATATTTCTTAGACTATGAAGTGCTTGAAAACATGGAATTTATAATATTGAATTGCATACTATTACTATCTGAAATAGATGGAGTTGAAATGGAAAATATAGATCTGTGCAGAAATAAAATGTGTTTTTCTTTTATTTAAGAAATAGATGACTGTTATACATTTGTTTATACCATACTATACTATTTCTTGCGTTTGAACTGATGATTGAAAAGACAGAATTTAACAAGAAAAACTACAGTGTTTATCCTTTCATTCAAATGGCATTCTGCCTATCAGTCATCTTTATAAAAAAAAAAAAATTGTACTAGAGTACTATACAGATAACACTATGGGAAAAATACAAAAAAGAATTTAATCATTCATTTCAATTACTTAATAAATCTTGAAACATATCATCCTTAAGTCAGAAAATGAATTAGTTCTTTCTGTATAACTGTAAATAATAATTCTATCACGCAGAAAACATTTAACTGTAAACAAAAGTAAGAACAGTAGAACTTGGTTGACTGTAGGAGAAACAAACAGCCAAAGGAACCTGTTCCACCCAACCTATTGCTGAAGACAACCAAGTTACTTGCCTTGGGACCCCCAAGCCTGTTCATTGTACCACCAAGAGGAAGATTCTATAGAAGCTTTAGTACCTCAACTTGCAGTAGAATATAGATTATCCAGTCATAAAGACTCAGCAGTCAAAGAGACCTACACCAACACCTCTGGTTTTCTTTCTTAGAATAACTAGCAGACTTACAAGGCACTCTTACATAGCCCCCCCATTCGAATCTCTCAGTGATCACCTGATACACTTGAGGAATATTTCTGCAAAAAATATTGTAGGGCTGCCTGCCCAATTCGATTTGCCTTATCTAGGCTGCCCTGGCCTTTTAGTGGCTAACTGGTCCTTAATGAGCTGACTTCTCTCTTCCACCCATCTGGGGGATAATGCCACAAATTTAGGGGTAGTTGTCCCATAACCAACAGCTAGTGGTGGAGTGCAAATGCTGCCATCTGTCCCATGCCTTCTAATAACTTCCATTCCTCCTAGTTGGTCAGTGAACACTCATTTAACAGTTCCCTTGGGTGTTTGTCTCCTATTTTAATTTATTAAATAATAATAATCAGTAATTACAATCATCCTTGACCAAACTTGGTCATGATTACAAAACTTTGTAATTATAATTTAACATAAAGTATTTTGCAAATAAAATAATATTCTCAAAATTTGAGTAGGTGACACACACCCAAGCGTTGAATAAATCCCAAGGAACCCAAAATTACCACTTAGGGGCACCCCCCATAACCAATCTAAACATACTACTTGTTCAAGCCTTGAAATATGCAAAAATCAGCATGTAGCAAAAATATGCTTATGCTAGATCTAGATTTGAGATTTTTACTTTGAAAATAACTAAGATCTAGTGAAAATAAATCAAATCTATTTATAATATTGAAAAAGGAGTAGATCTGAAATACGCAAACCGAGGTAACCGAGAAAAATTTTAATTTTGGTAACGAGAAGAAAGAAGAGGAAAACGCCTTCGAACTTAGGCAATGGGGTCCTCGAGAGTGGGAATTAGAAGGACTAGTTCTCCATAGATCTATTCTTAAAGGAAATGGATGCAAACAAGCTCCACAAACTCTTCAGTTTGCCAATGTGTAATCACAAAAAAGAACTCACACAAGAAAGATCAAGAGCATCTAGGAAAAGACGGTCTGTCGATGGCTGCTGCTCAGCCCTACGACGCTTTGATCTTCGTTTAGGGTTTCTGACGGGATTCTGCCCCATTCCCTCACTCTGTTGCCCCCATGTTACCTTCTGGGTTCTCTGCCCTGTGACCGGCCATGACCTCAGCAGGGGGAGGGGCCAAGGGCCGCTCCCGTAATGCGACTCCGACATCTCCAGTCTTGAACGCACAGGCTTCCTCCCTGCGCATCGTTACTGAAGATATCCCCTTACCTGATTCTTCGAAACCCTCCTCTTCGACCACCCCACCTCCTGTGGATGGTTCACGTGGAACTCATACTTGCATTACCCGCTCTGCAGTGCACCCTAACCTAATACTTCCTCCCGAGAGAATAAATGCTAGGTCACAATTTCTGAAGGACCATGCAATATTATGCAAATTCATGGGGATCTGGCCTACGGAGCAGGCCCTTAAACATTGGATAGCTATCAAATGGAAACCAAAAGCTCATTACGATCTGCAACTTGGCTCCAAAGGCTTTTTTACAGTTATTTTCTACCATTTGGAAGACAATACCAGAGTTGAAAGTGATGGCCCCTACTTCTTTAATTCCGCAGGTCTTTACATGAAAAATTGGATCGAGAATTTCAGCCCAGAATGGGAAGATTTCACTTGGGCACCGGTCTGGATCAGGATGTATCCTCTTCCCCGGGAAAATTGGGATGAAGAAACCCTCAAAGAAATAGGGAATACCCTAGGCACATATGTCGGAACTGCAGATCAAACCAGGCTGCAGCGTTATACCTCCTATGCCCGCATCTGTGTCTACATGGACATCGCCAAAGCCCTCCCGGACGCTATCAATCTCTCTCTTGAGGATTCGGAATGGCTACAACCCTTGGACTACAAGCACATTCCTTTTCGTTGCCTCAAATGCCAGTAACATGGGCACCTCTTCCGCGACTTCCCTCTTATCAAACATCAGTCTGATGAAAAGCAAAAAGACGCTCCAGATTCTGAAGGTTTTCAAAGAGCAGGCAAGATCAAGCGACACAATTAAAAACCTACAGGGAAAAACAGAGTTGCAATCCCTCCTACCAATAAAAGCTTTGAAGCCCTGGCAGAGCATACCACTGATTCAGAAATGGAACCCAACCAGGAAAATCTGATCACCGAGGAGAATGGTTCTTCCAAGCCCGAGAAAAAGGATCGGATGCTTGATAAACAAGGAAAATATCAATCCAGTAAAAATGTCATCGAAGCTGAACTTCAAGGTACTTCTTCTACCCCCTCTAATCCTGCACCCTCTACTCTAATGGACATACCCCCGTAAAGCACCATGGAGGAAGAAAACTAGATCTGGGAGATTTAGACCTTTTGGGGCTGGAAGATGCATGCACACGGAAATCATTTCGCTCAATTCCTCCAAACCAAATACAACTCCTCGGGGATGCTTTAGACAAAGTCAAGGCACATGACAAACTGGGTATTCAAAATCATACCCAAAATGATAGACAAAAATTGCTAAGGGAGCTCAAGAAAAGAGGAAGAAAATCCGATCTGCAACGTATCAATCTGTTGGGAACAAGACTCATGGAATCAGGGCAATATGCCCAGCTTACTGAGTTCTTTCCCTCCCTCACCCCCCACAATGAAGATTATCTCCTGGAATATCAGAGGAATCAACGGTCTATCCAAATGTTGTATGTTGAAAAGAAAGCTCCGTAATGGTTCCCCCTCTGCTTTTTTCCTTCAAGAAACCAAGTTCTCTTCTGACACCCTCAGACTCATTATGACCAAGCTCTGGAAAGGCTGTCAAAGTATTGCCACTGATGCCATATGTGCAGCTGGGGGTATTGCTATTGTCTGGAATCCAAATGTGCTCACTCTTGATAACTATGTAGCCACCCCTCATGCCATTTCCGCATCCTTCCACCTTCTTGGTACCCGGCCTCCACGGTCTTCTCCTCAATGTGTACAGCCCCCAACCAATCAATCTTAAAACCCTACTCCTTAATCACCTCACCTGGTTTGTCGCGCAACACTCTAACCTACATGTTATCACACCATAGTAGCAGGGCTACTATTCTTGCTTATCAGATATCTGCACATTCCAGAGCTTCCATTATTCAGAGCTTGGCTATGATGATTTTATATTTTGAGATCACTCATGATCAGAGCAGTGTATTATTCAGACTTATGTTAGACCTTGTGTCAAGGATGAGCCTTGAGAATTCAGATTTGATGACCGATGTGACCCTTTATCCCATACAGTTTCAGTTCAATGCTCAGAGATGTAATGCAGCAGTGTTTCAGATGATATATGACTATTATTGTTGCGATGATGATATATAACCTATGGATATTTTATCATTGACTGTGGATTATTATCTTGTTAATTTAATCATGATCACAACATCTGCTTGGTATATTATTCCTGATGTGGCAAACTATTTAAAATGAACAATAAATTATAAAATGGACATTTACTTGCACATTTAGGTTGTTTGACAAAACTCACTAGTTTACCACCTTACATAGATATGGTCTTTCCTGACACCAGTTGTCTGCTAGTTCAGGCTCCATATTCACTTGACTCCATCCATACATGACTTTCCTTATTTGACTTTAAACCTTGGCCTGTCTTATTTGACTTTTTGATACTGAGGACTTCCCCATTTTCTACCTCTGTGTTTGGACGACATCCCTGCATGTTCACTGTCTCGGCTCTAAGTTGGTGACAAAACTTACCTTTGGTGAGTTGGATTATAGGACTAAATCATTTTGGTCGGTTGTCCCGATGTTTGGCATTGGCTCGAACTCCCCCTAGTCACTTGAGATGTTGTTGGCTAAAACTGAAAGCTCATGTACTACTTATGGAAACTGATAAACTCGCCCATGGAAACTAAAAAGGGCAAGAGCGATGAACTGCTAAAAATACTCCTCAAAGAGTATAAGAAAGGTCCAAAAAAAGCAATGGTTCTTAAAAGCTATATCTAAACAATTGATGACCTTATATATATATGAAAACATGCCCTGGATGCAAGCTGCAACTAGTTGTGCTTATCAGCACACCTGAGATCCGAAGGGTTATGTAGGCCAAAAAGGCCATGAAATGAAATTGAATGATCCTAATGAACCTGGATCAACTTGATGTAGACATGATGCCCAAGTTGAATAAGCACTCTCTAAACAACTTATCCATTTGTGAGGCACAGCCATTCCCCATATTATTTTGTCCAGCACAATGTTTGTAGCTTTCCCCTTCTCCCAGTCCAAAGTATTTTTGAGTTGAGTTAGACAAGTCAACCCCTTGGCCCAACCTTGTCCCTAGCCTTCATCCTTCACTTGCAGTTTGACCATGTCCAATGGATAAGTTTGTCATTTAAACTGTTGTGCAAGTAATTTCATATAACAAAGGAATATGCTAAATTTATTAATGCCACTGAATGGATGTTATACTTTGAGATAAGCTGTGAGAATGATTAGAGGAACATGTTTTAAACTACTGATATGATTTTTCTTTGGTTATATATGGACCTAGTCAAACCTAGTTTGACTATGGTCATTTCTTGGGATTCATGATGATGTGGGCCACATATGCTTATAGATGATGATTGATGGACCCACAAACTCTTGATGATGATGGCATATGATGGATATAGGATGCAGATGATAATTGATGCAATTCAGCAGTTTTATTTATTACTTCAGATCATCAGATTGGTGGACCCTACAGCTGGCCCATTAGGGCAACCCATGGTGTATGAGTACACATTCCTAGTGGATTTGGGTCTTCTGGATCCAATGACACACTTATCTTTCAGTTCCAGGCACTTCTGACAGTGATTGATGCAGTTTTACACTTGTTGACCAGATTTGGGGTCGATTTCCCAACCTGAACAACAGGGCCCATGAGAGGCCAGTTCACCTAGGGCACTATATGAGGAGGGGGTGGTCTAGCCACTTGTTTTTACCATTTACCCCCCCTTCTTGAGAGCTTGGTGGGCTCATTTGGACAGCGCAAGTGCCCTGGGAGGCAATTTTGACACTTTCACAATTACCGAGGCAATTAAAAAATGGGATAAAGTGGTCACTAAGGAATTCGATTTGGGCAATTGAGGCAAGGTTTTGGCACTTGGTTTTCACAGAGGTCTTCCAGGGTGATCCCACTATCTTCCAGCCAATTTTCACCATGTGGGTAGGCCCACAGCGATCACAGGATGTTATTTACTGCTTGTCCGTCACAGATTTTGAGGACAGATTTGATCATTTATATTATCTTGGACATATTTTATTATTTTATTATGCCTTGGGGATGAGCCAGTAAGGATTCATTCCTCCTAGCCCCACCATGTGCTTCTTATGTTAGGTCCTAGTCATTATGAGGTGGATTTTTGTACTTTTACCCCTCTAGTGGATGACGTCATCCTCACTTTGTACCATTTAGTTAGGGTGTCATCATTATATTAGGTTATCCATGTGATATATTGTTATGATTCATTATTAGCCATTGATCATGTATTGAGATCTTTTAATCTCAGCCACTCATTTGATGTAGTATTGTAGAGTGGTATAGGGTTTTGGTCTTTATTATCCTATATAAGGAGGAGACCCCCTATTGTATAGCTCACCTTTGGAGCTCTGGAATATTGGAATAGAACACTTCTTTGTGGAGCATATCTCTCTTTTCTTGTGGATTCTCTTGCATCTTGAGTATACAGTATCTCTTCTATGTATCATTGGGGATTTTGGTGCTTCTACTAGTTTTATTGTAGGAAAGTCGAATTGGTGGAGAGGAGGGCGATTTCTTGAGGGTTATTGTTGGAGGGATCCACATACTCTCTCTTGGGTTGATCTTGTGACAGGGAGTATCATTATTGTATCTTCGTGACATAGTTGATGCTTTCTATTACATCTTTCTATCATTTTCATAATCATCTTACTTGACTTGTTTCTTTGATCTTGTCTTGTAGGAGGAGGACGATTTGGCTATCTTGAAGGAGGATGTTTTGGTTGGAGCTCTTGGATCTCACTCTTGAATATACACATAGGAGAATGCTATCAATTTGCAAGGTGGCCACAAGCCATTGAGGTAAGATCTACAAGATATGTGCCTCTTTCATCCATTCTCTCTTCATTGGTCACAAACCCTAATTAATCAAAACCCCAATTTTGGTTTTTCTTAGAGCTACTTGGATCTAGCCTTGCTTTTGAAAAGATCTTAAGAACCCACCTCTATAGCATCCACCCCTAGTTGGATCTATAGTTTGGTGATGATTGGGTTAAAATTAACACACTTTTCAAGGCAATATAGCCCTCTTGAACCAAATCGCACTTCCTTGGAGAGGCTTGTTGGGTTAGATCTAGCATGTGGGTACGTGAGATCCCACTTGATTTGCAATCTACACACTTGATAACCTACCCCTAGAATTTTACTTGGGTGATTTCTACCTTGTGGGCATCATTCCACATTTTAAGGGATTAAAACCCCCTTTTGAATTACTTGGCACCTTAAAACTCAAATCTAGTAAGATCTAACCCTTGGATTGGCTTGATTTTATAGATCCACATAGATCAGTGCCTGAACTACTTGGATCTACATTTTGGTGTCCATTGGACTTGATTTGACACCCCTTATCCACCTTTTAGCCCTCCTTGAGCAAGGTCGCACTTCCTTGGGTGACTGATTTTGCCCACTTCTAGGACCTGGGTAGTTGAGATTTCAATGGATTTGGAAAGAGCATAATTTGAAACCTACATCTAGTGTGTCATTTTGTGACGATCTGCCTTGGGGGTAGCATTCCCTATTTTAAGGGATTGTGGTCCACTTGGTTCATTTCATGAAATCCTAGATCAAGCAAGATCCAACCATTCTATCTCAATTAGCCCACTTGACTTGACCTCTAGGTGTCCCGATCTACACTTTGACATATCTTTTGACTCCATTAACCCATCCAACAAGGCACTAATCTTCCTGAAGCAAATCGCACTCCTTGGGGATTGTGTCAAACCTTAGATCCAGTAAGTGGGTACTCCTAATTTCATCTTAGATCCATAGATCTACTCATTACATATCCTCTAGTTCCAATCGCATCCCTTGATTTCACGTTGTGGGTCCACTTTAAGCCATTTCACATATCCCAAGACGGTAAGACCCACTTGTGTACCATATGGTACTATATCTTGTCATCATAACTAATCATGTGGCCTAAATCATACATTGGTTGAAACACTAATCATCTCTCAAACCACCTTCAACCATACTTTAACATCTAGGTCCACTTAACCTTGCATTGGTTTCCGTAACTCATCATTTACTTATCCCTTGGAACCTTTGTTTGGGTCCAATCATCTTTGATTGGTAATAGGGTCTCCCCCTAGGTCTTGATTCATCTAGATCTAAAGCGAAGACTGCCTCGATTGACGTGACTCCCACCTTGCATTGGGAACCGTGGCATCTCTTGGGTCACCTCTTTAGTTGTCCATCTCCTCTACCGTCTCGGATGGGATACCACTAGGGACAACTACAAGTTGTGTGATAACACTACCTCTCATCATGGGAGCCGATTTCAATATGATCACTACTCTAGAGGAGAAAAAAGGAGGTCTCCGCGCTCTCTCCCACGAAGATCTTCTATTCAAAGCTTTCATAGCCGATAATCACTTGGTGGATCTCACCTCTTCCTCTGGTTTTTTCACCTGGAATAATAGAAGGGGAGGTGCTCATCAAATTGCAAAGCGCCTCGATAGATTTTTTGTTTCCGATAACCTCACCTTGAGAGGAGGTATCCTTTCGTCCTTTGTTTTACCGGCTACAAGTTCCGATCACTGGCCCATTGACTTAACGTGGCAAAGTCAGGGGGCCCAATACCACAAGCCTTTCAGATTCGAGAAATTATGGCTCTCTCATCTAGATTTCCTAGACACTATCAGCAATTGGTGGAGGGAGATGCGTGTGGTTGGCAAATCTAAAATGGCTCTTCTCCAAAAAAAACTTAAACTTCTGCGGATTAAGCTCAGAGATTGGAACCACTCCACCTTTGGCAATATCTTCCAGGAAAAGCAAATGATCCAGGACGAACTTGAGTCACTTCAATGCGGCATCATGGAATATGGTCTCACCCAGGCTCACAAATTCAAAGAAAAGGACCTTCCGGATAAGCTCAATTCAAGATGTCAGCAAGAAGAAATCCTGTGGAAACAAATATCACGTATCCACTGGCTAAAAGAAGGAGATCGTAACACCTCCTTCTTCCACCGCTCCACACTTCAGCATAGAATGCACAATCACATCAACAAGCTAAAAGGGTATTCCGAAGCGGTGTTGGATGAGCAAAATGACATTGAGCAAGAGCTGAAAAGATACTTTCAGGATCTCCTTACTGAACCTCCCGACTCTAGAAGTGAGGCCATTGCACAGGTATCTTGCCATATTCCAGCTACCATCACTGAAGAGCATAACATTTCCTTGCTGCAACCCATCACTCTTCAGGAAGTAGAAACAACGATGAAGCAAACAGCTGACGACAAAGCTCCTGGACCGGACGACTTCACGACCAACTTTTATCATCATTGTTGGGATCTGCTTAAGATTGAGATTTGGGAAGTGGTCGAAGAGTCAACGCAAAAGCGCTGGATCCTCCCTGCCCTTAACGCCACGCACCTTTCCCTCATACCCAAAGAAAAGTAAGATTCACATCCTGTTAAGTACCGTCCCATTTCACTTTGCAATGTCATTTACAAACTCATTTCCAAAGTGATTGCCAACCTTCTCAAGCTGTTCCTCCCCCTACTCATCTCACCCGAGCAAACAGGGTATGTAGAAGGCCGACAGATCCTTGATGGCATCATTCTGGCTCATGAGATCACCCATTCCCTCAAAACTCTTCGAACCCATGGCATGTTACTAAAGCTCGATCTTTCCAAAGCTTTTGACAAACTCAGTTGGGCTTTCATAAGGAAAATGTTACGTGCCTATGGTTTCAGTCCATCCTGGATCAACTGGATCTCCTCCCTTGTTTCCACTGCTTTTTACTCCATTCTCGTCAATGGCTCTCCGTCCCACACTTTTACCCCATCTCGTGGCATCCGTCAAGGCGATCCCCTCTCCCATTTCCTCTTCATCCTCATGTCTAAAGGCCTGGGCAGAATGATCCAAGCAACTTTGGCTTCTGGCACTATTCGTGGTCTCTCACCTCATGGAGGTAGCCCTACTGCCTATCAGCAATCTGTTGATGATAACCTACTCTTTGGTCACCCCTCTGTGCAAGAAGCACGTACTTTCCACAAGATCTTATCCATTTTCTCAGCTGCTTCAGGCACTACCATCAATCTGGACAAATCTCAAATTTTCTTCTTTAATACGAATGCTACCACCAAGCCCAATATTACTCGAATCTTAGGCTTCGCTACCTCCACTCTTCCTACCAAGTATCTTGGAGCCCCCCTCTTTGATTCCGTTATCAAGCACTCCTCTTGGAAAGAACTCCTTGATAAAATTAATACTCGCATCTCATCCTAGACGTTCCGCTCTCTTAAGCTCCCCTATCGCCTCACTCTCCTCAAATCGGTTCTCCAATATTTGCCCCTCTATCTCTTCTCTATCCTGGTGGCTCCGAAATGGGTTCTTAAAACTCTCAGAAAGATCCAAAGGTCATTCTTATGGGGCAAAGGGACCCATACCAACAAATGGGCCTTGGTAAAATGGCAGACTGTTTGTCTCCCCAAGCGGACAGGTGGCCTTGGATTAAGAGACCTTGATATTAACAATGAAGCACTCTGCTAAAATATGGTGGCGTTGGATCACAAAAAATGACTCTCCTTGGGCACAACTTTGGAACCACAAATATGCCCCTGACCTAGATCCCATGCAATTGATCAAGTATGACTCTGACCCACTGGGCTCTCTTATTTGGCGCACTGCTAATTCTCAAAGGGCCCTCATCCAGCAACATAGTTTTTGGGAAATTAAGGATGTCTCTTCAGCGCTCTTCTGGCAAGACTCGTGGCAACAGCTACCCAAGCTCAACATTCTTCCCACTTGCAGCACTTTTCTGGGCTTATGGCAGACAAACTCTGAAGCAGTGGTACGTGTTTTCTGGGAACCTATCGAGACCCTCCCCTTCAGACATTCGAAGAATCCTAGGCTCTGGCATCCTAAATTTTCAGCTCATGATTATGAAGAGGTATGGACCGTTCTTCAAACTGGGCAAATCAACCTTTCTCGTGGGGATGACATCATTCGCTGGGGTCACCTTCCAAAGGACTCCTTCACAGTCAAAGAAGCCTACTCCATCCTAGTACACAACGACATCAACAACCCCTTCCCCCTCTGGAACAAGATTTGCCAACTCTCACTTTGGCCAAAAGTTTCAACTTTTCTTTGGCTGCTGGCTCACAGGAGTATTCTTACCTAGGATATGTTACAAAAAAAAGGCTTCATGGGGCCCCCCATTTGTTTGATGTGTAATTGCAGCATTGAAAATATGGATCACCTAATCGATCTCTGTGGCACCACCTCCATGCTTTGGGACAAAGTGGTTGAAACCTTCAGACGAACCAACAGAGTTAGAGGGGGTATCATTGGCACTCTTCTTCAATGGGACCAAGAGCCTTTTCAGAGCAAACAACTTAACAGGCTATGGAATATCACCTTGGGTCTCCTGGTTTGGAACGTTTGGAAGGAAAGGAATTACAGAATCTTCGAAGGCAAGTCTAATACATTAGACAACCTATGGAACACTTTTAAATCCAACCTCCAGGAAACTTTATTCCTTACGCCTTGGAACACTCCTGATCTCCCCACCACTTCTCTGGAATGTTCCATTCTTCTCAGTTGGAACTTTGAGCGGCCTCATGCTCCCCTTGTCCTGCGCCGCCCCCCTCTCCGTTTCTCAAGCCCCTCCCATTGGTCCCCCCCCCTCCTCTTGGTCTCTTCAAGCTTAATTTCGATGAAGCCTCCAAAGGAAATCCTGGACCTGCTGGTTTTGGCGGAGTTCTCCGGGACCATGAGGGCACTATTTGCAGGATCTACCATGGTAATATTGGACATGATAGCAACAATGCTGCTGAACTAGAAGGTCTTTTGTATGGCCTTAGGGTTGTTGAATATTGTAACTTCTAAGAATATTATAATTGTACATTATTTATTCCGGAGATGTTTCATTCCTCCGAGGTAATCCTACTATGTATCTGGAGATGTTTATTCCTCCAGGGTTTGATATTAACTAGGGTTATTAGACCCACCATGTGTGGGTCGGCCCTGTAGTTATATTTTAGGGGTTATTAGACTTCTCCAGGTGAGGTCGGCCCCAACAGGTCTTTTAGTCAGTTGAGAGTCAAGTATAAATAGAGGAGGTGAACTCCTCATTAGAACACTCACTCACTTGTGGAAGAGTGCGCACTTGTCTGGGAGATCAGCTAAGGAGACAAAGGAAGGAGGAGCACATCTTGTATTTTGGTTGTTCATCTTATTGAGGAAAGCTTTGCTGGGTTTTATACCCCATGAGGGTTTCCCAGGATATATTGTGTGTCTATCTTGTGATTATGCTTCTTTCAGTGATCTTGCTTGGTTATTTGGTTTAAACTTAACATGGTATCAGAGCTAGACTGAATAGGACATCTTTCACAAGGTAAGATTCTCTCTCTCTCTCTCTTTGGTGAAGTTAGGGTTTCATCCCAAAGTTGGTATTATTGATTTTTGGTTGCATGGCTGGATAGCCCTCCTCAATACCTTTCTTTTAAGCCCTAGATCGAACTTTTTGGTTGGGTAGAACTCCGGGAATTGCAAACCCTAATTCTACCAAAAGTGCGATACGTCAGATTTTGGTTTCAGAAAAAAGTTGGAATTTTTTTATTTCTGATTACATGGTTGGATAGCCCTTATCAAGAGCATTCTTTTAAGCTATAGATCGAACTTTTTGGTTAAGTAGAACTCTGGTAAAGTCAAACCCTAATTCCACCAAAAGTGCGATAAAATTCTGTTTCAGTTTCCGGAAAAGTGAAAAGTAACTTTCCAAGTAAGTCTACTCTGTCTCTTGGACTCCCCCAAGAGAAGATGGCTCCAAATACTAAGCTTGAAGACAAGCTAGAAGGCATAGAGAATTTCCGGGCATGGAAATACAGAATTGGTCTCATTCTTGAAGAGAATGATCTTGCTCAGCTTATCAAGGAAGAAGTTGCAGAACCAGAAGGAGATGAAGCCAAAGAGAAACATAGGAAAGATTTGATTAGGGCAAAGAGAATCATAGCTGATTCCATCAAAGACCACTTGATTCCCCAAGTGGCCTCCAAGAAGACTCCAAAGGAAATGTATGATGCCCTAGGAAGAATGTATGAAGGGAAGAACATCAATAGGAAGATGAATCTGAGGTCTAAATTGAAGAGCACCAAGATGCACAAAGGAGAATCCATTCAAGACTACTTCTCAAGGGTTTCACAAATCAAGGAACAACTAGATGCAATTGGTGATACCCTTGATGAGGATGAACTTGTGATAACTGCCCTCAATGGTCTCACTAGATCTTGGGAGTCATTTATACAAACCATGTGTGCCAGGAAAGAGAGCATGAAGTTTGATGTAGTATGGGAGGATTGTGTTCAAGAAGAAGCTAGGGTTGCAAATAGAGAAGCCCTTCTCAAAGAGGATGACCAAGCCTTAGCCACTCATACCAAAAGAAGAAGAATGAGTCATTTCAAGAGAGTTGACCACAAAGGATCTCAACACTTCTCTAGATCTAACAAGAGAAGAGGACCCAATTCAGCAAGAGATTTTTCTACGGTAGAATGCTACAGTTGTCATAAATTGGGACACATCTCCAGATTTTGTCCTTCTCAAAAGAAGAAAGTCTTCCACAAAAGACATCATGCACATATGGCAGAAAATGAAAGTGAAGAAGAAGAAGAGGAAGAAGATGAAGAAGAAGAAGAGGTAGAGGTAAAACCCAAAAGGAAAAGATGTAAGGTGAAGAAAGAAGATCCAGAAGAATATGTTCTATTCTCTGCACTCTCTGGATCTGTATCTCCTGGAGAAGATACATGGCTCATTGATAGTGGTGCTTCCAAGCACATGACAGGTCAAAGGAAGACCTTCTCAAATCTTGAAGAAAAGTCTTCTTCACATAAAGTATCTCTAGGAGATGACTACCAATATCCTATCAAAGGAATTGGTGAAGCTAGCTATAAGCTAGATTCTGGAACACCCTTGAAGATGAAAGACATCTTATATGTCCCAGGTTTAAAGAAGAACCTTCTCTCCATTTCAGCTCTAGATAAGAAAGGCTTCAGAGTAGCCTTCATAGATGGACAAGTACTCATGTGGTCCAAAGGGAAGACAATTAAAGATGCAGTTGTTATTGGTGAAGAAGAAGGAGGTCTCTGTAAACTCAAGGGTCATCCAGAAGCTGCCCTTGCACATGAGATCTCTAGCCCCAGTGAGCTATGGCATAGAAGATTAGCCCACATCAACTTTAAAGCCTTACCCTATGTAAGCAAGGTAGTCATAGGATTACCAGATTTAAAAGCTGATCATGATGGCTCATGTAAAGGATGTAAGAAAGGGAAAAATATCAAGAACCCCTTTCCAAAGAGTGAAACAAAGACTAAGAACATTTTAGAGCTTATACACTCAGATGTATGTGGTCCAATGCCCACCACTTCCTTAAGTGGGTTTGAATACTATCTTTCATTCATAGATGACTATTCAAGGAAAACTTGGATATACTTCCTAAAAGGGAAGAATGAAGTCTTTGGAAAATTCAAAGAGTTCAAGGCTCTAATAGAAAATCTATCAGACAAGAAAATCAAAACTCTCAGAACAGATAATGGCGGAGAATTCACCTCAAAGGAATTTGAGGACTTTTGCAAAGAAGCTGGAATTAAAAGGGAACTAACTACTCCCTATAATCCCCAACAGAATGGGGTGGCTGAAAGGAAAAATAGAACAATCATGGAAGCTGTGAAGACCATGATACATGACCAAGATCTTCCCATGTACTTATGGGCTGAAGCAGCCAAGACAGCAGTTTATGTGCAAAATAGATTATCTCACAGTGCTCTTGAATTCAAAACTCCAGAAGAAGTGTTTACAGGTAAGAAGCCTGAGGTAAGTCATCTTAAAATATTCGGGTGTCCTGTGTATATCCACATTCCAAAAGAAAAGAGAACCAAGTTGGATCCCTCAGGCAAGAAGGGAATGTTTGTTGGTTATTGTGAAACCTCCAAAGCCTTCAGAATCTACATACCAGGTTTCCATCATATAGAAATAAGTAGAGATGTAACCTTTGATGAGGAAGCAGCTCTCAAGAAATCCAGAAAGTGTCAACTTGAAGAAGTTTATGAAGAAGATTCATCACCCAGAAATTCAGAGACTGTTCACATCCCTGAAGAAGCTACACCAGAGGATCATGACATGCTGGAACCTCAAGAACCCCCTGTTGCAGAACTATCCAGGAAAAGAAGACCAGCATGGGCTAGAGATATTATTCAAGGAGCTGAAAGATATGGAGCTCCTGAAGGCTCTACTAGAGAAAGAAAGAAACCAAAGCTAGTATCCAACTATATGGCCTTAATGTGTGACCTTGTAGATCAACTACCTACTAGCTATGAAGAGGCAGCTCAGAAGAAAGAATGGGTAGAAGCAATTACAGAAGAATATCAGTCAATAATGAAAAATGATGTTTGGGATATAGTTCCCAAGCCAAAAGATAAAAGTGTGGTTTCTTCCAAATGGATTTTCAAAATAAAACATGCCGCAGATGGAAGCATTGAAAAATACAAAGCAAGATTTGTAGCCAGAGGATTCTCTCAGAAGGAGGGAATTGACTACGAAGAAACATTTGCACCAGTTGCCAGGTATACTTCAATTAGAACTATTATGGCTCTTGCATCCATGATGAAGTGGAAATTACACCAAATGGATGTTAAGACAGCTTTTCTAAATGGAGTAATTGAAGAAGAAGTATACATAGAGAAACCTCAAGGGTTTGAGGTTAATGATGGAAGAACTCATGTATGCAAATTAAAGAAGGCATTATATGGTTTAAAACAAGCTCCAAGGGCTTGGTACGGAAGGATTGACAATTTCTTAACTAGCATGGGCTTTACCAAAAGTAAAGCTGACCCAAATCTTTATCTCAAGGTGATGGATGATGAACCAGTTATATTACTGTTGTATGTAGATGATCTTTTCCTAACTGGAGATGAGAAACAGATTATTGAAAGCAAGAAGAAGCTTTCTTCAGAATTCGAGATGAAGGATCTCGGACTAATGCACTACTTCTTAGGTCTAGAAGTATGGCAAGAACCAAAAGGGATTTTTCTAAATCAAGGTAAGTACACTGTGGAGATTCTCAAAAGATTTGATATGTTGGAATGTAAAGCCATGGCCACTCCCATGGACTCCAACTTAAAGTTATTAGCTAATGATTCATCAGAACTAGTGGACATAACTCTATATAGACAAATCATTGGATCATTGATGTATTTAACAAATACTAGACCTGATATATGCTTTGCTGTAAATACCCTAAGTCAGTATCTAGTAGAACCTAGAAAGGTTCATTTAATAGCTGCAAAGCATATAATGAGGTACCTAAAAGGTACATTAGATTTTGGCCTATTTTATCTTGGAGGTCATGAACTCAGATTACATGGTTACTCAGATTCTGATTGGGCAGGTAGTGTCTCAGATAGAAAAAGTACCTCAGGTGGATGTTATGGTCTTGGATCTGCCATGATCTCATGGTTCAACAAGAAACAATCAAGTGTGGCCCTCAGTACTGCTGAAGCTGAATACATAGCTGCCTGCTCTGCTAGCTGTGAAGCAGTATGGCTTCGGAAACTTTTATCTGGAGTGTTTGACTTAGAAATGGAACCCACTGTGATTATGTGTGATAATCAAAGCTGCATCAAGATGACTGAAAATCCTGTGTTTCATGATAAGTCAAAACACATAGAGATCCGTTACTTTTATATTCGAGATATGGTGCAGAAAGGAGCTATCAAGCTAGAGTATATAAGCACTGAGGATCAAATTGCTGATATCCTGACCAAGCCTCTGTCTCGAGTAAAGTTTGAACACTTCCGAGACAAGCTTGGTGTAGTTCAGAAGAACCCTCCTCGAAAGGGGGAGTAGCACAGTATGAGACAGACAAGCCTATCTCATCAATGATGAGGTTACTTATTTTTCTTTGCACTTACTCACCTAGAATTATTTAGATTTAGGACTCTTATATTCTTTATTTTGATGATTAGATGTATACATACTTTTGATGATAGATGTATACATGCTTTTGATGCTAGATACTTTTGATGATGATTAGATGTATACATACTTTTGATGATAGATGTATACATGCTTTTGATGTTAGATGCTTTTGATGATTAGATGTATACATGCTTTTGATGATGATGATACATGTTGTGATTATACATGTTTTGATGATGATGATACATGTTGTGATTATACATGTTTTGATGTTGATGATACATGTTGTGGTTATACATGTTTTGATGATGATGATACATGTTGTGATTATACATGTTTTTATGTTGATGATACATGTTGTGGTTATACATGTTTTGATGTTGATGATACATGTTGTGGTGATACATGTTATGATGATGAGGATACATGTCCTTGATAAACATGTGAAGGGATTGGATCATCCCTGGACTTTCAGTTCTAAAGAGAGCCGTAGACGTGAGGTCTCCGAGAATGAAGTCCTTAGTGGACAGTTGAGGGGATTGGATCATCCCTGGACTTTCAGTCCTAAAGAGAGCCGTAGACGTGAGGTCTCCGAGAATGAAGTCCTTAGTGGACAGTTGAGGGGATTGGATCATCCCTGGACTTTCATTCCTAAAGAGAGCCGTAGACATGAGGTCTCCGAGAATGAAGTCCTTAGTGGACAGTTGAGGGGATTGGATCATCCCTGGACTTTCAGTCCTAAAGAGAGCCGTAGACGTGAGGTCTCCGAGAATGAAGTCCTTAGTGGACAGTTGAGGGGATTGGATCATCCCTGGACTTTCAGTCCTAAAGAAGAGCCGTAGACGTATGTCTTCGAGAATGAGGGGATTGGATCATTCCTGGACTTCAGTCCGAAAGAAGAGCCGTAGACGTATGTCTTCGAGAATGAGGGGATTGGATCATTCCTGGACTTCAGTCCGAAAGAAGAGCCGTAGACGTATGTCTTCGAGAATGAAGGGATTGGATCATTCCTGGACTTCAGTCCGAAAGAAGAGCCGTAGACGTATGTCTTCGAGAATGAAGGGATTGGATCATTCCTGGACTTCAGTCCGAAAGAAGAGCCGTAGACGTATGTCTTCGAGAATGAAGGGATTGGATCATTCCTGGACTTCAGTCCGAAAGAAGAGCCGTAGACGTATGTCTTCGATAATGAAGGGATTGGATCATTCCTGGACTTCAGTCCGAAAGAAGAGCCGTAGACGTATGTCTTCGATAATGAAGGGATTGAATCATTCCTGGACTTCAGTCCGAAAGAAGAGCCGTAGACATATGTCTTCGAGAATGAAGTCCTTGGTGGACGGTTGAGGATTAAGTCATCCTTGGACGTAGGTCCTAAAAGCACAGTGAAGGATTGGATCATCCTTGGACTTTGGTCCTGTAAACTGAGCCGTAGACGTGAGGTCTCCGAGAACGTGATAGGACTGGATCGTCCCTGGACTTCGGTTCAAAAGGTACATGACTGGTTTACATCATTCCTTAACGATGCTGATGATCGTGTGATGACGATGCCGATGATCGTGTGATGACGATGCTGATGATCGTGTGATGACGATGCTGATGATCGTGTGATGACGATGCCGATGATCGTGTGATGACGATGCTAATGATCGTGTGATGACGATGCCGATGATCGTGTGATGACGATGCTGATGATCGTGTGATGACGATGTTGATGATCGTGTGACGACGATACTGATGATCGTGTGATGACGATGCCGATGATCGTGTGATGAAGATGCTGATGATCGTATGATGACGATGCTGATGATCGTGTGACGATGATGATGATGATCGTGTGAAGACGATGCTAATGATCGTATGACGATGCTGATGACGATGTTGATGTTCCAGTAACTAGTCAAGTTACTGATGATGATGAAATGAAGAAAGCTTCCGATGATATATAGATGATGTAGTAAATGACTCCTTGCTCCTACAGATGTTGTTATAATATCCTTCTCGTTAAGGGGGAGTGTTGAATATTGTAACTTCTAAGAATATTATAATTGTACATTATTTATTCCGGAGATGTTTCATTCCTCCGAGGTAATCCTACTATGTATCTGGAGATGTTTATTCCTCCAGGGTTTGATATTAACTAGGGTTATTAGACCCACCATGTGTGGGTCGGCCCTGTAGTTATATTTTAGGGGTTATTAGACTTCTCCAGGTGAGGTCGGCCCCAACAGGTCTTTTAGTCAGTTGAGAGTCAAGTATAAATAGAGGAGGTGAACTCCTCATTAGAACACTCACTCACTTGTGGAAGAGTGCACACTTGTCTGGGAGATCAGCTAAGGAGACAAAGGAAGGAGGAGCACATCTTGTATTTTGGTTGTTCATCTTATTGAGGAAAGCTTTGCTGGGTTTTCTACCCCATGAGGGTTTCCCAGGATATATTGTGTGTCTATCTTGTGATTATGCTTCTTTCAGTGATCTTGCTTGGTTATTTGGTTTAAACTTAACAAGGGTGGCTAATGAGCACAACTTCCATCCTCTCATTGCTGAAGGGGATTCCCAACTCATTCTTAACTTGGCTACCAAGCTCCAAAACAACTCACAAGTTGCCAAACTCTCTTCAAGTTGGAGACTGGAAAGCAAATTACACAGGTTAGCTACCATTCTAAGCAACCACAGGAACATCACTTTTCAGCATGTTATGCGCCAAGCCAATTCCCTTGCTGACGGTATTACAAATGAAGGGGTCGTCAACAACCACACTTTCTGGAATGATAATCCTTGTAATTCTCCCTCTGAGCTACATCACTTCTACCATCAACAAGCTATCAAGGATTACTCCTTCATGGATTCGGGTGCCACCGCCACTGTCAACAGGACTACCAGGGGAGACACGTCTACTCCTCCTGGCACCAGCTCCTAGACTCTGCATTAATGGAGGATTTGACACTCACACAGCTGGCCTCCCTGCACGCGAAGGATCCCATCGCCCACATGGCCTGGGGACGGCATTTATGCTGGCTCATCTTTTCTGATCCTCTCACCCGAGCTGGTATCAACTCACATTAATTCTCTCGCGTGTGATCTCCTACCCTCTCCATGGCTTTTGCTGGGTTATGAAGAACCAGGCTCGCCCCACTGTGGTCATTCCACATCTTGGTTATGCTCTGTCTGCATCCACAACAGAAGAGTTCGGCCCCTGCGGAGAGTTCGATTCCTTTGCTGCCCAACTCGATCATGAAGCGCACCAGAGGTATCTCCCGGCGTGTCTTCAGTCAAGGCACAATCAAATCTACATCAATGGAGAAAGAAATACCAGCCAATATCGGTTACAAAGAAAATGTAACAATGTCTGTTCGTCGTCTGGTGGACGATTGGGAGTCCAGGAGTGTCGCTGAGATTCTCTCCTTCGGTAGCCCTGGTACTCAAGTGAACCATTACTGGTTGCTTAAAAATTTGCTTGGTACTCTGGTTGAAGGTATGCTCACTAATTGGAATGTTGCTAAGATGACCATAATGGACACCAGGTCCAATACGGCTCATTTGGATAGCATCCTTGTTGCTCTTGAAGCTTGTCTCTCGGGAAGCAGATATTTTCTTTTCCCCCATCCGTCTCCACTCATGGGTGTTGGTCCTGAAGGTTCGGTGGCTGGTACAGGCGACAGAATGGTCGGGGTCAACAAAGGCATGGAGCCTCACGCGGTCGAGCAGGTTGCCGGTAGTTCTCTTCATAATTCGGTGGGCCTCGCTGCTTCCGTGGATTCCGCTCCGACTCCTGTTCTTGCACCTCGCTCCATCTCATGCCCTTATTCTCCAGCTGCTATCGTGGTGCAAGGTGCCTCCCCTCCTGGGTCTTCTTTCCCGGTTCCTTCTACAATTGATAATGTCCGCAGCAAGCGCCTTCGGAAAGACAAAGCAGCAGCAATTATCCAGCGCAAAACAGAGCCTCTGCCATTCAAGCTCCCAGAGCAGCAGTGGACAGATGATCTCTTCGAACCCTACCCCATCTCCGAGGAAACGCATGATTCCAAAGGCGCAGAAGCTAGCTCCTGAGCTCTGCACTTCTGGTTTTACTACTCTGTCTTTTTGTATCCTCTGGATTGCACAGAGTTATAGTTTTTTACTATCTCTCTTCCTCAATAGTTACTTTGTTTATCTCTATAAGTTTGGTTCCATTGCACTCTTTTGTAAAATTGGCACCTTGTACAGGGCCAATTCAATATATCTGGATTCTCCTGATGACTATAATATTTTTTGTACTATAATATAAATCTTCCATGCAGTTTACAAAAAAAAAAAAAAGATCAAGAGCATCTGGTGTAGACTAATATAGAGATTTAGAGACAAGCATTTAAACAAAAATGACTTTGTAAATCTAACTTCTCTATATTAACCTAACAGAGAAATAATAGATGAAATCACACTACTTTACTTTACTAAGATGTAAATCTCCTTCAAAATACAGCCTTTGATCAACAATCAAATGTGAATAAAAATGTAAAGACACAGATTACCTTATGCATAAATTAGAACGTGATAATCCACACACTGATTTGCCTCCAAATCCTTTTATTCATAAACAAAATTCCTTACAATGATATACAATGCTTGAGCAAAGGTTCCACCTTCTCATGCCAAAGAGAGGAGAAGTGACATGCTTAAATAGAAAAACTAAGAGGAGAGGGCGCACTTGTCATGGAGAAGGAAGGTGCACTTGTCATGGAGAAGGAAGGCGCACTTATTCAGGAAATCAAGCCACAATTTGGGGCTTGATGGAGGGGGTTTCCTCCACTATATGGGATGCCAAAAATCAATCTAAAGGCAGTCTTAATTTCAGCTGCCCACTCCTTGAAATGTGTGCCCCCCTCTTAAGAGGAATGCGCCCCCCTCATGGGGAAATGCGCCCCTCATAATGGGGAGTTGAGTCCTACTAAGTTGCTTCCCAAAAACATGCTAGAATTACTCCATATATCCTCTCAATCAAATCTAACCAAGGCTTCTTCCAAATTCCATCAATTTAGGAATTGGATTTTTTCTTATTTTTTACTTTTTTGGTATTTTTTCTCACTTTTTGGATTTTTTTTGGGGAAAAGTAAAAAATATGAAAAATAAAGTACAAGACTACATAGGAAAGTGGGTATTGGGGTAAAGTAGGTGCTCTAAGCTTTAAAATGAGCACCACCATGGAAGAATTGGCCCCTCGGCCACACTTTTACAACATTTTTAATTTTTTTAATTAAGCCATTAAAAAGTGGCTTAATTTTACAGGAAAAAATTATTTTCTCAGAACATAAAGAAAAACCTAGGGGGACCTAGCACATGTCCATATGACTCAATTCTAGTGTCTAGCATGTTCATATACACTGACCCATGGACTTTAATAACCTCTTAAGGCCTAACCACCACGCCAAGCATTCCAGCTTTGGAGGAGCAGGAGAAAAACTCAAAAATTATGTCCTTCTAAAACGCAAAACATAATTAATAAGTGAAAAAACTCCTTGGAATACCCGACTTGATTGACAAGTCCTAGGAAGTCAATTCATTTACATAAAAACACCATGCTAGCACACTTTATTACAAACCCCGCAGAGCATGGACATGTGGAAAAAAAAAGTGACCTTAAAAAGGCCTGATGGACTTTAGATCACTAATAATGAACATGCAACATGTTCAGACTTTGCCCACTCACTTGAAAGTCCAACTAAGTACAACCTATCTAGCAGCACTCCCAAAGCCTTCGTAGAGACGTGTCATGGAGTTGGGGAGTTAGGCAAGGAACAACTTAGTGAGCCTTATATACATAATTACATCTTACCATACCCCTAAAGGTGGTCGCCAAATCCTTATGTAGGGGATGTACAACTCATATCTCTATGTTCTTGTCTCTCTAATGAAGATAGAAGATCCCACAAAAATGCTCCACTATTTTGAAACTAAATAAGATGCTCAATTATGGATCAGAGCAGAAGCACCATTGTGGACACAGTTCTCACCTGCCATCAGTTGCTGATACATAATGATGACATGGCACTGGTTCTAAGGGAGAATCAAAGTTCTGCCATCACTCACTTCAAGGACTTAGTGGAATAAGAAAACAAAAATAGAATCATGCATCTCAATACAAGAAAATGGAAGAATATACCTCATGAACTACAAAAGCTTGAAATACATTCGCCATCTAACCTTGAAAAGGCACTCTTGTGATCCTCTCTATATGTCTCCACAATGGAAAAATTAGGATTGCAACGGAATGGCTTGGGATTTAACCCACCATTACTTCTATCCAGTGACAATAAATATTGGAATAAGGAAGAGGAGGCAGCAAAATCGGAGCAGAATAGGGAAAATAGAGGATTCCATGGGGCTATGACCAGTTGCTATGCACCCAGAAGTTTGAACCCACAACGGATCCAGAATCGACAGCTGATTGCACGGGGACGTACAATAGGGTAGTTGGGAGGAGATGATGGCTCCCAACATTGGGTAAGAAAATCCATCTAATTCTTTCTTTTATCAGTCATTCAAGTCCTAAAAGAGAAGCACAATGGTAACAAGTTGATGAATAAGGTGTACATCCTAGTTAGAATTATAGAAAGATTTCCGTTTATCTATTTAGATGGTGTAGTCTTCATTTTTCCTAACTAAAATGCATATATGATACTAATGGGGTTGATTGTTAGCGACATCGTTTTGACACAGGCTTAGACTGACACATTTTGGCATCTGAAGACATAAAGCCCAGTTTTCCTCAAAGAACAAATGATCACAACTATTCACTCTCAATTCCAACGTTTGGTGAAGTTCAAATTGATCCAAAGAAGTTCTAGTTTTGTAGTAGTTTGTTGTGTCCCAATACGCAGATCAACTAGAGGATCAGATAGAACTATAGTTGCTTCGATGACGATACAAGTGTTCAAAAAACTCCAATGCTACATCAGATTGACGCCTTGTCCCGGAAGACTGAGTGTGGCCGAAACAAATACCACTAATCGCGCTATTTTGCATGACCATTCGCTCAGCCATGGTGCACTTCACTCAGCCATGGCGCATTTACTGAAATAAGAACTAGTAGTTTGTTTATTTTGTAGTAGACGATAGATATTTAAGCTAGACGACCAGACTTAAAAAAGAAACACCCATTTTAATAATGACATTATTATTCTTTGTAATCGCATTTTATTGAGACAGGCATAAACCGTTTATTGTTAGAGGTCTTCATATTTTTAATGAAAAGTACTTTGATCTACATATCTACTTGAGTTTCTTAGCATTGATGTATTTCCTTGGATCAAGGCCGATACAAGGAAAAGTACAGAGACTCATTTGCTAACTAAGTTTTCTGCATTTACATACATTTCAGTGGAACAAAATATTATTTACACATTGCAGTTTTTATGCATATTGTAGTAGTTCTGAGTTATTAGAGTAAAACGCATTTCTAGATTGTTTATGAATAATTTAGTCAATGGTTATTTCATGCATTTGCACATCTGAGATTATTTCCTTCCACATAAGATCTTGTTTTTTGTATTTGGTAACAATGATAATCCTCTGCTTGTTATGAACACTTGTATGAACCATCAAAAGCTACTGAACGCCTAACTTTTGCAAACTAAAGGTAGAGTGTTAAAAAGGATTTCACTAATAGTTATAAACTAGGTGGGAAATCTTAAGATCCTTGTCTCTAATGATTTCTAGATCAGGAAAAAGGTGACAAGCCAAGAAGTTACATCTCACACCCTCCCAGCCCTTAGTTGAACAAGCCAATTCCCTTTTTATTGTTCTGATTAAAGTTGCATTTAAACACACCCAGCCATAGTTAGTTTCCTTGCAGTTGCATATATTCTGCAAGTCTGTCATAAGTTTGTATGGATATTCGAGTTGATGATTAAAGTAGTGGTTTAGATGCAACGCTCTTGCTGTTGTCTTACTCCGATAAGATACAGTATTACTGTTGATAGATTAAACCTATCATCCACATCAATAGTTCCCTCTTCATTGCATGGAAATTCAGACATTAACTCAGCGAAAGCTAAGGACTTCAAGGATTTGGCATTAACGAATTCGATATCAAATTCTTGTAGGATGACTATCCATTTCGAATATTTTCCTCTGATGAGTCTAGGAGGCAAAATATGTTGCATTGGATTAGCATCATCCACCACAAATGTTTTACGTCGGAGTATGTAATGTTTAAATCATTAGACAGCATAGACTGCTAGAAATGCCAACTTCTCTACATGGGAATAACGACATTCAGGGCCTGCAAGGCTCTTTCTAAGGTAATACACAATGTGATCTTGTGATAAATCATCCTATTGGACCGAAACCATCCCTAACGTGGATTCGGTAGCAACTAAATAAAGCCCGGAGGATTAAGTACTGGGGCTGACACTAAAGCCTTTTTCAATGCATTGACTGACCTTTTTCAAGGCATCGAATGAGCGTTGAGCTTGGTCATCCCACAGGAATTGTACATATTTCTTGAGAAGACGCATGAAACCTTTAGCTTTCTCAGCATAATTGGCGATAAATCTCCTAAGGAAGTTCGATTTTCCTTGCAAACTTTGAAGTTGTGTAATTGTTTTCGAGGAAGGCAACTAAATTATTGACTCAACCTTCAAGGGATCAACTATAATCCCATGTTGGATATGACGAATCCCAGTAATCTCTCTTTCAACGCACAAAAGATGCATTTATATGGATTTAACCTTATTTTATACTTACGACAACGTGTGAAAACAACATGAAGATCTCAAAACAATGTTTCCACGAAAAATATAGATCTCACAACAAACTCTCAAATGCTAGGATGTAATAGACTTTCCAATCACCATCAAGAATATCGATGCGAACGAGATGCAAGAAATGTCTACAAATAGTTTTTATTACCAAGATTCCAAGAGCCAAAGGTCCCTTTACAATGATAAGATCTCTCCTTTAAATAGGATGGAGAGATACCAAAACCCTAACCACCATTTGAATGGATGGCTAATATTAAAAGATACATAAGTTCTAATCTACGGTTGAGATGAGCTCAACATAACGTACATGGATCAACTCAAAAATATAACACATATATGGACAAAATCGCCCTAGGAAGGGGCTCCGACTCAAAGTGACAAAATAAACATGATAACCCGCTCATGGTGGGTCTAGGGGGCAATATCTAACACCCCTAGTGTGTCCCAATGGCACAATAAAAACATATGACTCATCCTAGCACCAAATCGTGCTCCTCTCGGAAAGTCGTGAGCCTCTAAAGGCTCCAAAAAATCATAAAATGTGTCGGAGAGATGGGTGTGGGCCCCACTGGATGCTGCAACTGTTGTGGAAGATGTGGGAGACATCACACTCGTCATAGAAACTCATCCCACGCCATTTCCTTTCCTTAGTAGCCCAAATCAATTTCCTCTGTAGCCAATTTTTCCATTTTTTATGCCTCTGTAAATCACCTCAAAATCATCAAAATGCCTGTAACTCACTGTTGGTTCATCCGGGGCCAAATATGACTACATCAATGTGTCTGGGAACATAGCAATTTAGTAAAAACAAGTGGATACACTCTATATCCCCTCTGTAGTGCCATAGGTAAACCAATCACATCATAACTCTTCTCCGACAGGCCATTTTTAATGGAAAATCTAGACTGAAGTGATAAACTGACATAAACATCAACTAAAACTGCCCGGAACTGAAAACCAATTGTCTCAATGGACTCAGAGATCCTAAATATACTAAGGGTGAGTACTCATACACCATATGGATGACTGCATGATCATATAATATCATCACCATGCTCGGATAAATAAAAATAATAATAATCTGCAAATGATCAAAATCCTCAAAATCACTGCAAATCACTATCTGAATCTGTAACTGTTGCATGGAACCATCTTGTGACCAAATAAGGATCACATATCATCAATAGCTATCTTCCAGGGTTCAACCCCCTTATGTCCTTTAGCTGACTTTGGTCAAACTAGGTTTGACCAAGACAACATGACCCATAAAATGACCCAGGCTAACATCAAACTGTTGCAAGTGTTATAGGTTAAGACATGCTTTACAAACCATTCAAATGGCAATATAACATATAGTAATCATTTCTCTAGCGATCTAAAACCGAATATTAAATTTTTTTAATATTATTATTATGACTCAGACTAGACTTTCAAGAGCATACTCACTTCATAGTTGTGATCAATTTGCTAGTGATGGGTGAAGTCTAAAACTTATAAGGCTAGGATAAAGGATGACCTACTGACTTGACACTGTGACACTTTGGAAATGGAAAGGGGATACACAGTGTAGCATATGTTGGACAAGCACTAACACAAGGGATGGTAGTGTCTAACAAATGGGTAAGTTGTTTCAGAAGTGCTTATTCAACCTTGACAGATACAACTCACATCCAACTGATACAGCTCTGTGAGGATCTTTTCTAGAGCCGCCATGACTAGGTGTCCTACAAACCGTAACTCAGGACTCTAGGGGACACTTAGAAGTAGTTGTCCCTTACTACATATCACATGATAACTCGCAAGATAGTGAGGAATAAATCAATACAAGTGAGGCCAACAATTATTAGATATAACATTTATTAAACCATTTCTTTTTAGGCCTTTGATACATTTCCATAGCATTGATCCGTGTGTGTTAAGAAACACATTCTTGGATTTATATTTACTAAGGATTTATGATCCGTGTGTGTTAAGAAACACATTCTTGGATTTACATTTCACATTTAACATTCAAAGCCAATTTCATTAGGCTTGCCTTTCATTCACGTCTGTTAAGAAACACATTCTAGAATGGGCTTTAAGATATACATTTCATTTCCATACACACTGTACTGATGGTAGCACTATCTGTTTCAGGTTTAGCCAACACAACTTAGACAACTCAGAGCCGAGACACAATATAACAAGGAAGCTTATCCAACAAAGAGGCTAAAGCGGGGGAAGGTCCTCCATGCCACTAGTCAAGTAGTAAGTCAGGGTAACAACAATAATTGGAAGTTAATGAATAGGTGGAGAAAGTGAATAATGAGACCAACACTAGCCAGCCAAAAGATGGTGGGAATCATCACCTTTATTCTCCCTAAGGAGGGTAAAACCAATGAGTATAGATCAAGAACTTCCAAGTCTAAGTGAGGACATATATATATAAATAATACAACCAGGTCCAAATATCTATATGATCGTCAGATCATGACACTAAGTGCAAAGACATGCCACAAGAATGAGTATGAAAGCAATAATAACCATAACACAAGATAATACCCGTTGGGTCATATACCTGTGCATAAACAATCTGAGCCATCATCTATCCACTGAGAACCTGCTACTGCAACTCTGGGCAATACATAGACATACTGCTCTGTAAATGGCTAAATGGCTACATCAGTCATTAAATCTGAGTTTCCTAAGACTCATTCATGGCATAGGAATATACTACTGTCCATAATCATTATAGTGATCCAACGTAGATGATCATCTCAGCATCTCAATGTAAAGGAACTGGATGAAAAGTGTACTGGAATATGGACTAAAACATCTGGTAGCCCAACTACTATATATGTGATAACATTTGGCTCCAGCTGGGACAACTGCTCTACTGAATAGATCACTTGAGAACCTTAGAATATCTGGTCCTCATCACTCTACTACTCGCATCCTCGATCCAATGCTCTAGCTCTGCTACAGCTACCAAAATGACACCTGCTATATGCAAAATGTCCAGAGCTATACCAAACTCACAGATCGATCGTCAGAACAATGCATGTATATACGTAAATCTCAGAAATAAAAACAGTACTGAAATTGAAATGCAGAAAGTAAAAACTAATTTACTAACATAACTTGAAAAAGTTTTATTATTATTGTGCAGGAAAATAAAATGGCAAGTACTTAGGACTACACTATGAGCTCCAAAGGCGAGCTTAGAAAAAGATAAAAGTGCCAAACTCAATGGATGAAAAGACTAAACAACTACTCAAGCGAGCTTATTCAAATCCTACCTACTCTAAACTACAAGGAAAAACAAGTACTACGTGAAGTCATAAATCCAATGCAACAATTCATCAAATGGATTAATGATTTTTCCTTGATATTATTTAACAAAACAAGTCAAGATTAGATTAAAGCTTAACGAATTTGAAATCAATACATTCCTGACTTGTTCAAAATTTGAGAACGTATTGGAATGGTGAAAAATGAAATCATGACCAGGAGGAAATTGACTGATGTAAACATCCTCCATCAAAATATCAATAGGATCATAGAAATTATTGTTCAAAAAGCATGGAGGGAAAAAATGTGACAAAAGATTTAACTCCCCTTGACTAAAGTTGTCTTCCTCATCTACTTGACTAGGACAATGAATTCTTTTCACTCTAGGAATGATGCATAAACCAAGTAGGGATGGATTGTGAAATAAGATTGAGACTGAGATTAGCCCCACTTGTTGTTCAAAAATGGAGAAATGATGAAAGTGATCTTTATATACCCTTTCCAGCCACCAATGAGAAGGATTGAAAAATGGAAAAATGTTATTCATCAAAGATAACTAGGAAGGAAAATGAAAAGCTTTATCTCCACTCATGTGAAAATGATTAGACTCTTGATTGAAAATCTCAAAAATAAAAATTTGACCAGACCACAAACCCAAAGAACACTCAAAAAACTGGGATGGGAGGGTGGTTTGAAAATTTGCAACTTCTCCCTTATGGCTTATAGGTTGATTGACCTTGAAATTTGACATTAGGGAAAAAACTTATTGCGAGCACCCAACCCCAAAAATTGAAATAAGTTATTTTGATAAAAAAATTGAATTGGGAAAAATATCAACATTAGATGAGTTAAGTGAAGGATTGTGTCCGAGCTTTCCATAATTAGTAAGATATTGGCTTGAGGATTCTATTAAAGAAAGCTCTTTATTAGTTTGATTTACTAACCGATCCTCATCATGAGATTTCTCTTTAAACTCATATGATGATAATTTATCAGGGAATGAATTGACAAGCTCATTAACAACCACTTGATCATTTTGATCTTTAAACAAGAAATGATCAGATGAATTCATTTCAAAAGAAATTTGGTTGTTATCCCTATTTTATTCTTCTTCAAGATTATGATCAGAAATATCATTTAATTACACAAGGATTGTGAAAAGGGATCTCAAAAATATTTTCAAAAGATTTATAAATGGAAGACTCAACCATAGATGCTTCTTGACGGGAATCATTTATATCATCCTCTTCATCTGAGACTTCTTCAGGTAATGATGACAAGACTCTCATAAGTTCCCCTCTTATGTAAATATTAAGGCAATAATCCCAAGGGATTGAAATTTGGTCATTGTCATTAATTACCTTCCCACGAGACTCATTTAGCTCAGGAAAAGAGGAATCAATATGATCAGGACAATCATTAGTTAATTCATTATCGATATCTTAATCATCTTTATCAAGTTGATTTTCATCAAGAGACTCATTTTCTGACTGTTCTTCCATAGTTTCATTAATGTTTTCTCTCCACTCACTTATTAACAAATCCATGAACATATCATACTCAGTGATGGATCCCGAGGCCAAATGATCAAACCATAAACAGGAATCCCCTTCTAGGGACGCACCAAGGGCTCACATATAGACATCCTCAACATCAACACCCAGAAATTCCATATGGTCCCAGAGGGCATCCAAATGACTTTCAATAGATGTTCTATTACTTCCATCAAAATGAGGCAACCCCCTGATGTATCCATTTGGCATAAGATGAGGTGCCCCATATATTTCTGAAAAATCAAAAGGAGATGGCTTGGGTTTCCTAAAGGTTCTAGTTGCTTGAGTTGGGCGAGAATCATTTACCAAAAACCTCGATTGAGTTTGATATTTTCTAATTGGTTCACTTAGGATATTTGGGGAAATATTATTAGATGGATGAGGCAAATAACGGGTATCATAAAAGTCTTGATATGCAGGTTCATACCCATAATTATTTTGATAATTATCCTCATATCTAAATCTCGAATTTCTTTCAATAAACACTTTTAAATCTTTTGAGTTCTGTTCAAGATCCCGGAGAAGATCTGGGTCCATTATGGATTAAAAATTTAAGATTCCCCAGTGGAGTCTATACATGGGTTCACTTCCCAGCAGAGTCACGATGCAAGATTTTAAGATTTATATGTTGGGTTCGTTCCTCAGTAGAGTCACGGGGTGGAGTCGCCAGGTGAACCACACAAGTAACAAGTAATTCACCGAAATGATATATGTAGTAGGAGAGGTGAGATGAGTGAAAATTAAAATGGTGATTGGAATAATTGTGGAATTGAAAATACAATCACCAAGCAAAAACCGGATGCAATAAGATATTGATAACGCACAGACACTCGCAGACACCGAAGGTAAGCCTCTACCTCCCCGACAACGGCACCAAAATGTTGGCAAAGAGAACGAGATTAGAGCTTAAAAATTATATGTCGAACCAGGGTAGGCCTCTACCTTCCTCGGCAACGACGCCAAAATGTTACCACCAATCTTGTAGTTTCCCCTAATGGTGGATATGTAAGGATGGTAGAGGGGATAGGCAACCAAAGTGGTGAACCAAGAGAGCCTCGATCTCCAAGGGATTGGTTGTCACACCAATCGAGGCACTCTTCACTTGAGTTGTCAAAGCCAAGACAACAAGGCGGAGATCCTGATCTACTCCCTACAAGAGAGAGCAAACCCAATCACCAGATCAAATCAGGAGAAGATGAAGTACGTAAGGTGACAGGTATGGAACCCTCGAAATAAGGAAATCAATTCACTGAGGAAGCTTAAGGAAGATATTAATTGATAATGATTAGTTAGACACAACAACTCAGGGATTAAGTATGATTCTCGGATTCAGGTTCTAGTTTTAAATGATCAAATTCAGCTGCCTTGGGAAACGTGACCCTTCAAACAGGGAAAGTGCCCCAGAGAGTGGATCTAAGGTTAATGGCTTTCTAACACAGCTTTACAAGAGTATGTGACAGTATCAAAGCACTCAAGCTCGGAAAAGAGGTCAAACAAAAGGCAAACCAAAAAGCTCAGGAAAGTCGTGAGGGTAAGGAGAACCAGTTCCTAGGGATTTGGGCCACAAGAAGTCCTCCAAGGGTGACACCCTTGAGAACCCACCTTGCGTTTTGCCTTAGGTGAAAAACCCAGAAAAGTTTTGCCAATTTTCCAAGTGGTTTGACCCAGAGAATTTTTACCTGTAAATAAAAAATATGGCAAAATATGAAAGATAGCTACAAGATATCCTCCAGTGCAATGGAAAAAGAATTTATAATCATCAAAACCAAACATCCACTTCAAGATCCAAGCATTGCTCCAAAAGATAGAATTTTATTCCAATAGCCAAGAGCTAAAAATATCTAGATGCCTCTACAATAGGGGGGTCTCTTCCTTAAATAGGAGGAGAGAGACCAAAACCATAAACCACTTTTGAAAACTAGTGGTTGAGATCAAAAGATACAGCAACATAATCAATGGCTAAGATGAGCCAATACAATAATGACATTGATCACTCACAAGAGGAAGTGCGACCTCACTAAGACGTCCAAGGAAGGATGATGCACTACATGGGGGTGGCTAGTAAACATGTAAGCCACAACATAATGACTAGGACAAGTGACTAGGAGCAGATGATGGGGATAGGAGGTATTATTCCCCTTCACTAGCATGACCCCATGGCACAATAATATAACATGAGACTCAATGACATGTCCAAGTACACAAATGATCAATCCCTGTCCCCACCGCCAGAGAGAAGAATGCAATAAAAGACCTCCTATAGTCCATGTGGACCCCACTGACTGCTGGAAACTGATTTGGAAGGAGTGAGATACACCATGGATGACCTCTGAGCATACCACGTGCCAAAACCTTGCCTCAATTTCCCAAATCGAATTCCTCTATGACCTTTTTATTCCATTTTTTATCCTCCTGAAAAACCTTGAAACTGCCCAAAACTAACTACCAGGTGCCTGCGTTGTCCAACTGAGTGTGCATCATGTTCGGAAGGGGGGTAATATGGTAAAAGCAAGTGGTTGGACCACCCCCTTCCTCTGTAGCACCCTAGGAAACGACTAGCCTCCAATGTTCTTACTGGACAGGCCACATCAGCATGGCCAAATTGGTCAACAGGTGGAAAATTGCTCAAATCATGCCAGGGAGTGCCTGAAACTGAAAGATAAGTGTCCCAATGGGGATCCAGAAGACCCAAATCCACTAGAGATGATTACTCATACACCTCATGACAACCTGTAAGATCATCTGTAGGGTCCACCATACTTGGACAAGTAAATATATGATGATCTGGAAATAATAATAAACATGAAAAACTGCATCAAACATCATCTGAAACCTGTTCCCAACATGTGGAATCATCAATAGGTATATGTAGGACCATGAACCAACATCATACAATATAATTGATCCATCTCATCACGGATCCCAGGGTTGACCTTGGTCAAACTAATAAGAAAATATGACTGCGGCCAAGAGGACCATGCTGCTGCAAGTGCAAATAGTTAAGACATGCTCTCTAAATAATTTTCATAGCAAGACTTTGAAACATTAAGCATCATTTCACTAGCAACTAACTAATAATAATAGGTTATTTAATAATTTACCTTCAAAAAAAACCTCAAGAATATACTCGTTTGTAAACATGATCGATCTGCTAGCAAAGGGTGAAGGCTAAGCCAAAAGGGTGTGACTTCACTGACTTGACATTGTGATACTTTGGGTAAGGGAAAAGGTGTTACAGACTTAAGCATGTGTCGGACCAAGATACACAGGGAATGGCGGTGTCTCACAAATGAATGAGTTGTTCAGAGAAGTATTTATTCAACCTTGGCAAAAATGTCTACTACTAGAACCATCACTTGTGGCTCTAGGGGACACTTTGATTTAGTTGTCCCTTACTCCATCTCAAATCATAACCCGTAGGCTCAATAAAGTATATTTCCATATAAGGTCGGCGGTCTTTAGATTTACCATTTGTTTAGCCATTGCTTTTTAGGACCTTTCATTTCATTGAATTTCATGGCCAACAATCATTAGATATCGCATACATTTATCCATTGCTTTTTAGGCCTAATATAACCCTCTGGGATTTCACATGCGCTCATAAGCACAACTAATCACAACTTTCATCTGGGGTGCATTTTACATTTCAAATCATTTCATTGCATTACATTTCATATCTCTTTTCATTGGGATTCCAATAGTTTCCAAGGTAGTACATTTTGCTTCAGGTTTTAGCCAACAACTCAAGCAACTAGGGGGAATTCCGCACAAAACCACACATCGGGGCAACCGACTAGAATGATAACGGCATAAAATCCAACTCACCAAAGGCATGTTTTGTTGCCAACTCAGAGTCGAGACACAAAACTAACATGGATGCGGGTCCAACACAGAGGAAGAAGCAGGGAGATCCTCCATATCACAAGTCAAGGAGTAAATTAGGGTAAAGATCCAAAAGTAAGGGAAGGATATACGAATGGGTGGAGACAAGTGGCAATGGTTCCTAAGCTAACAAGTCAAAGAGACAGTAATGATCATGTCCACATTCACAAGAAGGTAAAGACCAAGGAGTATACAACAAGAGTTTCCAAATGTCATTAATACAAAAATGTATATAACCATAACAACCAATTTCATTTTAAGTACGTACACTGCCAGATCATAAGTACTAGATGCCAAGTCAATGCTATCAAAATGACCTACACAACGAGATAATAACATCGATGCACGTCATATATATAAACTGGGTCATATATCAATATCTACTATGTGAACAAACCACATCCACTGAACACATTGCATATGTAACACTGTATCTGTATGGAACAAAAGGTCATATCGGTCATCAAATCTAAGCTCTCCAAGCTCAGCCTTGGCACAAGGTCTACACATTGTCTGATATAAGGCTGCTCTGATGTATAAGTCATCATAAATAATGATGCTCATCATAAGTGATCTCATTGAATCTGTGTAAAGGCAAAGCTCTGAAAAGTGCAGATATCTGCTCGAAAGACATGGTAGCCCAGCTACTATGGTTTGATAACAGTCCCTTCAACAAGCCTAATGCCAAGGTAGACCGTAATGACTTAGGCCAGGATGACCCCATTGGTTGGTGGGACATGCATGGGGATGATGCTCCAGAGATCAAACATCTTGCTATTCGACTGTTGTCTCATATTGATAGTTCCTCTACAGCTGAGAGGAATTGTTCCACTTATATCTTCACCCACTCTATCAAGAGGATCACACATGCCTCTAGGAGAGCAGAGAAGCTAGTTGCAGTGCACAGTGCCCTCCATCTTAAACACAGGAAGACACCAGAGTATCGGATGGGACCAACTACACAATGGGATGTGGATCTAGAGGATGATAGACATATAGATGAGGAGTATAGACATGATGAGATGCAGAATGGTTTGTTCGATGTGCCATTGGTTACTCATGAGAGTGACCCTAACTCGGATGGTGTCATTCCCATTGATGGTCCCAATGCCTTCATTCAGCAGATGGGTGCAGAGGACCAGTCAATGGAATTGACTCCTTGATGCTACTTTCATGTTGATTTATTTGATATTTCAGCTACTTTTCACTATTTTGGCTTAGAAGCTATATATTTATAGACTATAGTTAATTATTCATACTGATGACTAAGTCTTTGACTCTTTGAATCTTTCCTATTTTTTAGCAATCTTAATTTACTATTTAGTACTTCAATGTCTTTGACCTTTTGTGTTTACTGTTTACTAGTTTCGTAATTTTAAATTTATTGCAATTTGCAATGTCTATTTAAAAGTTAAAAGTTAAATTATCATTTTGATTGGCATGCAATATCATTGATTCATTTTTTCAATCACTCAAAAGTCAAAACTGAAATATCAAATATCAAATGACAAAGACTCAGAAGTGACAAACATGAAATATGATGTTCATGTTAATCATAGATTCATATATTAATATAATCATGATGAATCATGTAATGTGTTTGAACTTTGCATTTACATTGCATGATTGCACAATGATGAATGTAGTTTTTAGTAATTCACTAATTTGCATGGGATGGTTTGTTATTGTTGGGATTTATATTTTTCATATTTTTAATATTTTTAAAATTTGTATGATTCTCACTTCCCGTCCCCACGCCCCCTCGAAATTCTCTAAAATTTGGGGGTGGTCTCCACATGTCCCGAATGTGAATCTCCCCGCATCTGCGTCCCACCGTATCGAAACCTTGGGGGAACATTGCTTATTGTTAATTATATAAAATTAGAGAACAATTTCTCAAATAACCTACTACATAGCTCTTTAGTACTCCCAAAAAAAATTCTCATAGTTCACTTGATCTATCATTGTGTAATTCTCTACATTTAATCAAAATAATATAAAATCTAAAGTCCCTTCAAGATGTGAATTTAAAGAGTCACAGATTTCACACTCATCCATTTAGAAACTTAAAGAAGTTTCATTAATTATTAATGACATTCAAACCATGCCAATGTAAAAAGTTGATAAGTATGAAGCTAGAGAACTTTGTCCATTTCTCATTCCCTATTGACAATCCCATCCATTCATTTGGATTAAAGAGTCCAATTTACATTAATCTCATAAATACAAAGACATTTCTCTTTGTAAAAATTATTTGATCAAGAACTCATTTAAAGATGGTAGCCATGGAGATTGAGAACTCTTTCCATTTGTCATGCCTCGTGACAATCCCATCCATTCATTTGGATTAAAGGATCCAATTTTGGACTAATTCCAAAAATGCAACCTATCTTTGTAGAAATTCTTATGTTCAGAACTCATTTTAAAGACAACCAAGCTTCACTAGTATAGAAAATATAAATATATATAAATTATTTCTAAAAGTAATAAAGAATATAAATATATATAAATCATTTCTAAAAGTAATAACCACCACTTTTGTGCAAATATTAACAAACATCTTTTGCTACCCCTCTCTTTTGTGTGGCCTATCCACATATTCACATGTGTGTAAATAATAATAAAACATATAATAAAAAACTTACACTCAAATAAACCTATATTGTGGAGTATTGAATATATTTTACTATTACAAAATTTCCTTCCCGCCCTAATTGTGGATATCGGTTTGTGACATCATATAAGCCTCAATATAGTTTATGGTACTAATACCCATTGAGACATTCACAAAACGAATTTCCTATATTCATATTCATATGATAATTGATTGATTAAAAAGTAAAAACCATAATCATTCTATAAGAATCCATTCTATTTGAAAGTTATTAGAATCTGGATATAAATATATGTATAGTTCTTTACTATTTTGATAATCCTAAAAAGAATAGACATTTTAAACTTATAACATAGTATTAAACATACATTCATTAATTTCAAGTTTTAATACACATTATAAAATAATGAAAACTAACATAATTATCAAATTAAATTATTGATTTTAACTTTTAACATTAATTCACATTATAAATAATGAAAACTAATATAGCTATTAAACTCAATTATTGACCTAGCATTGACATATCTGTTATTTTTCCAAAACTTAAAGAAAAATACTGAAAATTCTTTCAAAATTTCAACATATATTAACCAGAACAAGCACCTGAATATCTTTCTCTTCGGTTGCATTACTTCTGCCACTTTCTTGTGAACATTTTTTATACTTTTCCAACATTTGTTGCATGCTTCACATAACACATATACATAGACCTCATTAAATTTTTATTCAAAATTAAAGAATCATCCATATCATATCAAGTTAACCACAAACAAATTGATATGAAATTAATGCAAAAATTGTATTATATTAAAAATAAAAATAAAATAAGTACAATGAATACTTTTCTATTACTCCATACATCTAGTCAAATTGAGAGTTCATTATTGTATATAAATTCACATACTATCTCCTAAATTTGCTTGAGAATGCACCCAATGTCATTCCTTTTTAATATGGCCATTTAGTGATGCACTCAAACACATAAGCAATGAAACTAACTCAAGTGATGCACTCAGTCACATAACAGAGGCCACTAACATAATCAACACTTCCACTCACATAATTGATGAACTAACATGCTCAAGTGATCGACTCTTCCACATCAACGATGCACTTAAATGCACAAGAAATGCATGTATGCACATAACTAATCCTTCTACATAATCGATAGACATTGGGAAGAAAAGTGTTGGGGGATTCATTCAAAGCTTCACCCTATAAACTGCACAACCAAGACCAGAGTGTGGACAACAAAGAGTAAATAGGATGAATAGTTGATAGGAGGTAAGTATGATCAATGCCGTAGATACTTGCAATTATTGCCTTCAATCTTCCAGAACATGATTTCGTCCTTTGCGAAGTATTGAATATTAGTGCATAAAGTTTAATGACCTTGGGAGTTCCTTGGAACTACATAATTGTCATCGAAGCAGATAAATGTTGGAAAATTGGATTGGTTTGCACATGTAGGCTGTCATTCAAATTGTCATTGCTACAGAGAGGGAGTGTTGTGCAAGCACTTGATAATTGTTTCTATGTTAGAAACTTGGAAGCAATTGATCCTAGCAAGAGAGGGCAGATTACAATTAATTATGTGGATTTGCTACATGAGCTACATGAGGGAATAATCTTGTTGGGATCTCATTGAACAAGAGAAGGCCAGAATTTAACTTGGCTTCCATTTTCTACCAACATAGATTGTCTCCAACTCTAAGAATGAAAGAGACTTGCATGTTGAAGATAAGCCTATATTCTGACTAAAGAGTATGTCTAGATCTAAATATTGTTGAGAGTTGAGATTTGAGAGTTAGTGAGAAGGCTTCTCCACTACAAGGACAAGCCAGAAAAAAACCAGACCCAAAGTCAAAACTAGAACTAGAACCAATAGCTAGAGCCATGAGCCATAGTAAAAGCTAGAGCTAGAAAAAGAGCTAGAACCATGTTTCCAACAAGCAAACAAAAGGTACATAGATCAAGAGATTGGTTTTCTAAAAGCTTTTGGAGACTAAAATCCTCTTAAGGGGGGAGACCTATGATACACAATGGATCCAAACAACATGAATGGTTGTAAGACTCAGTACACCCAAACAAAGCCTATAAATAATGAGATAGAAATCAAGAAAAGACAATGCAACAATAAAGAAAGCAAATGTAGAAAAAGGAGAGAGAGAGAAATTAAAAATAGAAGACAAAGCTGGGGAATGGGAAATGAAAGGCCAAGAATATATTCCTCCACATTAATTCCTTTAAGCATAGAGATTTCCCTTCAAGTTCTGGGAAAATTCTAAGGGTATAGAATCACTATAACCATTCAGATGCTTGAAGAATTCCAACCATGTATTGTTTTTGTATATCTACAAAATAGTTAGGTTAGTCTAAAAGGATTTGGCATGCATCAAATCTCTAATGTTTAATATCCCATACATATTAATTTTGAATTAAAAATTATGTCTTTAAGATTCAAAAAGGGAATTTTTTACTTCAACCAAACCTCAAAAAACTCTAAATCACATCATCTCTCTAATGGGAACAACTATCCTTCGACAAAGAAGTGTCCAACTTATTAACTCATGGACTTCTAACTCCTATGTAACATGCAAGCTTTCTATTTGTGTACCACTGTCTATGCCACAGTTAATAGCCATGCCAAAGAATCCATTTGGTGAGATTGCATTGTGAGCCAATCCAATCTGACATAATTATATTTATTTGTTAGACACTAATGTTAAATCCTCATCCATCACTTCAAATTCAATGACATTCCATTATGCCTATTGGTTTTGTGCTTCAATCGAATGAATTATGTGTGGAATTGTCCCTTTTGGAACACGAACCATGTTTAAGGTGGGGGATTGGGGGGTTAGTTCTTGATATACCCCTTTATCTTAAAACAATTGTTGCATCACAAGGTTGTGACCTAGATAACCTATGTGCATTGGTTACTCTTTTGATATAGGATAGATTGCTTGGATTTTCCTCAATGTATGTGTTATCACCTAAACTGTAGTTACCCCTTTGGATGTATCCATTAATGGATGGCAATAGGGAAGGGCAACTCAAAAGGTGCAACCACGATCACCTCGACCTCCAATAGATGGTTGTCATGCCAGTCGAGGCAACCTTCACTTTATGCTATCTAGCCCAGACAACAGAGGGGGAGACCCAGATCTACTCCCGACAAGAGAGATCAAAACCATGACACCAAATCAAAGTTGAGTATGAGTGAAGTATTGTAAGGTGTTTGGTTTATCCTAGACCTAAGGATGAAGTCACAAGATGAGCAAGGGGTTCAATGAGTATAGCTTTGGTTCATTGTTGATGTGAGAGCGACTTATAGTATTTGAAATGAGATCCAGGATTAATG
Source organism: Larix kaempferi (assembly GCA_027924585.1). NCBI lineage: Eukaryota > Viridiplantae > Streptophyta > Pinopsida > Pinales > Pinaceae > Larix > Larix kaempferi. Next base: position 20,987,165 of record BSBM01000338.1, on the reverse strand, counting down.
TACCAGTCAATTGTGAGAAAATCCACTGCCTTGGGTACCGTTTCCAATGCAAGGTATTTTAAAGGTTGAATTAGGGCTAACCAATACTAAAGACAAACTTGATTGTAAGATATGACAATGTCAAGAAATTCAAGCAACCCAAACAAGGACCAAACCACAAGTTAACTCAACCATCTAGGAAAGCCGAATGAGCTTGGAGAAAGATCAGTGCCTTAGGAATTGGGATAAATGGAGTCAAAGTGAAGTTAACTTGTAGATCATGACCCCTATAACATAAGACAAGTGGGCTACTAAAGGTTTGATGGATTGATCTATCTAGATATAATAATTCATGATGTGACCTAAGTGGACCACAATCTCTTAAAACAAGGAATGCTATCCCCAAGGAAGGATTTCACAAAATGACCTACTAGACCTAGGTTTCAAGGTATGTGTGTTCCAAATCCACCAAAATCTCAACTACCCATGTCCTACAAGTGGACCAACTCAATCCCTTCAAGAAGTGCAACTTTGCCCAAGGAGGGTTAAAAGTGTGATAAATGGGATCAAGACAAGTCCAATGGCATCCAAACTTTAGATCCAAGTAGTTTAAGGAAGTGACAATGTGGATCTAGAATATCAAGGCAATCCAAGGGTTAGCTCTTACTAGATCTGAGTTTTAAGATACCAAGTGGTCCAACATGGGGTTTTAATCCCTTAAAATGTGGAATAGGGCCCACAAGGTAGAAATCAGAAAAGTGATAGTCTAGGGATAGGTTTTAGGACATGTAGATTATGAATCAAGTGAAATCTCAACTACCCATGTACTAGATCCAGGTTAACTCACCCAAACCAAGAAGTACGCCCTTGCTTGGAGAGGCTAAGTTGCCTTGGGAAGAGGGTCAAATGGAGGCCAATCCTCACCAAATTATAGATCCAGGATGCCGTGGATACTATAGAGGTGGGTTTTAAATATCTTACCCAAGGGGCCACTAGATCTTAGTAGATCTGAGAAAATGTAACAATGAGGGTTTGAAATATTAGGGTTTTATCAATTATGTGTTGTGCCAATGGATTGGAATCAAGATAAGAGAAACAAACCTGTGGATCTTACCTGGATAACCTTGTATATGCCTTGATGATGATGATCTATGCAAACCCGATCAATTTGAAGCAATTTGAAGCTCTGTCACCTGGTTCGAATTCGTGTTCGAGTTCGACGACCTTGAAGTTCGACAAAAAATCGGCAATGAAAATTTTAGTGATAAAATTCGGCATTAAATTCGAGAGAGTATTAAATTTGAAAATAAAAAATATATGAGATTTTTTAATAAAATTCAATATTCTAATTAAAAACATGATAAAAATGAAAATAAAAACATTAATATATCATTTGCTAACTCACTTTAACTATAAGGTAAAAAAAATAATAAAAGTGTATAAATTTTTTATATGTAACATTACACATTTAATAATATTTTATTTATAAAAACACTTTATATTTTAAAAAACCATATCAACATTAATCATAAATTAAAATTATTAAACATATATTTCAATTTTGAGTCATGTGTCGAGGAGTAACATGTGCGCGGGGGCGAGTGGTTCGACAGTGGAGAGTGGAGAGCAAGGACGAGGTGGTTCTACAGTGGTGACTGGAGAGCGAGGGCGAGGTGCACCGCATGAGCAAGAATGGAGGCATGCAGACTGGAGGATGAAGGCGAGATGCGCCACGCAAGCGACAATGGAGGTGTGTAGCACAAGAAATAAAGTTCGAGTTCGACAATGGAGGTAGCGTCCACGATAGCACTGGTGCAGTTGCTAGTTAGTCAACAGAACCGGATTGTGGGCAGCTAAATCCTCGGGCGCGGACGACAAGCTAGGGTTTACAAATTCCATCGAATTTCAATGATTAAATTCGGCACACCATGAAATTCGTCGATTTTCGAATTTTAACCTTCAAATGCGCCGAATCCGGTGACACAGATTTGAAGTAGATCTTGTGTAGTGCGATTTTCCCAAGGAAGCCAATGCACCCTCTCTCCTGCACAATCAACGTCAACAATATCAGATTTACTGTAGACAAGAGATAAGACTAATGCCACAAGAGAAATAACAGAAAGATAGCATAGATCACAATGATGCTAATGATAACCCCCTGATACAAGCGAATGCCAAAGAGATCGATTTGAAGAAGCCTTGCAAAATCACCCTAGTTGAAGTCGCCCTCCCGTAGACAAGACAAAGATTTCCAAAAGATTGATCTTACCACAAATACCCAAATGCTAGGAAGCAATAGACTTTCCAATCACCATCTAAGAACACCAGATGCAAAGGAGACCACAAGAATTTCCACAAGAGAATTTTTCTATATCAAGATTCCAAGAGCCAAAGACCCCTTACAATGAAAAGCTCTCTCCTTTAAATAGGAAGGAGAGGCATCAAAACCCTAACCACTTTTTGAATGAGTGGCTAAGATTAAAAGATCAAAATGTCTAATCAATGGTTGAGATGAGCTCAACAATAAAATACATGGATCACTAATAAAATATAACCATAAGTGGACAAAATCGCCCTAGGAGAGGGGATCCCACCAAATCATGATGACAAAATATAACAATAAGCTTATGGTGGGTCCAAGGGGTAATTTTAGACACCCTTCGTCGATACCCATAGCACAATAATAATAAAATAGTCATCAAAGTACCAAATCGTGCCTCTATGGACAAATCGTGGGCCTTAGGAGGCCTCAGAAATCATCAAAAAATGCCATTAGTGATGGATGTGGGTCCTGATGAAGCTGAAACTGCTGGAGAAGGTTTGGAAGACATCCCACTCATCATCACTGATCATCCCATGCCAAAAATTTGCCTCAGTAGCCCAAATCGAATTCCTCTATAGCCATTTCTACCAATCCCAAACTGCCTCAGGAAGTGTGACACTACCCCAAACTGCCACCTAGAGTGCCCGCTTTAAAGGTGAGGTCACCAATGTGTCCGGGAGGGGGGTAATATGGTAAAAACAAGTGGTTGGACCACCCCCTCCATGCATAGCGCCCTAGGTCAACCAGATAAAAACCATCTCTGCTCTGACAGGGTCTCTGACAGACCAAAACTGCACTGGGTTAGCCTACTGAGGCTCAATCATCACTGTAATTGCCCGAAACTGAAAACAAGTTGCCGCATTAGACTCAAAAGGTCCAAATCTATCCAAGATGTGTACTCATACACCATATGGATCTCTGCATGATCATATAATACATCCAATATACCGAAACAGGTAAAATAATAATAATCTGTAAATGATCAAATATTAATAATAATCATGCATGTTTTATGTCTGAAGTATATGGACATATGTGTAAGGTTGCGACATATTTGAGACAAAGATTTGATGTGCACTGTGCAGGATTTGTATGATTATTTTGATGATAATAAAGAAGTGAAGTTACAGTGAATGAAATGACTTTGTGTTATGCTATGATGATTTTTTTGTTTACTGCGCAAATGTGTTATGCTCTGTTTTCGGTATGAATGTGAATGTGTTATCTGTCATTATGAATAATTGATATGCTTTATGAATGAATAGTATAATGTTGATAAATGCGCGATTGTTATGAATAATTAAGAATGATTAGTATGAATGCCTCTTATCCCTTCAGCATTGTAGAAACTTGGTTCTTGTAGTCCCCATAGATGCCTCGGGTGAGACTTCATCTAATTGCAGGTGATGCCAAAAGGGCCGGTATCTAAGGGTTGTGTTGGTGAATTAAGGTTGAAATTTGGGTCTGCACACTGCGTGCCAACAAATGGTTCTGTTGTCGGGACCGAGATATGCGACTGAAGGGGATGTGGAGGCTTACTAGTAAAGAAATTGACAGGTGGATAGAAGAAAATAAATACGAATTCACAATAGACCAGAATAAAAAACCACAGATCAGGCTGCAAGAATGGTTAGAAAGGTACGTGTATTCAAATCTACACGCATTTTTCTTTGGTGAATTCCTGGTAATTTTGGGTAAGTGGTTAAAAAATTTAGTTCAGACGAACACAACATTTAACCTCGTTGTTCCAGAAATTGGTCCCTTGAGTTGATTTAGCAAGTGAATACTATAAGTAATCAAATATTGCGCACGGTTGATTTCTAGCTAGATAGTGTACTAAAGGGTTATGTCACTGAGTTCGTCATAAGCTTTACCCAGTTGTACAGTACTACTGAAAGGAAGTTCTTCAAGGGACCACAACGAAGATATTTGAAAGTACTATCTACTTGGATCAATATGTTGTTGTGCGACAAGGGGGTCATGAAGGTGGACTGTGATCACTAGGCGGCCCACACGAATAGGGGAACTGGGAGCTGACCAGGGGATGGTTTGAGAGTATGGGAGGGATGCAGGAAAGAAACAATAAGAGATGGATGGGATGAGGATGCCAAGAAAGCAAGAAGGTGTGACAGAAGAAGAGATTCGAGTGCTACGCAGTGGAAAAATATTTCGATACAGTAAGAAGAGGACTATGGCTGACAGAGACGGGAAACACAATGAGTTTGAAGAGAGAAACACTAGCACAACATTCCAGACATAAGGGATTTCGCACACATAAAATAAACAAGAGGAACCTTAGCGATCTCTAGCATGAGATCCACTACATGCCAGTAGCCCTACTCAAGTTTTTCTCTCGGTCGAACCCACGACCCCGTACACATCTCCCATATCTGAGGTAAGAACTGAAACTTTTTCATTAGAACTTATAGTTAGTACATGAAGTAAGGGTAGCAGTCAAGGTAGTTAGAGTGGTGAAAGTGGTGCGACAACATAGACTCAGTCAGAAACACCAAACAATAATATTGTGCAATACACAATGGAATATCCTACGTTGAGAATGCTTGTCTTTGCGGGAGTGGAGACAAAAGATCTAGAACAACACTTATTTGTCTGTGAATCCATCTGGAAAGTGAGGCAAGACTAGGATGATAATACAAATATTGCGTAGCTAGTCACAACATTCAGAGACTGCGCATTACTCTGGTTCAATAAGTATCAGTATACCTTGCCAACAAAGCAACCCAAAACATTAGATGGCATAAGGCAAGCTCTATTGAAGGAGTTCAAGAAGCCGAAATTTGAGTCGCAGTGCATTACAAAGCTAAAGGAAATTAAGCAGTTGCAGAATGAATCAGTGTAGGATTTCGATCAGATATTCAAGGTGTTGATGGACCGCTTGACATTCCAGATCCCAAACGAAGATCACAAGGAATGGTTTATTGTAGGATTTTTACCACACATACGCTGTCTGTTGACACTACAGAAGATTATGTCGCAGTCAAATGCACTAGAAATCGCCATGAAGTTGGAAGCATCCCCCATAGGAGAAACTGGCATAGTAATGGATCAAGTTCAATCGCAGGTAGTAGCACTAGCAATTCAATTGCAAAAGATTTCCAAAGGGAAGAAAAAGTGCGAGGAAGTATGTTGTTGTTATCACATCCATAGTAGACGAGATACCATGATTGTAGAGCAGTTCATTGTATATTTTTGAGCTTGGCCTTTACACAGTCTTGATGAGATCAACCTATGATGAGAAATACTTTTGATGATCACTCATATATTAGAGCAGCCCCAGATCAGAAAGTAGTGAACCTTATGCCAAGACTGAGCCTCATGACCTCATACTTGATGACTGAGGTGACATTTTATCCCATACGGAGCAGTGCAGTGCCCAAAGTTTCAGCAGTAGTGTTTTCAGTGGTTAGTGATGATCTAGATGGTAGGTACAGGTATATGGCCCATCATGTATATGATGTGCATTGGTTTTGATTATCTTGCTCTTTTGGTCATTTAGTAGCTTGACTTAGTATCTAGTGATCATGATCTGGCAGTATATATATGTATGATATGGATATGATTGTTATTCATTATCTAAATGGTCTTATTACTCATAATTAGAAGCTCTTGTTTTATACTCGTTGGTTTTACCCTCTTAGGAGTGTGGACATGATCATTCCCACCTTTTATGGCTTGCTAGCTTAGGAATCATCCTCACTTTCCCCATCCATCTGTTATTTCTCCTTTTTTGGTTTTCACCCTGACTTACATCTCAACCTGTGTTATGGAGGACCTCCCCACTTTTGCCTCTGTGTTGGATAACATCCATGTTAGTTTGTGTCTCAGCTCTGAGCTGGAAACAAAACTTACCAAAGCCTTGACCCTTGTGGGCTAGGAGTACCTGCCGGTGTTGTTGATGTGATAATCTGCAGCAATCTAGAAACTATAACAAACTCACAATCAAACTCTCAAGAATATTTGCAATAAGAAGAGAAGCATGCATTCAATAATCACTCATAAACACAAAATAATGAACAATGGCAGTATTATACAATGAATAATGAATGTAAAGAATGTGATACAATAATCTATGATGAGGCATCATATACGATTCGAATTAGCCAAGTATGGCATTCGAATCTAAGCTCAAAGTCTAGCTTGGAGAACTATGGAGACATCATCCAGTCAGTAGTATCAGTCATAAATGGTAAGAGCCAGTCAAGTGTGTCCAACTGAGTCTAACAGAACCATCTAGGCATAAATGAGGGAATGGAGACTCCAAGGGGAGCGCATGAGGCTGTCTAACTCAAAGTCTAGCTTGGATAATAATGGAGACATCATCCAGTCAATAGTATCAGTCATTAATGGCCATAGTCAGTCAAGTGTGTCTAACTGAGTCCAACAAAACCATCTAGCAATAAATTAGGGAATGGAGACTCCAAGGGGAGCGCATGAGGCTATCTAACAGTCAAGTTGAACTCCAGAACTAGCTAACTAGGAGCTACAAGCAGTCAGCATGAGCAATCAGTGGAAGAACTACTCAATCAATGCACTAACTGAATGATAACTCCTGGTAGGTGAGATAAGGCACCCTAACTGAGTGATAACTGATGGTAGGTGAGTAAAGGCGCACTAACTGAGTGTGGTAGGTGAGAAAGGCGCACTTGTCAAGCAGAACAGTCAAGAAGGGCGCATCAGGTAGGTAAGAGGCCAAATGGGGACTGTAGACAGGCTCTGGAGAGCTAGAAGCAAGCTCTAGGTGCTGGGGAGACCACCATGATGATGATTGGATGCATGCAGCATGCAAAATATAAAAATGATGGTGTGAATATTCCAACAGTTGAAATATTGTAACTTTGAAAAATATTCTATTGTACTTTATTGTTGTAATTTATTCGGAGATGTTTTATTCCTCCGTCGTGATGTTATTATTGTATTTGGTTCGGTAAAGTAATTGAGGTAAATCCTCCCTTGTGAGTCGGGGCAATAGCCCCCTAGAGTCAAATGTAATGGGGTTTTAAGTCCCCGAGAGGAATCCGCCCAGTCAGCATTAGTTGAGTTGTAAAGTTAATTGAGGTCGACATGTCAAGTTGTAAAATTAAAGTAGAAGTCAATGTATAAATAGAGAGCTAGGATCTCTCATTTATTCATTCATTCACACACACACTCACTTATGTAATTCGCATAGGAGAGAGAGAGAGAGAGATATCTGCAAGGAGAATGAGCACTTGTTTGGGGTTTTGTCTTTGTACTTTTGATCATCTATATTGAAGAATTTTTGTTGGGTTTTCTTCCCCTAGAGAGTTTCCCAGGATAAATTTGTGTCTCTTGTGTTTATGTTGTGCTTGTTATTCTTTCAGTGATCCTGTATATGCTATTGTTGTGAAATTGAATTGAATACTGATGTTATCTATCTTAGCATATTTAATCTTAACAAGTATTGATTCCTGAGCTTAGGTGAGTTGGATTTGATACCTTGATCACTCTAGTCGGTTGCCCTGATGTTTGGTCATGATTTTGGAGAATCCCCCTAGTTGCTTGAGTCGTGTTGGCTAAACCTGAAGCAAATTGTACTAACATCGGTACATGCATATGGAGACTATTATATTTTCTTTTGTGCAAGCCCATGGAAACAAATTAAAACTGTGCTTCTCAACGCAATGAAAGAGGGATATGGAAAACTAAAATGTCAAAGCACCCTAGATGCAAGCTGCGATTAGTTGTGCTTCTAAGCACATGAAAAATCCAAAGGGTCCTGTTATCACATCCATAGCAGTTGGGATACCATGATTGCAAAGCAGTTCAGTATATATATTTTTGAGCTTTTCCTTTACACAGTTTTAGTGAGATCAACTATGATGAGCAGTATTACTTATGATCACTCACACATCAAAGAAGCCCCAGATTAGACACGTAGTAGACCTTATGCCAAGGTTGAGCCTCTTGACCTCAGATTTGATGAACGAGATGATCTTTTATCCCATACAGAGCAGTGCAGTGCCCTAAGTTTCAGCAACAGTGTTTCAGTCGTTACAGGTGATCCAGATAGGAAAATTTTTAGGGGCGAAATTTCGCCAATTGGCTATTTTTTGGACCTTTTTTCAAAAAATAAATTCGCTATTTGGTCATTTTTAGTCTCTAATATCGCCTATATTTACATAAAATATTTTTTTTATCACAATATTCGCCAAAATTTACAGATTTTAGTAGTAAATTGTATGTTTCATATTTAATATTCGCCTACCAATCTATATATATGTTTTTTTCAATCCAAAATAATCGCCTAGAATACTATACTTAAGTATACTTTTATAATCCTTAAAAAATATCGTGGATCCAGATAACAGATACAAGTATATGGCCCAACAGGTATATGATGTGCATTGGTTTTATTATCTTGTTCTTTTGGTCATTTTGATAGCTTGACTTAGTATCTAGTAATCATGATCTGCAAGTATATCTATATAAAATGAACATGGTTTTTATTGGTTATCTAAATGGTTGTAATATTTACGATTAGAAGCTCCTGTTTTATACTCGTTGGTTTTACCCTCTTGGGAGTGTGGACATGATCATTCCCAACCTTTATGGCTTGATAGCTTAGGCATCACCTTCACTTCCCCATCCTTGTGTTATCTTTCCAACTTTTGGTTTTTACCCTAACTTACACCTCAGCCTGTGATATGGAGGACTTCCCAATTTTGCCTCTGCGTTGGATAGCATCCCTGTTAGTTTGTGTCTCGGCTCGAGTTGGCAACAGAACCTACCCTTTGGTGAGTTGGATTAGATACCTTGATCACTCTAGTCGGTTGCCTCGATGTTTGGTCTTGAATTTAGAAAGTCCCCCTAGTTGCTTGAATTATGTTGGCACAAACCTGAAGCAAATTATACTACCATCATTACATATGGAAACTATTGTTATATCTGTTGTGAAATCCCATGAAAGTACTTTGAAAATTGTTCTTCTTAGCATAATGAAAGCGAGCAATTTGAATTTGAATGGAAACTTAAATGAAAAACACCCTCGATGAAAGCTTGAGTAGTTTTTCTTATAAGCACATGCAAAATCCCCAAAAGGGTTATGAAATGAAATGAATTGGAAACTAAAAGTACCTTTGATGAAAGCTTTAGTAGTTGTGTTTCTAAGCACATGCAAAATACCCAAAAGGGTCATATAGGCCTAATGAAAGCAATGGTCAAATATATGCTAAATCCAAAGACTATTAGCCAAGGAAATGAAATGTAATGATTAATTCCTCATTATCTTACACTACTATTCCTATGCTAGTGGTCAAATGGATTTATCTTACGCTACTATTCCTAGCTCTGATGGATCTTTAGTTACGATTTATCGGGAGCCATTTTATGATGGTCATGTTGAAAGTTACGAGGATATGGTATCAGGAACACTTATGGTGAGGGAGAGTTATTGCCTGAGGGATTTTCATGGTCATGGGTAGCCATAATGAGGATCATGCTACTGGAAGAGAAGAGATTTGGAGATCTTTTCGATACGGTGACTCTTTTGAGGAGGATAATGAAAGAGTTAGTTTTGCAAGAGAAATAAATCTTGAAATGCATCGTGGAGAAGTGTCTGAAGAAATTCAAGCTTTAAACCAACTTGGTGATGTGGAGCTACCGAAGGACCAAGATGACCCCATCACTGAAACAAACGACTCTGAGATAAATTTAGAACATATAAGAAGGGGTGAGCGTATACCTAGAACGGTTACTAAATTCCTTGCATTGGTTGATCATAACATTGACAAAGAAAGGCAAGGGCTTGATCATTTTCTTCCTTGGACAAATCACATTGAAGGAACACATCCTTCTCTTGTATTGGGAAGTGATGAAGAACCGAATGAGTATCACTATTCTGATGTTCCCGATCATTTATCTCATATGTCCTTGGAAAATGGAGTATTAAGGTAGGTGAGCGAAAATTCTATGAGTTGGCAAGAACATGTCTTGATACATGATGCTCCTGAAGGGGATTTCTCTTTGAACAACCTTGCTATGTTTCAGGAGGATCCCCACGTCACCACTGCAACCAATGAATATGAGTTGTCATTGAGATATTTGTTACTAAGGGACATCCCTAGTTTCCTTTTACCTCGAGAGTTATCTAGTGGTGAAGAAAGTATGCACTCTAATGATTCATCTCACATTCCTACTCCTTCACCAATATCTATAGAATCGGGAAATCAGAGTTCTCCCAATGCGGTTTTGAATCATTCATCATTTCCCACTATTCACTTTGCAAATCTAGAAGATATGGTTGTTCCCATCCCATCTGGAGAAGGTAGTAGTAGAAACAATGAAAATCATAACATCCCATCTCCAATGAATGATGAAGATGCAGACGTTGTTGTTAAAGACTTTTGGACTGTGGGAGAAAACCCCAAGTATATCATTCACCAACATAGTGAAGAACCGAGAGAGAGACACAAAAGAAGAAGAGTGATTCAGAAAGTCCTTATTGGTAGGGTAGCTATTCCTTTTGAAGGTGGGCATCCCAGATTTGATGCAGTTCCTCCTGATAGGAACTCGAGGATAGTTACACCTCAACCACGATACCGAACTGATGTCCATCCCATTCCGATCCGCAATGTTGAAGTAATCCCTGATTCTATGAATCGTCGTATATTTTCTAGCGGTGATAGGGTCATAGTACCTAATCATATATTTTACATACGATGGAGGGGATCTAACTATATATGGGTCGGACCACTCACGATTGAGCGTTGTATTGATGATATGTGTTTACTCACTACTGGGAGTGGGCAACAGATCATGCTACCTATCAATCAGAGGGAATTGAGGGATTACATCCCTGACTTGACTTGATTTGAACTCCTATTTCCTGTTTAGATTAGGTATGTTTTTGAATAAGCTCACTTGAGCAGTAGGATTTAAGTGTCTTTCTTTTTCGGAGTGACGAGTGTTTTCTGAGTTTCTCTGAGTTATTTGAGTCTTGTTATCTTGCCACTTTCTTTATTTCCTGCATAAAAACAAAAAAACAAAACATGTTAGTTGTTAGATTAGTATTATCTTTTCATGCATTTAAATTTCTGTTCTATATTAGAATTTGATTTTAACATTTTATTTTATTCCATACATACTGCTCGGTATAGTCTGCTTCCATGTGTGTAGGAATAGGTACATTTGAAGATGAAGCAGATCAATTATGTGTTGGATAGAAGACTGATGCAGTTAGTATTGGGAACCAGATATTTCTGAGGTTCTCAAGCACTCTCTCCCTTGGAGCACTTGTCCGAGCTAGAGCCAGATGTTATCACATCCATAGTAGCCAAGCTACCATGATTGCAGAGCAATTCATTGTATATTTTTGAGCTTGGCCTTTACACAGTCTTGATGAGATCAACCTATGATGAGCAATACTTTTGATGATCACTCACATATCAAAGCAGCCCCAGATAAGACAGCAGTGAACCTTATGCCAAGACTGAGCCTCATGACCTCAGACTTGATGACCAAGGGGATTCTTATCCCATACAGAGCAGTGCAGTGCCCAGAGTTTCAGCAACATTGTTTTAAATGTTTAGTGATAATCCAAATGGAAGGTACATGCATATGGCCGAACAGGTATATGATGTGCATTGGTTTTGATTATCTTGCTCTTTTGGTCATTTTAGTAGCTTGACTTAGTATCTAGTGATCATGATCTAGCAGTATATATATGGATGATATGGATATGATTGTTATTGATTATCTAAATGATCTTATTAATCAAAATTAGAATCTCTAGTTTTTTACCCTCTTAGGAGTGTGGACATGATCATTCCCACCTTTTATGGCTTGCTAGCTTACGCATCACCTTCAATTTCCCCATCCATCTGTTATCTGTCCCTTTTTGGTTTTCACACTGACTTACATCTCAACCTGTGATATTGAGTAACCTCCCCACTTTTGCCTCTATGTTGGATAGCATCCCTGTTAGTTTGTGTCTCTGCTCTGAGTTGGCAACAGAACTTACCAAATCTTTGATCCTTCTGGGCCAAGAGTACTTGCTGGGTTTTGTTCCTGAGCTTAGGTGAGTTGGATTTGACACCTTGATCACACTAGTCGGTTGCCCTAATGATTGGTCTTGACTGTGGAGAATCCCCCTAGTTGCTTGAGTTGTGTTGGCTAAACCTGAAGCAAATTGTACTACCATCATTACATGAATATGGAAACTATTATATTATCTTTTGTGCAAGCCCATGGAAACAAATTAAAACTATGCTTCTTAACACAATGAAAGAGGGCTATGGAAAATTGAAATGTTAAAGCACCCTGGATGCAAGCTGCGATTAGTTGTGCTTCTAAGCACATGCAAAATCCAAAGGGTCCTAAAGGCCTAAAAACAGTGGTTAAATGTATGCTAAATCCAAAGACTGTTGGCCATGAATTAAATGTAATGATTAAATTCCTCACGGATCCTACGGGTTGTGATGGGATATGGAGTAAGGGACAACTAATTTTAAGTGTCCCATAGAACTTCAAGTTTTGGTTAGCCAGGCACCCATTCATGGCGCTTCTATAAAAGATCCTCACAGAGTTGGATTCATCTTGGATGTGAGATGTAGACATTTGCCAAGGTTGAATAAGCACCTCTCTAAATAACTTATTCCATTTGTGAGACACTGCCATTCCCTGTGTGTTTATTATCCGACATATGCTTAAGTGTGTATTCTGTTTCCCTTATCCAAAGTATCACAAAGTTGAGTCAGTCAAGTCACCCCCTTATCCCAACCTTGCATTCTTCACCCTCACCCTTTGCTAGCAAAATGTTCATGTCTACAAAATGAGTATATTCTTGAGGTTCTATTTTGAGTAAATGATTATTTAAACTTGTATTTGATATAATTATTTATTAACTGCCAATGAAATCATGCTTAATACTTTAATTCTTGCTATTAGAATGATTAAAAGAGCATACCTTAACCATTTGCACTTGCAACTTCAGGCTTTTCCAACTTGGGTCATATTTTGATCAGTTTGACCAAGTCAACCATGGGATCTGAGATGAGTTGAACTAGTGATGTTATATGATAATGATTTATGGTTTTCTAATATACCTTTGATGGTTCCATACAGTGGACACGGGTTTCATGTGATGGTTGATATATTTTTTTATGGTTATTATTACTTTCAGACCATTATTTTTATATTGTTCGATTATGGTTGAGGCTACAGATGATCATACATGTTGCCACAAGGTGTATGGGTACTCATCTTTAATACATTTGGACCTTACGAGTCTATTGAGACACCCAATTATCAGTTATAAGCACTCCCAAAGATAATATTGTCAGATTTTCACTTTTCTCCAGTTTTGCCATACAGAAATGGCTTGTCCAGCAGTTGCATTGATCTAGCATATTTTCCTAGGGCGCTACTGAGGATATGGGGGGTCCAGCCACTTGTTATTTTCATATTACCCCATCTCCAGACATTGTGGTGCAGTTAGATTTGTGTCCGGGACACCAGGAAGAGAGCTACAGGCACTTTTACGATGTTCCGACGGTTTTCTCAGGAATACAAATGGGATAGAAAGGTCACTGAGGAAATCAATTTGGGAAATTGAGGCAAGGAATTGTCATGAGGTTTATTCAAAGGTAATTTGTGATGCATCCCACACCTTCCAGCTCAGCTGGCAGCATTCAGTGGGGTCCACACACTCTCCAGGTTTTTATTTGTTGTATTATTCTATAATTGAGGGGGGGCACGATCTAGTCACTTGGTCACTTTGTATTATTAATGAGTCATATCTTATGTCATTATGCCATGGGGTGATGCTAGTGAAGGATAATAATACCTACTAGCCCCACCATGTGTTCCTTACACGTGTCCTAGTCATATTTTGTGTGGTGCAACCCCCTTAGGGCCTCTCTAGTGAGTGAGTGCTGAGCAATGGTTGTCATTGATGACACCCATTAGTGACAAAGGAGTGACAAGGAGACAAAGGAGGAAAATGATGATGACATGGCTTAGCAAGCATTTGATGACAAGAAGGATCCATGCGGGCATCTGAAGATGTCCCTACGGGCATTTCCTTGTGCCAATGCGAGCATTTTTATAACTCCCTGCAGGCATCTATTGAGACTCCATATGGGCATAATTCAATCTTATGCAAGCATCTTTGATGAAGGTTGCGGGCATAATGATTGGAGCCTATGGGAATTTAAAAGTACCTCTGCAGGCATAGTTTAAAGGCAAGAATGACCTCCTGCGGGCATTTTATGAAGGGCACTATGGGCATCTTGATGGAGCTTGTTGGCATTTCTATTAAGACCCTACGGGCATTTTTAAATGACCTGTTATCACATATATAGTAGCCGAGCTACCATCCATTATTTTTCCGATTCCAGTACACTATTCAGCCAGTTCCCTTGCATTTGAGATGCTGAGATGAGCATCTACTATGGATCACTATCAGTTTATGGACAACAGTTTTATTCCCCGTGCCATGATTGAGTCTCAGGACACTCAGAGAGATGACCGATGTAGTTATTTAGCCATTTGCACAAAGCAGTCAGTAGTGCCCAGAGTTGTAGCAGCAGTTTCAGAGGATAGATGATGGTTCAGATGATGAGCATTCAGGTATATGACTCAGCAAGTATATTATGGTGTTGTGGTTATATTGCTTTTATTTCCATTCTCGTAGCATGTCTTAGCAGCTAGTATCATGATCTGGCGATCATATAGATATGTGGACTTGGTTGTACTATATATATATCATATTTGTCCCTACTCAGACTTAGAAGTTCTTGGCCTATACTCATCGATTTTACCCTCCCTAGGGAGAATAGAGGTGATCATTCCCACCATACTTTGGCTTGCTAGTATTGGTCTCATTATTCACTTTCTTCATCCATCCATGACTTACCCAGTTTTTTCATTACCTTCACTTACTACTTGACTAGTGGCATGGAGAACCTTTCCCCACTGTAGCCTCTGTATTGGATGAGATTCCTTGTTTATTGTGTCTCGGATTTGAGTTGGTGACAAAACTTACCTTTGGTGAGTTGGATTTCCTTGTGAAGTCCCCCTAGTAACTAAAGATGTTGTTGGCCAAACCTGAAACTTTTAGTGCTTCCATGAGTACAAAGTATGGAAATTAAATGTTGTATCTTGTATGAAAAGCCCATTCATGCAATGTGTTTCTTAAAACACATGAATGAAAGGCAAGACAAATGAAAGTGGCTATGAAATATCAAATGTTATATCTATTGTGAAATGTAAATACCTAGGTAAACCAGCTGTCTATGACACACCTAGAAGTGCTCAGGTAAACAAGTGCCATAAAAACACACCTGCAGTAAGAAGCCTGATTAAATGTAAATCTATGCAATGTGTTTGTAAACAAAAATAGATCAAAGGCTATGGAAACTATAGGCCTAAAAAGAAATGGAACTTAAACTCTATATCAAAAAGATTGTTGGCCTCGTTTGTAATATGGATTGTGCGCATCAGTCAAGGTGAAACACTCTTTGAACAACTTACCCATTTGTGAGACACCGCCATTCCTTGTGTTATTGCTTTTCCACTATATGCTATGATGTGTATTCCCTTTTCCATTTCCAAAGTGTCACAATGTTAAGTCAGTAAGTTATCCTTTGACCTAGCCATGTTATTCTTAGCCTTCACCCTTCACTAGCAAATTGATCACAACTATGAAGTGAGTATGACCTTGAAAGTCTTGTCTGAGTAATAAATAATAATTAATGACATATTATATTAGGATTTAGATCACCAGTAATGATTGCTATTTGTTATAATTGCTATGTGAATGGATTGTAAAGCATGTTTTAACCTTTGACACCTTGCAACAGCTTGATGACAGTTTGAGTCATATTTTGGTCATGTTGACTTGGTCAAACCTAGTTTGACCAAAAGTCAACCACAGGACATGAGGTGGCAAAGCTCAGATATTACAGATAGATGACATATGGTCTGGTACAGGTCACCTTGGTGGGCTTATGCAGTCGTTTGAGGCTTATGATGATGATTTGTGCTTTTAGCACTTTTACAGATTATTATTATTTGGTCCATCGGATATGATGAGTATTTATTTTGGCCCATGCAGAGGACTATATGCTGTATGAGTACACACCTTAGATGGAATTGGACCTTCTAAGTACAATGAGACGGTTTGTTTTCAGTTCGAGGCAGTTACGGTGATTTTTAGCCTCAGTTGACTATCCTAGTGTAGTTTTGGCTTGTCGGAGGCCCTGACAAAGCAGAGTAGAGCAGAGATATGATCAGTTCACCTAGAGCGCTATTTTTAGAGGGGGTGGTCCAGCCACTTGTTATTACCATATTACCCCCCTCCAAGATAGTCTGGTGATTTTTATTTTTGAAGCCAAGCACTCCAAGAGGTAGTTTGGGTAGTTTCACACTTCCCGAGGCAGTCCAGAAATGGTAAAAATGGCTACAGAGGAATTTGATTTGGGATACTAAGGCAAGGTTATGGCATGGGATGATCAGTGATGATGAGTGGAATGTCTTCCACACCTTCTCCAACAGTTTCAACTTCATCGGGACCCACATCCATCATTTATGACATTTTTTGATGGTTTTTGGAGCCTCCTAAGGCTCACGACTTTCCCAAAGAGGCACAATTTGGTGTCTAGCATGATTATTTTTGGATATTGTGCCATGGGGATTGACCAAGGGTGTTATAAATTACCCCTTGGACCCACCATGTGCTACTTCTTATGTTTTATCATTATGATTTGGTGGGATCCCCTCTCCTAGGGTGAGTTTGCCCACTTATTGTTATATTTTATTATTGATCCATGTATTGTATTTTTTAGCTCATCTCAACCATTGATTAGATCTTTTGATATTTTAATCTTATCCACTCATTCAAAAAGTGGTTAGGATTGTGGCCTCTCTCCATTCTATTTAAAGGACAGAGCTTCTCATTGTAAACAGGTCTTTGCCTCTTGGAATCTTGATATAGAAAAACGTTTCTGTGGAAATTCTTGTGGTCTCCTTTGAATCTGGTGTTCTTCGATGGTGATTGTAAAGTCTATTGCATCCTAGCATTTGAGTATTTGTGGTAAGATCTATATTTTTGGAAACTTTTGTCTTGTCTACAGGAGGGCGACTTCACTTGGGCGTTTTTGCAAGGCTTCTTCAACTCGCTCCACTTGGCATTCGCTTGTATCAGGGGGATATCATTAGTATCATTGTGATCTATGCTATCTTTCTGTTATTTCTCTTGTGGCATTAGTCTTATCTCTTGTTCGTAGTAAATCTGATATTGTTGACGTTTATTGTGCAGGAGAGAGGAAGCATTGGCTTCCTTGGGCAAATCGACTTCATAGAAAACTACCTCAAATCGATTCAAATTGATCGGGTTTGCATAGATCATCATCATCAAGGCATCTAAAAGGTTATCCAGGTAAGATCCACATGTTTGTTCTTCTTGTCTTGGCTCCAATCCATTGGCACAACTACTACTTGTTCTTCTGTTCCGATGTTAACCTCAATGTAATCCCCTGGCTTCATTTGGTCAATGATGTTCTTTTTCCCATCATGCCTATCAAAGATGTTCTCTAACTTAGTGAAACCACGTGAAATTGGGTTCATGGGATGGCTTTCATCTTTATACTGCTTGCCTTCTTCCTGTTCATTAACATTGAAATTGGCAAACTCATCTAAGTTATTTATGAATCTTAGAATTTGTTCATCATCTTTGAAAACCTGCCAATGGTTCATGTTGTCCGGGACAGATGGCCTATAATTTACTTCAAGGGTACAGTCTCCTTTCAACATTTCTTCTGACGGCTGGAGGGTAGATGCTGCAACGGCTAACCTATCTGCCATACTGTTTTCCTCCCTATGGACTGCTTGTATGTTTAGAGCATCAAAGTATTCCATAGTGTCCCATACCGCATTTCTATATCTTTTAAGCCTTTTGCAATGGAATGCAAAGTTCCCCTTGATCTGTTGTACCACTAAATCAGAGTCTCCCTTAATACTAAGCATTTTGATCTTCATGTCTTTAGCAATTTCTATGCCTAGCAAGAGTGCTTCATACTCCGCAACATTGTTGGTAGCTTCAAACTCGAGTCTAAAAGCAAAGTAAAAGACTTTATCCTCAGGTGATATTAGGACTATACCAGCACCTTTGCCATATTTAGAAAAGGCACCATCAAAAGTCATTTTCCACAATCCATCAACCTCTTTGCCTTTCATTTCCCTATGAACAGGATCTAAGAAGGTGGAATTGATTTGGATATCTCCCATCTCACCGACATGGCAAACAAACTCATTTGAAGGTTTATCAGGATTTTCCACATGGTATCTCCTTTCCTTTTCAGTGTGTAACTTTACGAGAGAGTCTTCGGAAGCAGGAACTGTGGCATAAGACCAATCCAACTGTATAGAACCACCTAAGGTTGCACCCCACTTTCTCGAGAGTAGCATGCCCCATCTATCCGGTACATCTATGACAAGGATATCCATGGTAAGATGGATGTCCGGGTATTTGGCCAACCTTACAGGAACATTCTCTATCATCCCTTCAACCTTGACAGGTCTAGAATCCATGGCACATACATTCTGGTAGGGCCTGGTGGTTCTTAAGTTGAGTTGTTGCATAACCCTTTTGGTCATTAAGCTTGCACCGGATCCTGAATCCAGCATACAATTGTGTAGAAGAAGGTCACCTATCATCAATGATATGTAGAAAGGGGGGTGAGCTTCTCTTCTTGTATCCCTAGTATGCAAGATTATAGGAGGGTCCTCCGGAGTTGGTTCGTAGCTGGTTGAAGGTTCTTCCACATTGTCCGAAAAAGTGACCTTCTTAGGAGTCTGAGGAGTGAGAGAAGTGGGTGGACTAGGCTTGGTAATACACGCAGAAATAGGTGCTTCTAAAGGCTTGGTGATACATGCAGGGATAGGTGCCTCTAATGTTTTCAACAATTTTTCCTTTTGACCAGGAATCTTATAGAGTTCATTTATAGGTATAGGTACCTTAGTAGTATTGAACCAATTATTCCAATCAAAATTTAACTTGCTAGAATCTGTTGAATCATTTCGGATGATTACCTTGGGAGGTTGTATAGCAGGTGCAAGATTTGATCTTCTTTGGTATCCGACCCCTTTAAATCTTTGCATATTTTGTAGTTGTTCATTTGATGGTCTTCCTCCAAAGTTTTTTGTCATATTGTCTGGTTCATTCTCAGCATGTTTCCAGTTTTCTTTGGGAATATTACGGATGTCACCTACAGCATTTATGTATTCAGGCTCGCTTGATGTTGGATTACTGGCACCCTCCCCTTCAGGATAACCATGCTCTTGTACAAAATTCGCAAAATAGCAAGCGAATTCCTCATGGAAATCCTTGCAAGCTCTGCAAAATGGGATGTATACCTCATTTGCGTTGGCAGCCTCTATCTGAGTGGGAGGCCTCTTTTCATTTTCGTGAGCTTTCTTTTGCCAGTTATTTTTGG
The DNA here is from genome assembly GCA_027924585.1 of Larix kaempferi. NCBI lineage: Eukaryota > Viridiplantae > Streptophyta > Pinopsida > Pinales > Pinaceae > Larix > Larix kaempferi. The sequence continues at coordinate 20,967,392 of BSBM01000338.1, read as the reverse complement.
GAGGGTAATTTCTCTGAACAGGTTGAGTTTGTTGAACTTGCTGAACTCGTTGGACTTGTGCCCTTTCCATGTTTATTATTTTGTTTTGAACTTCCTTCATTTGGGCTACATGTTTTTGCTCAGCTCTTTCCATCCTTTCACACATGTCCATCATCTTTTTCTCATATGATTCTTTCAAAGCATCCAAAGGATCTTTACCTTTAGGCTCAGTTGTTTTCAAAGGAGTTTGGGCTCTTGAATAACCGGGTAGGTTTGACTTCCCAGATGACTGCATGTTCCTATCAATCTTAGTTGCCATCGTTTGTGCTTCCAACAAAGTAGTGGCTTCTTTATCCCTAAGTTGATACTGCATCTCTCCACTTAAAGCTTCAATGTAGTAAACCAGTATAGTATGTGGAGTTGGCTTGTAGTCTGTAGGGATTCCATTGTATAAATCCATGAACTTTTTGTTGAAATATTCCATGGTTTCCATTTCACTTCTCTTGATGTTTGTTAGAGCAGCAAGTTGATGACGTGGCTCTTTTTTCTCACCAAACTTGTTGGTGAAAGCAGTTGAGAACTCAGCTAAGGTGGCAAAGGAGTTGGCTGGCAAGCCGATGAACCAGTCACCAGCAGCCCCATCTAAGGACAAGGCAAACAACTTCATGTATACATCCTCATGTCTGTGAGCAGCATCCCTGACATATCCACCCTTTATTTTTGAGAAAGCAATAAGGTGATGTGCGGCAGTAACAGTATCAGTGCCGGTAAAGGTTGGAAGTTTGTCGATGGCTTTATCTGGAAGATCATGTGGTTGACCTGCAATCTGAGTAATGTTGAGGGGGGCGAAAAAATCACCCATTGTATCGGAAAAACAATTATTACTGTTTTCAAAATTTTCAAAATTATCTAAGTTATCTTCTTGAAAGAGACTATGGATGTCAGAAATAGACTGAGACCTAAGTTCTTCAAGGATTTTACGAGAAGCAAGCTTGTTTAGTCTCCTCCTATAAACCTTTTCAGGTTCTGGGATAAAACTAAGCAAGCCTTCAGAGTTTCTTCTGGTTGAATACCTTGAGGTGTTAATTGACAGTGGAGTCGCCAGGTGGTTTCAAGTCTAATTTCTGAGAGTGATTGAACTAAAAAACTACCAAAAAGAAAAAAGGGGCAGTGGAGTCGCCAGACAGATTTGAGAATCTATCAAAAGGGTAAACAAACTAGAAAAAACTAAGGTCGTCCAGGAACAAAAAGATTTGTCCCCGGCAACGGCGCCAAAGATGTTGTCCGCCAATATGCACACCAGCAGCGGAAATCTTTCGAAAGCTGTCTCTTCACTACAAGTGAGAGAGGTGTGGCCTTGGGGGCAAGCAATGAGCCAGGTACTGTCACCTGAATCCCAGCACCTCCGTTTAGGCAAACTCCTAACGAAGCCAAGGGGGGTAGTCCCTAAAAGAGAGTTTCACTAAGGCTCTTGTTTTTATAGCGTTTTCTTGTGTAATGATGCGGATGGGTGTTGTTTAGGAGTTTTTGTGAAATTGAGAGACAATATAAAGCTTGAAAAATAAAACACAAGATAGAATGCAATCCACGTTGCGAAACAGTATATAAAGACTTGATATAATTAGGAAGCATCCACAGATAAAAATTAAATGACAAAAGGACCAGTGCCTTATCCAATGGGTAATGGAGTCAAAAAATAACAAAAGTAGTGCTGGGGGATGCTGAAAAGTAGTCTTGATAGTAACTGTTCGTGAGATCGTTGTGCAAATTATCTTGGTAAATTTCAAAGTTTTAGTTGTCTTGATTATTATGGCTAAGACCACAAGGTATCAAAAGATGGTAGAACCCTACCCAAAAAAGATACTGGCAACCCTGAATGACCTGTCGGAAGCACCCAGATTCGATAAGGATTGGTGTCCAATGTTTGAACCGCCCCTGAGTCTGACAGTGGGAATCCGGCGTCACCCCTCGTGGGAAGAACAGTATTTTGCCTTGGTTGAGGTTATGGGTAAAAATTTTAATTAAGTTTATCGATCGTTATTATCAAGTCTTCCACCTTTCTGAGTACTAGCCCAACCGTTTCCGGTTGGCAGAGCATACGGGTGTAGGACAAACCAAGATAAATTAATTAGGGGTGTGTGAGTGGAAAATTTTATTATTAAGAGAACCTTGTTCAACTCTCCGACAGAGAGCGCTCTTGACTCGGTATTATGACCACAGTTCAAGAGACTTGCTAAATTAACAATGCCTAATGCAGGGATGATGCAAGACTAAATGCCCTCCGATAGAGGGTGCTCTTGACTTGGATTTGGCCAAGTTCAAGAGACTTTGGTTTATTTTAAGGAAGCAAAAGTATTTGTGTTGTGAAAGCAGTAAAATAACTTTAAAAGATGAAACCACTTGATAAACTTGAAAGATATAACTCAATGCTCAACACGAAATACTTGCGAGATAAATAAATTTAGTGTTCTACCACACAAACTTTAATCTACTAGGTGGGATTGATCTCCGAACAAGATCAACCACTAGAAACCACCAATCCTGGAAACCTTCCAGCTAGCTGGATGTCCACAAGACGTTGATGGGGGAGCGAGAAGCTACCACAAAACTATGCGGCCTTTGGGATACGATCCCAAAGTTAGCTATTCTCTGGTCAAGGATTGGAAGAGAAACAGGATAACAATAAAAATTTAACTAAGCTACCCAAGAATCTCTTTCAGGTTCAAGACCCTACTCGGGAAAGCATGGGGGTAAGTAAAATATAGAAGATAAATAAACAAGTTGCTTAGCGAAATAGAAGCTAATCTAAGAGCATGGAAACATAAACACACCACAAGACCCAACACTCTTCCCCAAATGGGGAAGAAGACCAAGAAAGTGGAGGCCTCCTCCACTTGAAACTTTTATTGAAAGATTACAGATGCCTTGGGTTTTTTAAAAAAACTTTGCAAGGTCTTTTGAGAATGAAGCAAAAGGAAATACAAGGCTAGCTCTTATAAGCTTGTTACAAAGGATAAGTGTATCAAGTTTAAGTCCTTTTCATGGATCCTTCACTTTGTTTTGCTTTGATCCTCCTGTTTCAAGATCTTAACAAGTACTTCTCTCTCAAATGCCTACACAAGTTCAAGAACATCTAAACAAGGCACCCATTAACCATTAGCAAAATACAAAAGCCAAAACTTGCAACTAGTTAAGTCTAAATTCGGAATTTTAACTCCAAAATGTGGAATGCATAAAAATTTATCATAAAATGTTAACTATGGTGAAACGGACCAGCGAACAAAAGTGCCCCAAAAAATGGTGGGAATGAACATACAACCATAAAATTTTACACTATCCTATGTGCTAATGTGTTTGTCTTTGAAATAAAGCTAAGGACTTTTATTAATAGATACTAGATGCAAGTTATAACACTACTTCTAAAGCATGTACTAGGAGCTACTCAAGCGAAATGATTGAGATCTAATCTACTTCAATCAAAGGACAAGATCTATGATCATAAAATAAGTCTAACAAAACCAATCTTTAACTTGTTCTATGTTTTGTATTTTGTTGTATTTTATGTTGTAGGGCAAGTGGGGATGGACGATGGGAAGAGAGGCAAAAAACCAAGAAGGAAAAGAATGGAAGGAGGAGATGAAATAAGATAGGGACGAGAGGAGGAAGGTAAGGTAGGACGAAAGGAGCAATGGTTGAGAGAAACGAATGCAAGAGGGAGAAAGGGAAAAAGAAGTGGGACGAAAGCTATGAAAGGGAGAGACTAAAAGGCAAATGTAAATGGGAAAGGGGAGAAAACTAAGGCAAAGGAGGATGAAAAAAGCAAGACAAGGGCAAAAGGCTACAAGTGGAACACTTGAGGTAATAGAACACCGCCTTGGAAATCCTCCGGTTAACCGGTGATACGCCGACAGCGAGTGTTGAAGAGAGCACAAGGGAGCAAATCCCAAGTTATTCCCCAAGGTTGAAGGAACTTCAACCTTATGGATTTCTAAACTATGGCTTGAAGACAAGGCAATCTTGGATCAAGGCTAGAGGGGCTAGAAGTGGCTTAGCATGCAAATATAAAAGCTTCAAAGAGCAAATGAGAAGGCTTGAAGAAGTGAAAGCCCAAAGTAACCAATGAACAATATTTGAAAATGAGAGATGGATCTTTGAAATCAAACCCCTTTATGCCACCATCTTGGTGTTGTGAGATCGACTTTAGGAGATCCTGCAATGTATGAATGTTAAATGGAAAAAATGTTCTTTGAAGAGATGGAGGAGACAACCTAGTTCCAACTCCTCTTCATAACCTTTTAGATCTGCAAAATGTATCACTTACAAACAAGATTGATCAAATATAGTATGCCAAGTTGAATGGGATAAGAAGAGTGTTAGTATTTCCGACTACAATCCACTACTTCCCAATCACAAACAACCCAACATCAATGGACAAATTGAACCCAAATGCCCACCCTATGGACTTGGAAAAGTCTTCTAAGCTTAAATAATTTGATCAAAACTTGGAACATGTAAGTAAAAAAAACATAACACAATATCACCTTGATTTAATTTGAAGCACCTTCCATGAACAAGATCAACACACCATATGGACCTCCAAAGCCACTTTATTTCAATTAGCAAATGCTATAACACATATACAATTTTGGCAGAGTAAGTTTGCCTCAAATTCTCCATGAGATAACAACCCAAATGGGCCTCTCTTATACTAAAACTAAGTGCCAAAACCCTAGGTCGAATTAGTGGTGAGCATGAGGTCGAATTCCAATCAATCAAGGCTTGGAGCAAGAGACATGGCCAAAGTCGAGTTTGAGGTTTGGTGAGATTGGCATTATGTGGCAAAGGGCTCGACTTTGTGAAGGAAATACAACGAATGGGCAGCCTACACAAGGGAAGTGCGAGCTAGGGTGAGGAAAACGTGAGCCAATGTGGAGAGGGCGAGCTTGGATGTGGTAGGTTGAGGCTAGTTTAGTGGATGACACATGGTAGAGGTAGGCACTAACTAAAACTCAATCAAAAGCCAAGCCAATCCATACACCTACTAACCACTAAACGAGCTACAACAAGGCAAGGCGTGGATCCACATGAGATTGACGTGAGCTGGGTAAGGATTGCGAGTTGTTTGTGAGAGAACACGTGGTAAGGTAGGTGCTAACTCGAATCTAGATGAGAGCCAAGCTAACTCGTGTTTGCAATAACCAATAACAAGGATCCAACTAAGGTTCACGTGAGAGGAAATAGGGATGACGTGAGGGCTTTGGAGATGGTGAGTTAGCATGGTGGAGACATGTGGTAGTTTGGTAGGTGAAACTCGAATTGTGAAGGAGCCAAGCTATGGTGGATGGTGTGAGTCATGAGGGCGCCCACCTCATGTCTTAAATGCAAACCATCAACCCAAACAATGACTGACACATCACTAAATCGATTTTCCCATGAAGGAGGGCGAATTAGCTTGAGGAGATTCTTTGCTGGTGACTGGATGGGTGACTGGATGGGCTTGGAGTTGATTGGAATCTTCCTAAATGCTCATTGCCATGTCATTTAGCCCTTGTATCTATATATAGGCTTATGCCTTACAACTCTTGTCCACTTTCCAACAACTTGTTAACCGACACTATGGACAAATGACTCAATATCTAACTGACCTAGTCCAAAAACAACCAAAAACCCGCATTCTATGATATAACTGACTCAACAATACATAATATGTGGTCCAAATGACCCAAAACCCGCAATCCGCGGTAATTGATCCACACATGCATAAAATAATCTTCCTGTTATCACACCATAGTAGCAGGGCTACTATGCTTGTACAGCAAATATCTGCACATTCCAGAGTTTCCTTTATTCCAGAGCATGGCTATATATTTTGGATCACTCATGATCAGAGCAGTACATTATTCAGATTTTATGACCTTGTGTCAAGGCTGAGCCTTGAGAGTTCGGATTTGATGACTGATGTGACCACTTATCCCATTACATTTTCAGATCAGTGCCTAGAGATGTATTTCAGCAGTGTTTCAGATGATGCATGATGATGATTATTATGATGATGTTGTATGATCTATGGATATGTTCTCACTGACTGTGGATTATTATCTTGTTGATTTAGTCATGATCATGGCATGTGCTTGGTATATTATTCCTGATGTGGCAAACTATTTAAAATGAACTGTAAATCATAAATGGACAATTGCTTGCACTTTTAGGTCATTTAACAAAACTTACTGGTATTTCACCTTACATAGACATGGTCTTTCCCCGACACCAGTTGTCTGCTAGTGTAGGCTCCATACTCACTTGTCTCCATCCATACATGACCTTCCTATTCGACTTTAAACCCTAACTAGTCTCATTTTGACTTTCTGATACTGAGGACTTCCCCATTTTTCTACCTCTGTGTTTGGACCGCATCCCTGTTTATCCAGTGTCTCGGCTCTGAGTTGGTGACAGAACTTACCTTTGGTGAGTTGGATTGTAGGCCTAAATCATTCTGGTCGGTTGTCCCGATGTTTGGCATTGGCTCGAACTCCCCCTAGTCACTTGAGATGTTGTTGGCTAAAACTGAAAGCTCATGTTCTACCTATGGAAACTAAAAATTCGCCCATGGAAACAAAAAAGGGCAAGAGCAATGAAAAGCTAAAAATACTCCTCGAAGAGTATAAGAAAGGTCCAAAAAGCAATGGTTCTTAAAAGTTATATCTAAACAATTGCTGACCTTATAAATATGTGAAAAACATGCCCTGGATGCAAGCTGCAACTAGTTGTGCTTCTCAGCACATCTGAAATCCGAAGGGTTATGTAGGCCAAAAGGCCATGGAATAAAATTGAATGATCCTAATGAACCTGGATCAACTTGATGTAGACATGATCCCTAAGTTGAATAAGCACTCTCTAAACAACTTATCCATTTGTGAGGCACAGCCATCCCCCGTGTTATTTTGTCCAACACAGAGTTTGTAGCTTCCCCCCTTCTCCCAGTCCAAAGTATTTTTGAGTTAAGTTAGACAAGTCAAACCCTTGGCCCAACCTTGCTCCTAGCCTTCATCCTTCACTAGCAGTCTGACCATGCCCAATGAGTGAGTTTGTCATTTGAACTATGGTGCAAGTAATTTATTATAACAACGGAATATGTTAACTCGATTAATGCCACTGAATGGAATTTATACTTTGAGCTTAGCTATGGAAATGATTGGAGAAGCATTGTCTTAGTCTACTGATGTGATTTATCCTTGATTATATATATTCTTGGGATCCGTGATGATGTGGACCATGTATGATGATTATTGATGATGATTTATGGGCCCACATATTTGATGATGATATCATATGATGGACATATGATGCAGATGATGTTTGATCCAGTTCAGCAGGTTTATTATTTCTTCAGATCAGCAGATTATACATTGTCCATTTATGGTGGACCCTACAACAGGCCCATTAGGGCAACCCAGGGTGTATGAGTACTCACTCCTAGTGGATTTGGGTCTTCTGGATCCATTGAGACACTTATCTTTCAGTTCCGGGCACTTCTGACAGTGATTGATGCAGTTTTACACTTGTTGACCAGATTGGGGGCTGATTTCCCAGCCTGAGCAGCAGGGGCCCCGAGAGGCCAGTTCACCTAGGGAGCTGATGATGGAACGGGTGGTCCAGCCACTTGTTATTACCATTTATCCCCCCTTCCGGAGAGCCTGGTGGGCTCAGATGGACAGCGCTAGCACCCTAAGAGGCATTTTTGGCACTTTCACAGTTCCCGAGGCAGTTAAAAAATGGGATAAAGTGGTCACTGAGGAAATCGATTTGGGCAATTGAGGCAAGGTTTTGGCATTTGGTTTTCACAGAGGTCTTCCAGGATGGCATCACTATCTTCCAGTCAGTTTTCACCATGTGGGTATGCCCGGATTGATCACAGGAGGACATTTACTGCTTGACTGTCATGGATTCTGAGGAGAGTTTTGATCATTTTTATTATATTGGACATATTCTATTATTTTATTGTGCCTTGGGGATGAGCTAGTAAGGATTAATACCTCCTAGCCCCACCATGAGCTTATTTTATCATGTCCTAGTCATCATGAGGTGGATTATTGTACTTTTTACCCCTCTAGTGGGATGACGTCACCCTCCATTGTACCATTTAGTGAAGGCGCTTTTGTTATTTTGAGTGATCCATGTGATATATTGTTATGGGTCATCTTAGCCATTGATTGTATGATGAGATCTTATAATCTCAACCACTCATTTGATGTAGTATTATGAAGTGGTATAGGGTTTTGGTCTTTATTATCCTATATAAGGAGGAGACCCCCCATTGTAAAGCTCACCTTTGGAGCTCTGGAATATTGGAATAGAAGATTTTTTGTGGAGCACATCTCTCTTGCATTGTGGATTCTCTTGCATATTGAATATACAGTATCTCTTCTATGTATCATTGTGGATTTTGGTGCTTTTGCTAACCTTTTGACAGGAAAGTCGAATTGGAGAGAGGAGGGCGACTTCATGAGGGTTATTGTTGGAGGGATCCACATATTCTCTCTTGGGTTGATCTTGTGACAGGGAGTATCATTATTGTATCTTCGTGACATAGTTGATGCTTTCTATTACATCTTTCTACCATTTTCATAATCATCTTGCTTGACTTGTTTCTTTGATCTTGTCTTGTAGGAGGAGGACGATTTGGCTATCTTGGAGAAGGGCGATTTGGTTGGAGCACTTGGATCTCACTCTTGAATATACACATAGGAGAATGCTATCAACTTGCAAGGTGGCCATAAGCAATTGAGGTAAGATCTACAAGGTATGTGCCTCTTTCATCCATTCTATCTTCATTGGTCATAAAACCCTAATTAAATCAAAACCCCAATTTTGGTATTTCTTAGATCTACTTAGATCTAGCATTGCAATTGAAAAGATATTAAAAACCCACCTCTATAGGATCCACCCCTAGTTGGATCTATAGTTTGGTGGTGATTGGCTAAAAATTGACACACTTTTCAATGCAAAAAGCCTTCTTGAACCTAAATCGATTTTCCTAAGAGAAGCTTGTTGGGTTAGATCTAGCACATGGGTAGGTGAGATCCCACTTGATTTGACATCTAGACATTTGATAACCTATACCCATATCTTTACTTTGGTGAAAACTACCTTGTGGACATCTCTCCATGTTTTGAGGGGTTGAAACCCCCTTTTAACCTTCTTGGCATATTAAAACTTAGATCTACTAAGATCTAGCCATTGGATTCACTTGAAACTTTGAAGGAACATAGATCGGGGTACTAACATCCTGGATCTACATTTTGGTGGCCATTGGACTTAATTTGGTCCACCAAAACCCATTTTTGGACCCTCCTTGAGCAAATCACACCCCCTTGATTTTTTGAGTTGGTCCACTTCTAGGAAGTGGGTGTTTGAGTTATTTGTGGATTTGGAATGCCCATGCCTTGAAACCTAGGTCTATACTGTTCTTTTGTCAAGATCCACCTTGGGGATTGCATTCCTTGTTTCAAGGGATTGTGGTCCACTTAGGGTCCTCACTTAAAAAACCTAGATCTAGTAAGATCCAACCATTATATTTCACTCAACCCACTTGACTTGGCTTCTAGGTGTCCCGATCTACAATTTGACACACTTTTTGACCCCATTAGCCCACTTAACAAGGCACTAGTCCATCACCAAGCAAGTCGCACTCCTTGGGATTGGTGTCAAATCCTAGATCTAGCACATGGGTATCCTTGAAATCAACTTCAACTCATAGATCTAGCCTACATATAACCTATAGTACCTACCTCACACCTAACTTCACCTTGTGGGCCTACCTAGAATCACTTCACACTTCCCAAGAAAACTAGACCCACTTGTGTAAACACATGGTACTATACCTAATCATCATACCCCATTATGTGGCCTAAACCATACATAGGTTGAAACATTAACAATCTCTTACACCTCCCTCAACCATACCTTAACCCTTAGGTCCACTTAGCCTTGCATTGGTTTCCGTAACTCATTTCTTACCTACCCTTAGAAACCTTGCTTAGGTCCAATCAACTGTGATTGGGGTATAGGGTCTCCCCCTTGGTCTAGTTACACCTTGACCTAAAGTGAAGGGTGCCTCGGTTGACGTGACTCCCACATTGCATTGGGAACCGTGGCATCTCTTGGGTCACCTCTTTAGTTGCCTGACTCCTCTACCGTCCCGGATGGGATACCTCTAGGGGCAACTACAAGTTGTGTGATAACACTTCCGCTTGTCGCCTTTCGCGCCATATTCTGCCTTGTCGCAGCATTGGAGATGCTGCGATAGCACTTTACCAAACTGCCTGCCAACGGGCCCCCAACACAATCTTGTGGCTCGCCCTCGAGCCACGTCAACTGGATACGGTGTACTCCGTCGTTTTGAATTTGAAGTCCTCATACAGATGGTTGTTCAACCGTCTGCACCACCTCCTTGGCTTCCGTAGCCGCTGACTGACTTTCGACCACGTCTTCGACTAATGGGCGATTTGTAAGCTTTGCCACTACTTGCTATCGACATTTCTGCACTGCCTGCAGAGCGTCACTAGCTTGAATCATGAATTTTCCATTAAGGATCAATCCAAAAGTTTCAGCCATAGAAGACAGAGAAAAGTTAGATGATTTGACGCTTGAAGAGCTACATGGCATTTTGGTTTCCTATGAAATGAGAATTCAAGATCCAAGTCAAAAGGAGGCAGCCTTCAAGGTGACCAAGGAGAACAATCACAACAATGAGTGAAGCTCCTCAGATAACTGGATCTCAGATGAAGAGGAAGCTAACTTTGTCAACATACTTCCAAGAGGAACAGGAAGATATAAGGGTAAGCTTCCATTAAAATGTTTCAACTGTGGTAAAATTGGACATTTTGCATGTTCCTTAAAGGACAGGCAGAATCAAATAAATCCTATGAGAAAATTTGGAGACAGAAAATTTGCTAACAAACAGAAACTATTCACCAAGGTAGAAGATGAAGGAGTTTCAGATGATGAAGAAGAATAAGAAGAAATTATTCTTGAAAGAAAAAACGAGATTATGTTTTTAGCACAGGAAAACAATGAATATCTCTAAAAACATGATGGGGTTATTGTGGATCTTGAGGCAGAACTCGTAGTAGCTTTGGAAGAAATTGAGAATCTAAAGAATGTGAATGAGAAGAAAGAACAAGCTCATCAAATTGCAAAAAAACAGTTGGAAAAAAGACTAAGTTTGGTATTGCAAAGAAAAGAAGAGGAAATCAACTCTCTCAAAAAAAAAACTTAAAGCAAACTTATTGTTCTAGCAGAAAGAGGTTGGTAACAAAAGTGGAATTGAATACATATCAACAGTGAAAGAGCATGTAGAAGAATGCTCATTGAATCAGGAAGTCCTGGAAATCAGTAAGGTTGTCACTCAACTTAAGGTTAATCTTCAGAAGATTCAAGAGCCCCTGACTGAGACATAGAGACAATTAGCTTTGAGGGAAAAAGAATGAGAAAAGTTACAAAAAGAAGTAATCTGCCTAACTAAACCAGGTGACTATCAAATCAACATGGGCCAAGAAGATAAGCCAAAGGTAGCTACAACCAATCTCTCCTTTCAAGCTTCAAGAAGACCAGCTTTCTCCAGGTATCAAAATTCCATTTTTGGTCATTGATATAATTGTTATAAGTTCGGACACAAGGCTATTGATTGTAGGGAACCCAAGAGGAGTTTTACAAACCCTCCCAGCAAACAGTATTTTGAGAAGACTTACTTACAAAACAACAACTCCTTCTCTGTACTGTCTAAAGAGTTAGAATGCACCAAGCGAAAAAAATTTGGTCACACATCTGACAATTGTAGACTTGAAACTGTTAATGAAAAAGGTATGACAAATGACATTTGTGGAATAGCTCTCTATGCTCAAAAAAATGAAAATAAATGGTATATTGATAGAGGCTGCACTAAGCACATGACTGGAGACAAAGGCAAGTTACTCACATTAAAAAGGGGGAGAAGTGGTGATGTCGCATTTGGAGATAATGGAACTGCAAAAATCCTAGGAAAGGGGACTGTGGCCTTCACAGAAAATGCAAAGGCACAAAATGTTCTTTATGTTCAAGGACTAAAACATAATCTGTTTAGTGTTGGACAGTTATGTGATGCTGATTACAATATTATCTTTTTGCTCACCACTGTGAAATAAGAAGGAATGGTTGCAAACAAATTATAGGAAGAGGAATCAGATCAACAGGAAGTGTTTATGTTTTAGAAGAAATACAAGGAGAAAGGTGCCTCGTCAGTCAACATGACAACCGCTGGCTTTGGCACAAAAGATTAGCACATCTAAATTTTGATAACATTGTAAAAGTGAGTCAATTAGTAAAAGTGAGTCAATTAGATGCTGTCAGAAGGATGCCAAAAATTACAAAACCTGCAAATAAATTGTGCGGGTCATGCCAACATGGAAATCGGGCAAGAACAAACTTCAAAGCAAAAGCATATCAATCAACATCATGTCCTCTAGAGATAGTCCATACAGACTTATGTGGACCTGCAAGAGTTCAAACGCTTCAAGGTGAGTTATATTTCATGTGGTTTATTGATGATTATTCCAGGATGACTTGGGTTACTTTCTTGAAAAGCAAATCAGAAGCTTTTGAGAAATTCAAGTTGTTCAAAGCTAAGGTTGAAAATGAAAGCGGACATCAAATTAAGTCTCTCAGATCTGACAACGATGGAGAATTCACATCTGGTGAGTTTAAAAATTATTGTGACATACATGGAATAAGGAGACAATACTGTACAGCTAGTACACCTCAACAAAACGGTGTCTGGTGAGCTCCCAATATGGATGCCTAATGAGGGCAACTGTACTAAGAGCCTACTTTAATTATCAACCCGGGGGCCATACAAACTTTAGAGGTGCAGGCACTATTTGTGCCTGAGAAGTTCCAAAATACGAAAGTGGAAAATGGGAACATAACTTAACCTTCCAGTGCATGTAATGTACTTCTGGACGACAGGAGTCACATTTCATCAAACAACAACATTAGCATTCCATTTTATCTGCTCCAATCGCTGGCGGAAATAAGTAGGAAGGTGGTTAAAGGAAAAGAGGATGCTTTGGCCCATCATGGGCTGATCAAACTAATAGTTGGTGAAGAATTAAAAGCACAGATTCCAGAGCTCTCTTGGGAGGAGTTCATAGTGGTATCTGCTGAGGACGTTCAGATAATGAAGACTACGCCCTTGCCACCAGAATCAAAAGTAAGACCACCTCTGTATCAGGGGCAAAGAGAAAAATTGACTTGGACAGTGTGGCCGACACCCTAGTAAATATAAAACACTCAAGAGAGGACTCCCCCAAATCAGACCCAAGGATTCCTGCTAGTAATCAGGGGTCGAAGAGATGCAGCAAAAGATTCACACAGGTATCTAAAATCCAAGTCTCCAAGGAGGAAGAAAGGGAACCCAGCCCCGTGGTTAACAATGTGTCTGATGATGACATTGATCCTTTAATAGATCAGAAGGATCCCACTACAAAAGAAGAAGAGGATGAAGAAGAAGAAGAAGAAGAGGATGAAGAAGAGGAAATGAATGAAGAAGAAGAACGGGATGAAGAAGAAGAAATGGATAAAGAAGAAGAGAAGAGCTTACAAAAGCAAGGCGAATTCCAGGGGAACCCTCCAGAACATAATGAAAACCCCTAGGTCGTTACCCAACTCGCTGAGGCACAGGCAGAATTGGAAAAGCTCAGAAATGAGCCAGCAACGTTAAGAATTGGGCCAAGAATCCAGCCCACACCTCCCCCGTTCTCAGCTAACAAGACACAAATCCTGAAGATGCATCATGCAGAGAAGCTACGGCTAGCTGAGCAGAAGAATTCAGCGCTTCAAGAAAAATTGGCTGAGGCACAAAACGAATTAGCCGAAAAGGACCAGGAGCAACGACGCCAAAAAGTGGTGAGCTCCCAATATGGATGCCTAATGAGGGCAGCTGTACTAAGAGCCTACTTTAATTATCAACCCGAGGGACATACAAACTTTAGAGGTGCAGGTACTATCTGTGCTCTTATAGTATAATCTTTGTCATGGTTGGGTATCGGTATCAATGTTTTAAGGGTTGCCTACTCAATACATAAAACTATTTATACTAGGGAATTTAAATACTGGGAAATAGTAAACCTATTTTAAAGAATTAAAATACTAAAAGCAGTAAATCTATTTTTAAAGAATTAAAATACTAAAAGCAATAAATCTATTTTAGAGAATTAAAAGTGTTGAAAGTGAAAGAGATATTCCTATGAATCTACCTAATGCAGAATGGTGAATCTAGACTATGAAAGTGAAATACCATAACAGATCTATTCTGAATTAAAGAAAGCAAAGTCTGTAATTACTTACGCATAAAACTAGAATTCTAATCTAACATCTCATACTACACATCTATTATTAAGAAATCAAAGCAATCAATCTCGAGAAGCAATTAATCATGATGGGAAACATTCATAAAACTTAGATCTAAACCATGATTTTTGAAGGCAATGCTAATATATATATGGAATTGTTGTTTAAAATGTGCGTTGGAAGAAAGCAGCTACAGGACTACTGGAACCGTATTGTTGAACTACAAAACGTGTTATAAATTACTACAAAATCAAGACATCATTCAAATGCTTCCATATGCGATATAAATTTTCATCACTGTAAAACACATAATCGGAAATAACTGAAAAATGGAAATTCCCTGACTTACATGTTGGAGGGGGCCTCTCCAACCTGTACTCAGGAGGGAACGAAACTTATAGATGCTGACTAGGATTTAACATCAATCTTCTATTAAAATATAAACTCCATGTCTTCACAAAGGTCTATAACTCAGAAGTATCTCAATAGTGCAAAAACGTGAAACAATGTTTCTCCAAAAATGTCAACAGAGACCTCTTGCTACCCAAGAGGTCCATGTTTATATGATTCTTAATGTTGAACCTAACTAACTGTCTAAACTTCGATTCTCCTTGAACAAGAATGCGTTCTCTATAAATCAGGAAACAAGGCGCCGAGCTGCATGATCCCTCAGTCTTCTACGCATTCGTCCTTTAATGCCTATGAACCTACTCAATCACGCTTGATTTCCACAGAATTAGTTTATGGAATACGAATTTTAAACATACAAGAATAATCATGAAAAACAACTTCATTAAATAATTAAAGTAAAACATTTTTCCCACAAATGAGTGTTTCTTCACCATTGCTTGAGCTTGACTGCGGGAAAAAGGTTTATCAAATACTTGAAAATTGGACTCATCAGTGTCTCTAAAAGAAAGAACAGAACTGTTCAACAAGCAACCCGGACTATGCTGCTTGAAGCAAATCTCGCAGAAACCTTTTGGAGAGAAGTTGTAGGAACGACTATATACATCATTAACAGGGCACAATTAAGAGTTAATTGTGACAAAACTCCTTATGAGTTATGGACAGGAAGAAAAGCCACTGTGAACTACTTCAAAATCTTTGGAAGCAAATGTTACATAAAGATTATTGATGAAAATCTTGGAAAATTTAATTCTAGTACTGATGAAGGCATATTTTGGGGTATTCGACTGAAAATAAAGCCTACAAATGTTACAATAAGAGATTGAAGAAGATAATTGAAAGTATAGATGTGATAGTCGATGAAGATCTAGCACAAACAATACCAAAAACTGAAACATAGGACACAGATGATGACTTGACTAATGAGGAGGAAATTCCAAATAAAACAACAGAGAAACAGTCTGATCTACAGGAACAAGCTGAAGATGAACAACCTTCCTCGAAAGGTACAAAACCCTCACTAAGATCTGTAAAACAGGATCATCCTGAAGAGCTTATTATCGGAAACATTGAAGAAGGAATGCATTTGAGACATGCACCACTACTTTCGACCACTGAACCTAGACGTTTTAGTGAAGCCCTCAAGGATGAACACTAGAACAATGGCATGAGAGAAGAATTAAATCAAATTGAAAAAAGTGGAACCTTGGAATTAGTTCCATGCCCAAAGAACAAGAACATAATTGATAGAAAATTGGTGTACAGGAATAGGCTAGATGAAGATGGAAAAGTCATTAGAAATAAGGCAAGACTAGTCTACAAAGGATATGCTCAAATGGAAGGAATTGATTTTGATGAAACCTTTGCACCTGTATCTCTAATGGAATTGATCAGGATGTTTTTAGAATACTCATGTTAAAAAAATTTAAGGTCTATCAAATGGATGTAAAGTCAACGTTTTTGAATGGCACCTTAAAGGAACAAGTATGCACTAAACAACCTGAGGGTTTTGAAAAACTCGGGAAAGAAGATCATGTCTGGAAATTAAAAAAGGCACTCTATGGTCTTAAACAGGCACCTAGAGCATGGTATGAAAGATTGGACACATACCTTCTTTAGCAAGGATTTAAGAGAGGAAGTACTAACAACAATCTTTACTTCAAAGTCGAAGAAGATCATCTATTAATCACTATTGTCTGTGTTGATGATCTTATTTTTGGAAGCAATTTGGATAGGCTAAGACAAAATTTTGCAGCCAATATGGCTAGAGAATTCGAAATGTCTATGATAGGAGAACTATCATTTTTCCTTGGATTACAGATTACTCAAACTCCAAACTATATTTTTATATCTCAGACCAAATACCTGAAGGAAATGCTAAGCAAGTTTGGGATGGTTGAATGCTCTCCTATAGGCACACCTATGGTAACAGGTTGTAAACTCAGCAAGGATGATGAATCTCCCTCAGTTGATGCCACATTCTAGAGTTCAATGATAGGCAGTCTACTCTATCTTATTGCATCAAGACCCGATATCATGCAAGTTGTTGGGATGGTGGCAAGATACCAAGCCAGTCCAAAAGAATCACATGTAGCAGCAGTTAAGTGAATTTTCAGATATCTCAAAGGTACAAAGGAATTTGGATTATGGTATCCC
Source organism: Larix kaempferi (assembly GCA_027924585.1). Taxonomy (NCBI): domain Eukaryota; kingdom Viridiplantae; phylum Streptophyta; class Pinopsida; order Pinales; family Pinaceae; genus Larix; species Larix kaempferi. Next base: position 20,950,463 of record BSBM01000338.1, on the reverse strand, counting down.
AAGAATTCATATATTGAATTCAAAGCATTCTCTGAAGTTGACTGCATAGGTAGTCTGGATGATAGAAAGGGTACAAGTGGAAATGCTTTCTTTTTGGGAGATTGTCTTGTCTCTTGGAAGAGTAGGAAACAACCTTCAATCTCATTATCCACAACACAAGTTGAGTACATTGTAGTTGTTGAATGCTGCACTCAAATAATTTGGATGAAACAAACTTTAGCAGACATGAAAATTCTTTTTGATCAACCAGTCACAATCAATTGTGACAATACAAGTGCAATAAGATTGTCAAACAATCCAGTGATGCATTCTAAGTCTAAACATATCCCTATTAAATATCACTTTCTACGGGAGCAGGTCAATGAGAAGCAAGTCACACTCAAGTATGTGAGCACAAAGGAACAGGTGGCTGACATTTTCACCAAACCCCTTCCTAAGGATACATTTGTGTATCTTCGGCAAAAGTTGGGAGTTATCTCCCTCCAAGACTAATTTTAAAGTAGTGTGTGAGGGTGTCATATGCGAATGGCACCCATCATGGGATCAATTGTTGAGGAGGAAGTCTGAATTTAGGGGAAGCAACGAGATACAACAGTGTATCAGATAGGGGGTGCATGTGAACAATTGTTGATTGAGAGAAGAGCAGAGAAGTACTCAGGATTAACCCTGATCTCAGGAAGTCTTAAAAATTACAATTTTTTTGGGCATTGTGAAGTCTTTAATGAAAGATTGGCCCTTTGTCATTAATGTCAAAGGGGGAGAGTAATTAAAGAGTTGTTTCCATCAATGAAATTTGTTGCCATCAATGACAAAGGGGGAGTTTGTTGAGCATTGGTTGTCATTGATGACACCCATTAATGACAAAGGAGTGACAAGAAGACAAACGAGGACAATGATGATGACATGGCTTGGCAAGCATTTGATGACAAGAAGGAGCCATGCGGGAATCTGAAGATTTCCCTGCGGGCATTTCCTTGTGCCACTGCAAGCATTTTTATAACTGCCTACGTGCATCTATTGAGACTCCATGCAGGCATAATCCAAGCTTATGCAGGCATCTTTAATGAAGGTTGCGGGCATAATGAGTGGAGCTTGCGGGTATTTAAAAGTACCTCTGCGGGCATAATTTAAAGGCAAGAATGGCCTCCTGCGGGCATTTTATGAAGGGCCCTATGGGCATCTTGATGGAGCTTGCGGGAATTTCTATTAAGACCCTACAGGCATTTTTAAATGGCCCTGCGGGCATATTAAGTAGAGTCTGCGGGCATATTGAAGACATGAAAAAGAGCCTCATGCGGGCTTATTTTAAGGAGTGGCGGGCATCCTTTAAGAAAAATGAAGACCACAAAAAAAGGAGATGATATGGCATGATGATATGGAAAATATATATATATATATATATTTGTACTTGATGAGGATAATATGAAAGTAAAAAATATCACTTGATGATAATGTTGACATATCGGCCTCCACAATTTTGATAAGAAGAACAAGTATAAATAAAGAACAAATTTTTGTTTTACAAGTAAGGAATTTGGTGATGGTAAGATAACAAGTTCGAGGGCAGAAAGGGAGGAGGACTAAGGAGCAGGAAGGTGGGCAAAGGAGGAGGTTGAAGAACCAAGAAGAGGAAGTGAGATTCTGTGGAGCAGTTTAGGAGTCACGACAGATTGAAAATCGTTAATCTATTTCTTTGCAAATATCGGTGGAGATTGGATTGATGAACAATCCTTGTTCGGGAGGAAGGGTGGAGCAAGGGAACAATCCATGTATGTGCTCAGGTTGCAGCCTAAATTCATTATCTCAGTTGGACCTAAAGATAGTTTATGTTGAGGTTGAAGCCTCCATATAACCAGTTATAGCCGGTACATATAATCTGTGTTGTAGCACGGATCTTCTATGTATTTTTTATGAATATATATAAACTTGAAGAATTCATTATTGGTGTCTTTATTGTTTCAATGTTTATGTTTTGAATTAAGTTTATTAGATCAATTTTTAAAGAGATAAATCAGACTAGTGACTACAACACTAATTCACCCTCCCCCTCTAAGTCTTGCGTGTGTTTCTCAATTGGTATCAGAGTAGGCCCTTCTTTAAGGTTTGAACACCTGAAGGGAATACCAGAACACACTTGGAAATGGGTGGACACAAGTTCAGAGATGTCCCCAAATTCAATGGAAATAACTATGTCTACTGGAGTAAGAGGATGAATGCATATCTAATATCCATGGGGTTTGACATTTGGACCAGTGTGATTGATGTATAAAAACCACTAGAAACTCGACCTTCCACTTTTGAAGAAATTGAAGAATGTCAAAATAATGTTACAACTATGAATGACATACTAGCAGGACTCGATGAAACCGAGTACTTCAAGGTTATGAACTACTCAACAACAAAAGAGATATGGTACAAGCTGGCCACCATCTATCAAGGGGATTCTAAATTTCAACAAGCCAAATTGCAAACATATAGGACTCAGTTTGAGAGTCTAAAAATGGTTGAAGAAGAAAATATTGCAGCATATATAGAAAGGGTTGAAGGGATTACTAATACCATGAAAGGCTTGGGTGAAACAATAGCTCAGTCTACTGTAGTACAAAAGGTTCTCAGGACACTCCCATTAAGTTTCATGTTATCCTTGAATTGATTGTGAATTTTAAGTGTCGATTAGGGGCCTAGCTAGCCAAGCAAGTGATCCAGTCGCTATGGGCAATTTGAATCCCCCATCGATATACTCAATCTTGTGACTCCAGATTGTTTTACCAGATCTGTTCGATTTGATCGATCTGACTTCCAAGCCTTCTCATTTTTTGTTATTGCGCTTTTTCGTTTAAATTTTGTGTGTTTCGAGTCATATTGAGATTTTGGGTGATCACACTTCTTTGGGAGTTTATCACTATTTAAAGTTTGTAGCAATGTATTCTTTCATTTTTTGAATCTAGATGTGGAAAGTGTCACCATTCTCAAATCTTTGAGCACATTTGAGTAAGAAATCAAAAAATTGTTCATTATCTTCATTTCGAGTTTCTTTCTTGAAATTGTTGTAGAGATTTTTCATACTTTGGAATTTATTATTAAAAGATCTTTGAAAAGTTTTAAAACATTATCATTGTCTTGTCTTTTCTTGGTTATAAAAAATTGTTCATCATTTCTTTGAAAACTTCAAGTGCATTAGAACTTTTACAAAGCGTTTCCAAAGATTGAAAGATTCTTGCTTTTTTTATTTTCTTCCACCTTTTTATCTTTATTTTGGGAAATTGAAGTTCTTGCATTCAAAGGAAATTCTCTTTTTCATCTTAGAGTAGATTCGTTTAAATTTGAAAAGAGAAAAAGAAAAACATTTAAGATTTGGTTTATGTTATTTTATTGCTTTTGTTGGCTTAGTGAAAAGAGTGCTTCATTCGTCTTTTGGTTGATTTTGAAGTATAGGGGTACTTGTTTATTTTTTACTATCAGAAACAAGAAAAGATTTCTTCTTACCATAGATAGTTTTCATCGAAAAGAAAAGAAAATATTTGCATTCACATGTAGATTAGTTTTGCATTCCTTTTAAATTCCTGTCTACAACTCATGCATTCACCCAACTCTCAAAGATAAAATTTAGTGGTAGTGGTAAGTTAAAAACTGTATAGAAACCTATGTTAAGTTAGAGACGTGTTTCGGCGTCTTTAAGCGTGGCAGCTGTCGTTCTTTTCCTGCACTGTATCTCGGGGGCTTGTAGTTCTTCCACGTACCAACCGGTATATCGAATGGCCTTTCACGTACCATTGGGTATATAGAAAGGTACTTCACGTAGTCGGTAGTATATCAAAAGGCTCATGTCGTACGGTTGTGCATTAGACAACATCCCTACAGATTTGAGCTTCCACGTACCTTGAGTATATCGGGAGACCCTTCTAAGATTCCTGTAACCATCCAAGTTAACCTATTGGTCGTCTTGGAGTGGAAATACACCGTGAACAGCACTCGGGGACCTACGACGCACGTGCTTCAGGTAGTCGGGTTATAAGATCAGGGGTATGTTTCTAATCCTCCATGGTTAGTGCTATGAAAGATTGGGCCGAGTATAACTATTGGACCGTGTGGTATATCGCGAGTTGCACCACACTGATAATCCCGTGAGGTTCCAAACCATTGAATCCACACTTAGCACATAAGTTTGCTTGCGGCTTTAGCTTGTGTAGATTTTGGATTGTATTTTTCTCTTTGTATATAAAACTCTTAGGAGAATTTTTTGTTCAATCATTCTGGCTGATCAACCCTTAAGAAGATCCTAAACGATTTTGAACTTGCCACCTGAATATACCCTTAATCGGGAGGAGAACTCGGGAGAAAATATGGATCAACACAACACATCTGGAGTCGGGGCTGAACTATTCACCCCCCACACACTCACATATAACTGATCCTACGGGTCCTGTGATTGTGGCACAACCTCCTTCACATAGCAAATCTTTTTATCAATCCATGGAAGGACATTCTGGAGCTACAGACTGTATTTTCAGTCAACCCCAAGATGACACTGTATCAACAGCCTTTGGTCCAACTGCAGCATTTTGGGACACTTCTTTAGAACGACATGTTTCCGATTTCGAGATGTTTTCCAACGGTGGAGACTCCATTTGATAGGCTCCTCCATGGATCCCTAATAACGTCTTTTTTCAACCCGTTTACGAGACTATCGATCGTTTACAAACATTCGGTAACGAACTTAGACGATGGAGTTTCCCACCTAGACCTAACACGGGAATGTCATGTATTGAACAACATTCCCCCATTCATTCTTTATCATTTTCTTCACCAGACACATGACCACTTATGAACCAGGTCAACCCTCGTTTCTTATGAGTACACCTCTGAAGGGGAACCTTCAACCTCTATTAACTATGTTACCAGGACATTACCTCCACCTCCCCCTCCTCAAAATTCGAGGGGAGGTTATAATCTACCTGTCAATTTACAGTCAAGTGGAATTAATCCCTTTGTTACGGGTCAACCCAGTATTAGTGGTAACACCCGGTTACTAGGCGCACTCTAGTAAGTGGGCAATTTTCGACTAGGGGAAACCCCTAGCTAGTGGACCTAATATAACTGGGGTACATCACCCAGTTAACGGACATACATGAGTGGAGGATATACTTCACATCAAAACTATAGTATGGTTGGAAGTTCTCTTCTAATCATGCGACAACCCGCGTGGGCACATCATATGGGGGGGGCATCTATTTGGACCCAACCCCCATGGGGGCATACTTTTCTAGGACATCACAATCCTAATATAGGACCAAAATATCCAAGAAACATTTTTCCTGGATTACCTTATCCCAAAAACCCAAACACCCCTTGGGGGCACCATAATGTCCCACCGACTGGACCTCCAACCGGTGGACCACCTCCACCAGCTATCCCACCACCTCCACCACCACCCCACTCTTGAGGAGGAGGACCCCGAGGACCCCCGCATTCTGGCGGAGGACCACCCCATTCCACAGGAGGAGGACCCTCACCTTTTGGTGGAGGACCACCCCATTCCGAAGGAGGACCCCCACCTTTTGGCGGAGGACCACCCCATTCTGGAGGAGGAGGACCCCCACCTTTTGGCAGAGGACCACCTTAAACTGGAGTAAGCGAACCCCCACCTTCCGACGAAGGCCCACCTTATTCTGGCGGCGGAGGACCCCCTTCAGGTCCACCTACCAACCCGGGCGGCCCACCCCCATACAACCAATTTCCTACAAGAGGACCTTACAACCAATCGGTCCATGGTCCTACTGGTACACAGATGCCTTATAAGTACTACCAGTATCCACAGCCAAACCAACAATTACCATTTCTGACTACACTTGATCTTCCAGACTTATAGCGATTGACTAACGATCCCATTTATCATGACACAAATTGGACAACAATTCTGGTGAAGTTACCATCTAACATCCTGAATTTTGACAGAAAACCCGGCGAGGACCCGAAAAAACCATGTAATGACTTATCATTTGTGGTGTTCTCCCAACTCTTTAATGGATAATTCCATCCATTTGAGGTTGTTCTAACGAACCTGTTATCACACCATAGTAGCTGGGCTACTATTCTTGCTTAGCAGATATCTACACTTTTCAGAGCTTGTATTTTTCAGAGTTTGGCTATGATGAGCCTATTATTTGTGATCACTCATGGATCAAAGCAACATATTATGTCAAATTTTTGATAGACATTGTACCAAGGCTGAGCCTTGGGAGCTTAGATTTGATGATCGATGTAACCCTTTGTTCCATACAGTTTCAGTCCAGTACCCAATGATAATATTGCAGCAGTGTTTCAAATGATTATTGATGATTATTATGATGATGTGATATGACCTGTGGACTTCTGATTATTGACTTTGGATTATTATCTTGTTGTTTTAGTCATTTTCATAGCTTTGAATTGGTATATGATTCATGATGTGGCAAAACTATTTAAAATGAAATGAACTATCTTGATGATGTTATAAATTATAAAATGGACCTATTACTTGCACACTTAGGTTTTCTGGCAAAACTCATTGGTTTTATTACAATCCTATGAGCATAGATATGGCCTTTCCTGACATCATGTCTGCTAGCTTAGACACCATATTCACTTGACTCCATTCATCCGTGACCTTCCTGATTTGACTTTCATCTTTGACTTGCCTTCTTAACTTCTTGATACTGAGGACTTCCCCATTTCTACCTCTGCGTTGGACCGCATCCATGTTTGTTTTGTGTCTCGACTCTGAGTTGGTGACAAAGCTTGCCCTTGGTAAGTTGGATTGTATGCCTAAATCATTTTGGTCGGTTGTACCAATGTTTGGCACTGTGCAGAACTCCCCCCAGTCGCTTGAGATGTTGTTGGCTAAAACTGAAAGCTCATGTACTACCTATATTGGAAATATTTATAAATGCACCCATGGAAACTGTAAACTCTAGAATGTGTTTCTTAACACACATGAGTAAAGGGCAAGAGCAATGAAATGCTAAAATACTGCTCGAAGAGTATAGAAAAGGTCCAAAAAGCAAATGTTACTCAAAAGTTATATCTATTATTGCTGAGCTTATATGTATAAACATGCCATGGATGCAAGCTACAATTAGTTGTGCCTTTTAGCACATGTAAAATCCGAGGGGTTATGTAGGCCAAAAAGGCCATGAAATGAAATGAATGATCCTAATGAACCTAGATCAGCTTGATGTAGACATGATACCTAAGTTGAATAAACACTCTCTAAACAACTTATCCATTTGTGAGGCACACCCCTTCCCCTTGTTATTTGTTCGGCACAGAGTGTAGCTACCCTTCTCCCCGTCCAAAGTATCTTTTGGTTGAGTTTGGTCAAGTCACCCCCTTTGCCTAGACTTGTCTTTAGCCTTCATCCTTAGCTAGTAGTTAGGCCATGTCCAATGGATGAGTCTGTCATTTAAGCTATTGTCCAAGTAAATATTAATAACATTGAAAACATATATATGATAAATGCCACTGAATGATGTTTATACTTTAAGTTGAGCTATGAGAATGATCTAAAGGAACATGTCTTTGTCTTTGTCATAATCTTGTCCTTGGTTATATTTCGACCTAGTCAAATATAGTTTGACCATGGTCATTCTTGGGATCCGTGATGATGTGGGCCATGTATGCTTATGTATGATGATTGATGGTCAGATGCAAGGGCATCGGGGCCTAGGCAAATCAGTCGAAGTTAGTTGACAAGAGGAAAGACCAACCAGAGGGAGTGCCAACGACCACTGGTGCAGAAGAGCAAATTGCCTTATCTAAGTAAATAAGTCAAGCAGGAGCAGTCGAGTATGTCACCGACGAATGCAGCGAGAGCCGAGAGTCGACATGTTGGGAGTCGACAGACGACAGGACGAGCGGAGCGTCGATGGTCGACATGCGTTGAACACGACTCCGACATGTTTGGGCATGAACCAAGCGAGGAGGAAGGTGCGGACTGGCGAAGCCTTGGGTTGTGAATAGAAGCTGACAAACAATATGGCCAACGTGACGGATTACTGTAGCCTGTCAGAAGGACGCGTAGAAGTCAAGGAGAGTACTTGGTAGCAGTTCGGGGTTGCTAAGGAAGTTAATAGCAGTTATTGAAGATGGTTGGGATCGTGACAGATATCGACACAGGAAGAGATTGTGCAGCACGGTTGGTGCACTGACAGTTGCAGATATACAGGATCTGAGGAGATCGACAGACAGAGGATGCGTGTCTCGGGGGTCGGAGTGATCTCGAGAACAGCAGCAGCAGAGTAGAAGGCCGAGGAAGAAGATCAGTTGGATCATCTTGGCAGAGCAGAGTTCAGGGAGAAGTTATGTAGATTGGAGAGAACAATCACACAGCTTTCGAACACAGAGAAGATCGAGCCATAGCTCAGAGTTCCGCAGTGAACCAGGAGAGGGCGATGGTCGACACACTGAGATAGCACACATTTACTTTTGTATTGTAACGGCTGAGGCCGATAGTTAGTTAGTTATTTTCATTCCTTGTAGTTTGCATTGTAACCAATTCGGTAGAAGTGTAGAAGTAATATAAGCCAACTTCTGGCATGTTGTTTACATCTTGTCTATGTGAACGTGTGTGTGGTGTGTAATTGTTAAGCAAGAACCTTATCTCATAAGGCGCCTTGCGTCATGGTCCCACATACTCTTATTGATGACTCCATGTGGTGGACATATGATCCAGATGATGATTGATGCAGTTCAACAGTTAATTATTATTTCCAGATCATCAGATTATACACTGTCCGGATATGGTGGACCCTACTGTTGACCCCTCAAGTCAACCCATGGTGTATGAGTACACGTTTTCAGTAGATTTGGGTCTTCTGGATCCATTGAGACCTAAGTTGCACGAAGTGGGAAAACGGGGACGAGTTTCCGAAACGGGGACACGTTGGAAACGTGACCTCCCGAAATTTAGGAAACGGGGAAACGTGATATATATATATATATATAGGACATTTAAAAAATTGAATGTGAAATCTAAAATGATTTACAGATTAAATCCAAGATTCCAACACAATTAGAAATCAGTGAGATAGTCATAGTCATACAATGATACATGTAACATCACATCACATTTTAATAGTAATATCCAAAAACAACACATACTAACCATAGATGATTCCATAATGCAAGTGGAAATAACAAAAAACAGCCTTGATAAATAACGCTAATACATATATATCCAAAATCAGGCCATATATGAGGCCAATGTTATTTTATAAGGCTTGGACAGACACTAGAAGCCTCCGGAAATTGCCTAAACGCTAGCCAGATATTAAAAAATTCATTAAATTTTTTTAAAAGTAACCTTGACCGAGCGTTGACGGGCTAACTTGGACGGAAACGTGCTAAAATGTTGAAAATTGATTTGAAAACGGGTTTCCTTTTTTTGGAAACGGATTTCCTTTTTTGGAAACGTGTTTCCTTCGCGTTCTGTACGCGTTTCCTTGTTTCCGTACGTAAACGGACAGTGGACATGGGGGGGGGGGGGCACGTTTCCTGCAACTTAAATTGAGACACTTATCATTCAATTCCGGGCACTTCTGATAGTGATAGATGCAGTAATCCACCTGTTGACCAGTTTTGGGCATGTTTCCCCAACCTGTCCAGCAGAGGCATTGGAGGCCAGTTTCACCTAGGGAGATGTATGGGAAGGGGGTGGTTCAGCCACTTGTTTTTACCATTATACCCCCCTTCCAGACAGCATGGTGGGATCAATTTGACAGCGTAGGCACTCTGGGTGCCAGTTTGGGCAGCTTCACCATTTTCAAGCAAGATTAAAAATGGAATAAAAGGGTCACTGAGGAATTCGATTTGGGCAACTGAGGCAAGGTTTTTCCATTTGGTCTTCACAAAGGTCTTCCAGGGTGAAACCCCCATCTTCCAGCCAGATATCATCAACCAATGGGGTCCACAGTGGCCACAGGAGGCCGTTTACTACATGTCTCTTACAGATTTTGAGGACAGGATTTGATCATTTGTATTATTTGGACATATTATTTTATATTATTGTACCTTAGGGATGAGCTAGTAAGGATTGATACCTCCTAACCCCACCATGGGCTTATTGAGTCATGTCCATGTCATATTTGGTGGGCACTTGTATTTTTGCCCCCTTTAGTCGATGACGTCACCCTCACTTAGTCACTTTTAGCTATGACATCATCTCTATTTTGAGTGATCCATGTGATATTGTATATTGGCTCATCTTAGCCATTGATAATGTTGTGAGATCTTTTAATCTTAACCAGTCATTTCAAAAAGTGGTTTTGAGATTTAGGGTTTTGGTCTTTATTATCCTATATAAGGAGGAGACCCCCCTCATTGTAAAGCACCTTTGGAAATCTTGAATATTGGAATATAATACTTCTTTGTGGATCTACTTCTCGTCTTGTGGATTCTTTTGCACTTTGAATATACAATATCTCTTCTATGTATCATTGTGTATTTTGGGGCTACACATTGTTTTCTTGCAGGGAGGCCGAATTGGTGAAGAGGAGGGCAATTTGAAGAGGGTTATTGTTGGAGGGATCCACATATTCTCTCCTCGGTTGATCCTTGTGACAGGGAGTATCATTATTGTATCTTTGTGACAAAGTTGATGATTTTTATTATCTCTTCATCATTTTCATAATTTTCTTACTTGGCTTGTTTCACTTGATCTTGTCTTGTAGGAGGAGGACAATTTGACATCTTTGGAGGAGGACGTTTTGGCTTGGAGCAGTAAGATTTCAATCTTGAATATACACATAGGAGAATGCAATCACTTTTCAAAGTGGCCACAAGCAATTGAGGTAAGTTCTTCAAGGCATGTACCTAGATCCATCCATTCTTCTTCATTGGTCATCAAACCCTTAAAATCAAAACCCTCATTTTTATATTTTCCTAGATCTACTTGGATCTAGCTTTTCTTTGGGCATAATAAAAATAACCCACCTCTATAGCATCCACGGAAATTCGGATCTATAGTCTGGTGGCATTTGGCCTTCATTTGACACATTTTCCAAGGCACATTAGCGTCCTTGAGGGAAGTCGCACTCCTTGAGGGAAGCTAGTGGGGCTAGCTCTAAGACTTGGGTAGAGATGAGATTCCACTTGATTTTCACTTGTCTACTTTGATAACCTACCCCTAGTGCTTCACCTCTTTGATTTTTTCCTTCTGACCCCATTTCTCATTTTGAGGGTTGTGCCCCACTTGGGTCATTAGGTGATGCATTTTAAATCTTAGATCTATGGAGATCTAGCTCACATTGGGGCATGCCACTTAAAACCCACATTGATAATTGCCTTAACTACGTCGATCTACATTTTGGCATCTTTTGGACTCCATTTGCCCCCTCATCTAAAGGCACTAGTCTCCCTTGGTCAATTCGCACTCCTTGGGGTTAGTGTCATTTGCTAGATCTCATATGTGGGTATCATTTATCTCTTTTTAGATCCATAGATCTACATCCTTTCATACCCCTTAGTGCCATCTCACCCCTAACTTCACTTTGTGGGTCCCATTTGGAGCATTTCCATATTTTAAGGAAGTGTGCTCCACTTGTGTATTTTCATGGTACTAAATCTATCCATTAGGTGGCCCTATTCATTCATTGGTTGAAACACTTGTCACCTTTAAGCCTCTTCAACCATACTTAACTCTTGGTTCCACCTAATCTAATCAACTCATTGGTTTCCGTAACTCATCTTTTACACGTTTCCCTAGGAACCTTTGGGTTAGTCGATCTTCATTGATTGGTGAGGGTCTCCCCATTGATCTTGACTTGTCTTGATCTAAAGTGAAGAGTTCCTCGATTATCATGACTCCCTGCTTACATTAAGAACCGTGGCATCTCTTGGGTCACCTCTTTAGTTGTATATCTCCTCTACCATCCTGGATGGGATACCTTTAGGGACAACTACAAGTTGTGTGATAATAGAACCCTTACTGGTACTGCCGCAAAGTGGTACATTAAGTTACCACCACACTCCTTTCTCGATTTTCGATCTTTGGCCATGTCATTTTTGACACATTTTCAATTACCGATCCACTACGAAACTGACACGGATATTTTGACTTCTCTCCGTCAAACCACCGCCACTCACATTTCTGATCATATTCACGAGTAAAGGAGGAGACCACATATGATTAAAGCTCCCATTCATGACCAACTCCTTACAGATTGGTCTACAAAGTCACTACTTCCTATCATAGCAATAGATGTAGCTGTGGGTGGGGCCGTCACAGAGCAACAAGCTATAGCCCGTTCTCAGTACTTAGACCTAGTCTATGCTCAATCTGGCACTTTATATGATATTGTTCCTGATGCACCCCGCCCTACCTACGAACCAGCAAAACAACCCATGAAACCTCATTCTGATGGCATCATTAGATTCAGTAGAGAACGCTATTGAAACGATTGTTTCACCGGATGTCTTTCCCTTCTCTCAATATCCTATCCTAACAGTGGATACGGTAACGGAAGGGAACTTGGCTAACATCACGCCTATCATTCCAATCGACATCTCGTTGAAACCAGGAGTCGTGGAACAAATTCACTTAGGACAAACTTGTTCTCCAAAAGAAGTCACCACTTTTATGGCCTTATTTAAACAGTTCTGCGACGTTTTTGCATGGAGCTACGAGGAAATGCACGGGATTGATCATGCCATTGTTATGCGTGAGATTCAAACATATCCAAATACAAAACCTGTCCGACAAAAACTACACCCTGTACACCCTTAGAAAACTGCGGCTATAAAGGGAGAAATTGAAAAGCTCTTGAAGTCTAGGTTCATATATCTTGTACCCTTAAAAGATTGGGTCTCTAATGTCATCCCTGATACTAAAAAACAGGGCACCATTAGGGTTTGCGTCGATTACAGGGATTTAAATAAGGCTTGTCCCGAAGACAACTACCTTACCCTGTTCATCAACCAGATTATTGACAATTGTGCTGGAAGCATTATCTTCTCATTCATGGATGGCTTTTCCAGCTACAATCAGATAGAGATCCACCCTATCGATCAACACAAGAGGGATTTCATCTTCCCGTGGGGTACGTTTGCGTATCGCAAACTCCCTTTTGTCCTTAAAAATGCTGGTGCCACATTCCAGCGGGCTATGTCGTATGCTTTCCACGACGTGAAGGACTTTGTGGAACCTTACTTAGACGATCTCCCTACTCATTTGAATCGTTGAGATTTCCACATTGATCATCTGACGGCAGTATTCCTCAAATGCAGGCGGTACAATATCCGTCTCAACCCTCACAAGTGTACTTTTTGTGTCGAGTCCAAACGCTTGTTAGGCTTCATAATTTTGAAAGATGGGATCTATATTGATCCCCTGAAGGTGGAAGCTATTGTCACTCTACCACCCCCAACAGATATACCGGAACTTCAAAGTTTGTAAGGGAAGGAAAACTATTTAAGGCATTTTGCGTGAAATTTCACTGAGAAGACATAGGGATACATACGATTGCCTAAGAAGGACTTCCCTTTCATTTGGAATGATTATGTTTAGCAGTCCTTCAACAACCTGAAACATGCTATCACCCATGCACCTATGTTACAACCGCCCAATTACACCAAGGATTACATCATTTATCTTGTTGCTTCCACTACCACCATCGCTATGGTTTTGGTTCAGAAGGATAGTAACGCCCAAGAGCACGTGATTTATTACCTCAGTAAAGGTCTCATAGACTCCGAAACACAGTATTCACATGTCGAGAAGCTAGATCTCGCAACAGTCATTGCTATCCAAAATTTATGCCATTATATCCTCCTCCGCACTACCACCATCATTGTCGACTCTAACCCCATGTACCACATTCTCACACACCAAGTACTAGGGGGCAAATATTCATGCTAGAACGTGATTCTTCAAGAATTCGATCTTCAATTCAAGAAGGATAAATCCAAAAAGTCTTGGGTTTTCGCGGAACTAATTTGCGATCTTCCCCATACAGATATGGAAACTGAGCCCATGGACTCTCTCCTGGACGAGTCCTTGTTTCTTATTAGTACTTCTGACCCATGGTATGGAGACATCACATTGTATCTCCAGACCCAACGGTTCAATCCTCGATTATCTCATGACGAATGTCGTCGTTGCGTCACCACATACAGTATTACCTAATCATTGGTGACATGTTGTATCATCGTGGTGTCGATTATATTCTCTGACACTGCCTAACTCGTGAGGAGGTTGAACATGTACTGAATGACTGTCACTAAGGGGCATGTGGCGGTTGTTTCCAACTATGTTGTACAATATTTTAACCTCCATTGAACCGCCAGTGTTTGAACATGATCAATGTTCACTTCCAGAGTATCAGGGGTTCAATTTGTCATGATTAGCCAATTTTGGCTAGCTAGTTTTGTTTTTTTCTGTTGAAATGACCATGCCCCATGGGGTCATTGTAATAAGTGTGCTAGTAGGGTTTTGAGTGGCTTGGTTCCCCAAGACTTGACTATCAACTAAGGTATTCCAGGGAGTTTTTTGCCCTTGTCAATTATGCTTTGCTTATAGCCGAGCAATAATCGACGAGGTTTTCTCCCGCTTCCTCCAAAGCTGGAATGCCCAATTTTGAAAGTTTGGGCTTTGGGGGGTTATTAGAGTCCAACTGATGTATATGAACCTAGTAGACACTATGTATGTGTTAGAGGGTCATTTCCTAGGTCCCTTGTTGTGTTAAAACGTTGTCCGAAAATTTTTTACCGGACGTGTTGGATAATTTTATTTTTTATTATTTTATTATTAAATTTTCCAAATATTTAATTGGAAAATTTCAGTTTGTAATAATTAAGTGGTTTGGGGGTGGATTTAAAATATTGGAGGCTCAATTCCTAATCCAAAAGTCCGAGTTAAACCTCAAACCCACTTATCCTAATTTTCGGACAGTCATTCAACGTCATAATTAATATTTTCTCAAAAAAGTCAATAAAAGAGAAATATTAATTAAAAAATCAAACAATATTAAATTGGAGATAATCCAAGTTGCTCCAAAATAATCCAATTGGATTAAACAAACAGGCTAAATGACATGGCAAGAGTCATTAAAGAAGATTCCAATCATCTCAAATCAGCTTCAGTTCACTATCCAGTAACCACAAGTCATCTTCAATCAAGGAATTTTCCCTCTCCTTCATGATTTGCGAATTGGTTGAGGTGGAAAGTGTTTAATGGATGGTTGGTTGTGCATTGATTAATTGGTAGGCGCCTTCCTCAAATTGAGGCTACATCACAAGCTTCAACACCAACAAAGTCGAGTTAGCTATTCATTAAGATCCAAGCTTGTCTCTCATATGGGTTGATGCCTTCCTTGCATGCACACGAGTTTGTGATGTGGAGGATATGTATTGGGTGGTGATATTTACTATGTGAGAGTGGTGGGCGCCTTGCCTAGGTGGAGGCCACCTCACCACTCACAACTACCAAGACTTCGAGTTAACCATTCCATCATCACTCTAAGCTCTTCAATCAATTGGAATTCGACTTTTATTGGATCTCTCCCATGTCAAGTTCGATTTAGGGATTTGGCTCTTAGTTTTTGTATAAAGAGCAAGCCTTTTGGCTCTCTTAGGATGGAGATTTTGTGCAAGAGAACTCTGCCAAAAAATTGTAATGCTCTCATTTGTTTAATACTGGAATAAAAGTGACTTTGGAAGTCAATGCTAGGTTTCTTAGTGTTGTGGTCTCATCTTGTGTGAGGTGATATCTCTCTCACCCTACTCTCTCTTTGCAAATATTTGTTCATTGCTAGCTTTATAAGGCTATGAATCTAGCACATAAGGTTAATCATTTAAATTCTTAAGTTGATTATCTATGCTAGGTCTTTCAATTATCTAGATCGAACAAGAAGTAGTCGGTTATACTACTATTTTCTCGATATTTGTTTGATTTAACATTCTAACACTTGATCTTGTTTGTTTGCTTGAGTGTTGTGTTTTCAAGGATCACTAAGAGTGGAGAAAATATTGGAGCTCAACCTCTTCTTCATTAAACAAAACTTTTTTACCATCTAATACTTTCATCTTGCAGGATATACAAAGGCTCCAACTTCCAAGTCAAGAAACTTAGCCAAAAGGGGCTCTTCCTCATCCATCACACTTTAAAATCAAAACAAATTTTGGTTACTTGTCATTTTATAAGAATCCCTATGTCCTAAAGTCTTACCCATTGGCTTCATCCCCCCCAGCCTTGTTTGGCTTGTTTTTCTTGTCTTTTCGTTTTTACCCTTGATCTTCTCTCTTCTCTTTTTTCTGCTCTCTCCTTGCTCTCTTTTAGTCTCCTTATTCCCCATTGTTTTGTTTCTTTTCTATCCCTGATTTTTACCTACTTTACAGCCCTTTCCTCCTCTCTTTCATTGCCATCTTTCTTACTTTTTGCACCCTCTCTTCTCACTGTTTTATCCTTTTTTATCTCTGATTTTTGTTTAAAGTTGTGGCTGCCCTGTTTGGCAACTCGTTGACCACTACCTTGCATCTTTCGTTGCTCACTGTTTGTCCTTTTTGTTTACCTTTTTGCTCTCTTTTGGCTACCTCTTCATCACTATTTTCAACCTTTCCTCTCTTCTCATTTTACCCATGATCGTTTCCCTCTCCTTTTTTACTCGCTCCTCTTCTTAGCTTTCTTTTCTTCATCTCTTCCTCTCGCCCTTCTTCCCCTCTCTTTCATTTCCTCCCTTTGCTCTCTTCTTTCTTTGTTTAAGGTTGCATTTAGATCCTAAGCATTTTAAAGTTAGCATTTGTAGTTTGCTTTTCATCTTTAGATATTAGTTTTAAAGTTTTGCATTTAAGTACTCATACTTAGTTAGCATTTGTAGTGTGCATTTGCATCTAGATCTTAGGTTAGCTCTCATTTTTATTTGATTAACGATAATGGGTACTTGAGTTGGTTTCTTGTTGTAGGTGCTTGAAGAGGAGATCATACAAACAAGTCAAAGGACTTGAGAGGACAAAACCAAGAAAAAGCAAGAAACCAAGAGAAAAAAATCAAGAAGAGCAAACCAAAAAGAAGAAGTTTAAACCAAGAAGACCCAAAGAAACCATTCTCCTTTTTGTAAAAAGCTCTTAAGAAGCTTATTCTATTTTCATTTCTTTTCTCTCTTCAAGGGTTAAATTCCCAAAAGCATTGCAATCTCATAATAAAAAGAGCAAGTGGGATTTAAAGCTCCCACACCCAACTTCCCCATTTGGGGAAGTATGTAGTGTCTTCTTCTTTGCTTGTTTCATTCTTAGTTTGGTTTCACTTTTGCAAATAAAACAATAATTGTTAGATTAGCCTTTCCATTTTGCAAGTAGAATACTAATTGTTAGATTAGATATCTTATCATTTCATTTGATTTAATTGTTGTGTATCTTGCTTATATTTGTTTGATCATAAAAAGAACACAAAGTCTCTTGAACTTGTCATAAGACAAGTCAAGAGAACTCTCTATCAGAGAGCATTGTTGTATTGTGCATTTTCATACTATATTAGATAAGACTACTGAATCTCACCATAAGGTGGATCAAGAGCACTCTTTGTCGGAGAGCTTTGTTTTTGTGCTCTAAGTAAAATATTCACAACTCACCATCTCCCATAAAAATTGGAATTAACTATTTTCCATACCACGTATGCTATGCCCCTCCCTGGGAGGTTGGGTTACACAGAAACGGTATTGGTTATTTAATTATTCACATTTAAATCCAATTTTAACCATAATAAAATTCACCACCCCATAACCAACGAATCCGGCGTTGATCGATAAAATACTCGAAAGTGGGAAAATTCCAAGTGGGGGCGTCGGGTAGCCATATCCCGTTTTCAGTGGCTGGTTAGTTATTGAACGCCTCGCTGAAAACTTGGGTGGTCTGACATGTCTTCGAATGGAGCAACTTAGAGTATTCCCGGACAGATTTCCAGTAACTCGCGTATCGCTTGGAAATTCCCTTCACGTTTAATAATCAAGATCATTCTAAAAATACACAATAAAATTTACCAAGAGCATTGCAAAACAATCTCACGAACATATCTTTGAGACTTGTATTTCAGCATCCCCAACACACTCCTTGACTGCATTATTGGCACTGGTCTTGAAACTTATTTTTTGCATCACCTAATTTGGACCATTTGTCCTTCATATATCAATTATTTATTTCTTGTGGAAGCTTTAAATTTAGTCATCATATATATTGTTTATTTTATCTTGTGTTTTGCAGCAGCAACTTGGATTGCTTAATTTGTTATTGTGTTGGTCTTATAAAAACTCCTAAACAACACTCATTCACAGCATACACCCAAAAACATCTAAAAACAAGAGCCTTAGACAACTCGTTGTTAGGGACTACCCCCATTGGATTCGTTAGGAGTTTTCCTAAATGGAGGAGCTGGGATCAAGTGACAGAACCTGGCTCATTGCTTGCCCCCAAGGCCACACCTTTCCCACTTGTAGTGAGGAAACAACTTTCGAAATATTTCTGCTGCTGGTGTGCATCTTGGCGGACAACAACGATCGTCTTTTTGGGATGGCTATAGCTCAAAAAATACTACGCCTTGGATACTATTGGCCTTCCATCTTCAAGGATTGTATCGAAGCAGTCAAGAAGTGTCGACCTTGTCATCTTTTTCATCACAAAAAGCGCTCTCATCCCGCCCCACTACATCCAGTTATCATCATCGGTCCCTTTTCCAAATGGGGCATTGGCTTTATGCACTGTAAGCCTACCTCGGTCGGGGGGCATGGTTATGTTATTGTCGCAGTAGACTACTTTACCAAATGGTTCGAGGCTATGCCTATATACAAAGAAGACGACACAACTGCCGCACTCTTTATGTTTAACCACATCATTGCACGATTCAAAGTCCCCAAAGCCATCGTCACTGATCAGGGTTCCCATTTTCAGAACAAGATGGTGGATGAATTTTACGCCAGGCTGGGTTTTCGACATGATAACTCAACTCTTTACTACACTCAATCTAATGGACAAGTGGAGGCCATCAATAAGGTCTTGAAAACCATGATTCAAGGGATGGTAGGGACATATAAGTCCAACTTGCACACTATGCTTTTTTCGTCCCTATGGGCGTACACGACTTCCGTCAAAACTGCGACTGGATTCATGCCTTTCCAATTGGTCTACGGATAAGAGGCAATACTACCTATAGAGTGCGAGATTCCGTCATTAAAACTCATTGTTGAACTCTTACCCAACACCATCACCGAGGAAGAACGTTTTCTATACTTGGAAAAACTCAACGAAACCCGTCATTATGCAGCTGTGGCCAATGAAGCTCATAAGAAGTGCATCAAGGCCCAGTATGACAAATCATTCAAACCTCGCATCTTCAATGAGGGAGATTTGGTCCTCACTTACGACCAAAAACATGATAAACTAGGGGCAGGAAAACTTGAGTCCATGTGGCACGGTCCATATGTAGTTAAGCAAGTGTTGGAAAAAGGAGCGTATGATTTTGAGGACTATGACGGAATATATTTGGGGGAGCCTCGCAATGGGCTCTACCTTAAGCGATATTATGCCCAAGTATTTTATGCACTAGTACTATGTATATATTCTACATGATGTGTGTTTTGTGTGGTGTGACGCTTTACTTTGAGTGTATTAGGATCTTGTCTTTACGCTTATACCATGTTCTGCCTAGATATGCAGAGGACAACGTGTTTTGGATTTGCAGACGACGCCAGTCGACATACCCGTAACCTCGCTTTGGCAGCATGGCTACTCTATTCCCCTACCGACGAGCTCATTAGTTCAAGAGGAATTTGTCTAGGATACGCAACCAACAATGCCTCTGAGTATCACGCAGTGATTGGATTGTTGACCGACGCTCTTTCCCTAGGTATGGACCACATTGTTGGCTACCTTGACTCACAATTAGTGGTCTCTCATCTTAATTGTGTCTACGGTATTCGCGACCCTATGCTACTCTATCTATTTCGAAGAGTACATCTCTTGGAGAGGTCCTTTGAGTCCATTCAATACCTGCATATTCCTAGAGACATGAACACTATTGCTGACTCCTTGGCCAATTTCATATTGGATTGGTACATTGCACATTTATAAACATTCTATCAAAAATATGCGTGTGTTAGCACCAAATTTGTGCTAAACGTTTGGGAAGCTTTTGGAGAATGAAAGGGTTCAGATCCATGAAGAGATGAGCAAGGTCTCAGCTCTTTAAGCCATGTGACCAATGAAGATGCAAATCAGGCTTTTCAAGCATCTATCCCTAAGTCTGAGGTGAAATAATACTCAATAATGCTAAGTTTAGAATTGCATTAAGGATGGACGGCCCAGATCAGCAATTAAGGGAGATCCACGGTCCATGAAGAATTCAAATTTTTGACAGGAAAAGAGAAACAAAATCTAAATTCAATGAGATTTTATTTAAAGGGCATGCTTATTTTCAGTGAAAATGGCTGGTTTAGTCATCTTTTTCAACTAGCTGTTTCTGCCAAACCAGGAGGAATTTTGGGAAACCGAGAGAGGTTTTTCTCCAGCATGGGCCAATCTCCAATAACCTCTCTCAGAATTTACATAGGTGTCACAAATTGGGAGAATCGACGAGATATTTACAGGGCATTTTACCCGAATTTCGATTTTTTGCATGAGTCATCAACTTCCGAAGTAGATCCCGACGAGTTGGAGGTGAATATGGGGAAATGGAGACATGGGTTTTGTCAGGGACATGCCCAATTACAAAACCTCTTTCAGTGTTTACACAGCTATAACCCTTTTAGATATAAATACGGGGATCCGAGGTCTAGTTTTCAACAATCCACAGCCGAAAATGAGAAGCTCGGTTATAACAAACTCTTTGAAAGCAATAGTCTATTAGCTAGGTGTCCTCATGCCCGTAACCTATTCTGTTTCTAGATGCTAGGGTAGAGAAATTCGAGCTTGAGAGATGAGGATAGCTCTCCTATATACTCATTTGTAATAGGCAGAGCTGAGGGTTCGATTTTCATTTGGGGGATTCTCAAGAGCTAAGAGGCTCTTCATTGTACATGTTTTCCATTTCCAGTTATGAATAAAGTTGCAGAGATGGAATACTGTGAGGTTTTCCATGGCTGAGATTCTTGTGCCATCAGTCTCTTTAGTAAGTAAATCTTCTATGTGATTGTATTTCCTATTTAACACTCCATTTTGTCTTTGCTTTCATGTTTTAGCACCAATGTTATGGATCAGAATTCATCTTGTATGCTCTAGATCCATTGTTCAAGAATTTTAAACATTTTCTTCTAAAGTCTTGCAGAATTCACCCAAGCTAGGTGCTCTGTTTGATGGGTTGTCTTCCTTGACCTCCAACCCACCTGCAAAAACCTCAACACAGAAGAGCTGATGTCTACCCTACCTCTGTCCATGATCCCTTCCAGCCCCTGCCTCTAGCAACCTAATTCAGACCTGATTTATTGTCTCCATTTCCCAATGGTTTCCCTTCATGAATGTCTTACCAAAACTTTCAAAAAACCAATTGCCCTACCAGAATCTGACCTCTGTGAGTTTCTTATTGCTGATATTTTTTATTATTTTTAGTCTTTTACAAGTTTAAGAGAGATCCCTCTCTGATTGCATTGGGTTAGAAATGCAATCTCAAGTGGTTTTGTGGTTACCCCAGCTTGGCCTTCTCCCACAACCTAGAGGGTCATTTTGGGTGCTAACAGCATGAAAAATGACATAACATGTAAATTATTTATAGTATAGGATAAACATGCACAAGATCCCATAATCATCAATGAAACACAGTATATAAAGCCGTGAATAGTGTTTTGTATATATATATATATATATATATATATATATATATCATCATGTCGGTTTAATACAAAAATGTAGTATTGGTACAAAATCTAAAGCATACAAGCTTTCAGTAGATCATAGATACAAAATTTTGAAGCCTATAGCTTTCAGTACGTATACATCATGTATGATCTATCTCTGAGGATGCTCATGATAGCAGATAATCGCTCGGGCTACTCTACGGAGCAACCGACCAAAATGTCCAAAAACTCCAGTTGTATGGCGCCGGTACCCGCAAGGAAGATCATCAATGGATATTTCCGGTATATCCATTGTCAATCCCTAGAGGTTCTCCTCCAGCTCATCTAACTCCTCCATTGCGTCCTGATGAGCAGCTCTTATATCTCGTACCGCTCCTCTCCTCTCGATGGGAGAAGACCCTGCTGGTCGAGATGGACCAATATCTGCATCAAAAACACATATGAAACATCAGTACTACTCAAAAGAAATCAAATAACCATAAAATACAAAAACACAAATAGAGTTTCGTTCTTACGTCCTAGGTTCCCCCACTGCTCACCCTTAGGTAGGGCCAAGTCTGGGTCACCTCTGAAGTCTGTACCCGCATACGGATAGTCCTCAACCATAAGGAGTTGTCCACGTAACCACCTAAAGAAGGTGGGACCGTAACTAATGATGGGACCCTCGCCCCCATGGAGGGCCATAACCTCTGACCATCTGACCATGTGAGGATCCCTCGGATCGAGATCCTCTATCTCCACCTGTGGCATCAGTAGTGGGACCCATTCCAAGAAGAAGGAGACCACGATCGACCCGTATCAGAACTATTTTAGCTCACCTCGACGACACTTGGTGAGTTGTTCTCCGACATTGGTGAAAAAGCCCCTCACACCAGTTGAAAACTGTTGGCGCCATGCACTCAATGGCATAGAGCATGTGTGCCTTGGTGGCCTGATGAGGAGCTCTGCTTCCCGCCACCCTCTCAATAGTGAACAGGACCGTCTGCAATGGTCTGTCTCGTACGTTCTTGATGGGAATTTTCCCAGCAAGCATCTGGGTACCAAGTGTACACCACTGAGCAACCAAGCTCTCAGTAGACTGATCGCTACCCCGTGAACCATATAAGGAAACTAGGGCTCCCCTTCTGACTAAAACCGTCAGAAAATACAAATCCTCCACATCCAAAGTAAGGGTCTGGGAACCCCACACGGAAGTGTTGCTGATCTGGATCCCACAATCCGATCAGGTAATTTAGTACAATTGTACCTAGGCCCTCATGCCCTCTACATGAAAGAACGTTAACAAGCTACATTCCTGCAATGCATTCATTGAGTTTGGGTCATGTGACATTGGGAATCTTCTATTTCGTGCTCTCTCTCCTTCCATTGAACCATAGTGTGAGTCAAAACCTGTCCAAATACCAATTAAACAAACATTACTGTCTTTCTAAACCATTGGATTGGCCCCTTTTTACCCCATTTATTATTTTTGCTTGTGGGATTGCGCCGACGCACCCCGACTTAGTATACAGTGCGTCAAAGATGCGCTTCTTCCATACGGGAATTGCGTCATAGAGCCCTCGACGCACTTTCCGCAAGGGGAAAGCACGTCGACCAGAACGTGCATAATCCCCTCATTTACAAGCCAAAACCCCCAAAAAATTACCTTAAAACAAAAAAATAATCCAGTAGAAAGATGCTGGACAAAGTTTAGGATTACCTATCGTTGACGTGGCAAGAAATGGTGGACCGTGGCCTCCACAACAGATGTTTGAAAATTGGCTCCAAATGGTGTTTTCACTCCTCCCAATTTGGTAAAAAACCATGGTAATTATTTTTTACTATCTGGCCCTTTTTATAAAAGAAAATGGAATATTCTTGTTTTAATTTTCACTTTTATGAGTTGTTTTTACTATAGTTGGTAATATTTTATGTCTAAATACCTGATTTGTCGTTTTGACTAAGTTTTTGGAGTCTGCAGACAGAGTGAAGTGGTGTTCTAATTTTTCAGCTGTTATCGTGGTTATTTCATACTTGTTGTCAAGTGTGAAAGACTCTTTGACCATTTTTATGCTATTATCCCTCTCACTAAAATCAATTACTAATGGCATCGAGCTTACTTTTGTCCTTTCACATGCTCGTAAAACGATGAGAATAAGTCACCGAGTTGTATTTTATCGCTTTTTTGGGCTCGTAAAACTCCCACGAAAAAGGAACCCCTCGGAGTTCCTCTTTAATCTCTTTTTAGACTCCCTAAATATGAAAAGATCACCAAGCGAACTTGATGCTTTCACGCTTGTAAAAGTATTTGAATGATCGTCTTTCTGGTGATAGTTTACCCCTTTTTTGGACCAGAAGGTACTATTTACGAAAAAAGAGCACTCCAGTTAATCATACTGGAAGAGTTCTCTCTCATTATTTTATCCTTTTTCGGATGAGGAGACTAACTTTTTTACGAAAAAGAACCTTTTGGAGTCTTCTTTAGTTCTTTTCAGACTCTCTAAACATAAAATGACGTAGAGTTTACCTTCTCTGGACTCTGACATTGAAGGGCAGGTTTTGGGACGAACCCCTCCTATCTCAGGTTCGTAAAACATTTGTGATTGGAATCGTCCGAAGGATGAGATATACCCAGCATTTGTTACCCTCCTCAAGCTCAATAAAAAAAAAAAGAGGTACTCATCAATCATGATGGGGAAAATGAAGGATATTTGTATTTCATCGTAATTACGGCAGTACTTAGTCACTCTTGAACATGGCGCTCATCTGCATATGCATCCAATACTTGGATAATCTGTTTGTACTCGAGTCATCAATTCCATGAGTCTTTCCAAGCGTGAGTCATCCAAAGAATGCTTCCATCATCAGTTGCATTAGGGGTTGGTGCCATTCTCGTCATGTCAATACTGCCAAGTCATGCCATGCCCGTGTTTAAGAGAAGTATGTTCATCGATTCACTATCTACATTCAGTCTACCTACTATTATGTCGATCTTCCCTGAGTCAATTTCACACATTGCTCTATTGTCCAATTTACTCCAAAACATCTTTGATCATGTTTTGTGTCGATGATGGGGGATACATCATGGCCCTCCTTTGACGAATTTATCCTTGTCGACTTCAGCACATAGCCCAAGGATTGAATCTAGAAACCAATCAAGTAACTTGGGCCTGCATGCCTTAATGACAGGTTACCTCGCTTTCAACATGAGTTCACATCATTGGCTCTTGATTGAAAGATTCCATCGAGTGTTTGACATCAACTCATTGATTCACATTCGGTGGTATGTACTATGATGCCTTAGGATCATTGACATTAATGATGATCTCCCTCGCGCTTGTTAACGGTATACATCAATGGCCGGTAATGAAGTGGTATCTACCATGTTCGACTTCAAGACATTGTAATCACATGGTTAGATTCGTATCATTGCGGGTTCTGCTTGAAGACCCTGGGTTAAGTCATAAATCTCACCTACGTTGTGTTGGAGATTGTTTTGAGTCTTATTACACGGATCCACTCTGTATTGGTCGTGGTTGTGTTACCATCTCATCATGGATCTATGCTTGTGTCTAGTAGCCACGATTGTTGTTATAGGTCAAATCTGCACTTCTCCGTCCGTGATCACATTGCTCTGTAGATCACACAAAATGACACTATGGATGGAAGAGCTAGATTGACCCTGGATGAAGTATTGCTGAAACTACACTCTTCAGCTGAAAATTTTATTTTGTCTACTGATTTCATGACATGTGCACTACTATTGGTACAGTAAACCAACATTCTAAACGCTGCTTTGCTCAAGGACAACCAGTGCACACCCTTAAAAATGTTGCAAACGCTTGTTTTAAAGTACAAAAGTTGCATACTGTGCGCTACTTTGGTTGTATGAAACCCGCACACACCTTAAGATGAAATCAAAAAATATATAAAGATTACGAATTGGGATTGGTTGAGGTTGGTTCTGATGTCGTGCTCACTGTTCAAGGATACAGCCTGTGTCGGCCATTTTGCAGTTTACTTTGACTTCATGTGTCGGCCATCCTGGCGTCAATTTGTTTCATCTTGTTACTTGTCCTACTCCACATCAGCTCAAACTTGTGAGTGTTCCTCATGTTGGATGATGAAGGATGCATTAAGCTCCCTTGCAGCGGACTTCTTCCCATCAACTTCAATTCATCATGCACTGGGAATGAAGTTTAGAGTTTCGGTTAGTACCTTGGGGACTGCAATCATCAGTGGCAGTTTCCCTCGCTGTTGAATAAAGGGAATACATCAATGTCTCTTATTCGACAGGTTCCTCAGGTGTTCGACTTCAAGTCCACTTATTCACACTTGTTGGAACGTACTAGGTACCTTGGGCACCATTATCATTATCGATGGAAGTCCTCGCGTTTGTTAACGGTATACATCAATGACCGGTAATCGAACGATACCCCCCATGTTCGACTCCAGCTCATTTATTCACATGGTTAGGGTTTGTACCTTGGGTTGTTTGGATGAAGACCTTGGGATTTTGATAGCATCATCCTATTTATGTTATCACCCAAGCTGCGCAAGACTGAGCCTTACTCATTTTGGCTCTTCATGAGACATAGATCCAGTTTGTTGTTATGGCTATGATATCTCATTTTGAC
The DNA here is from genome assembly GCA_027924585.1 of Larix kaempferi. Taxonomy (NCBI): domain Eukaryota; kingdom Viridiplantae; phylum Streptophyta; class Pinopsida; order Pinales; family Pinaceae; genus Larix; species Larix kaempferi. Next base: position 20,924,041 of record BSBM01000338.1, on the reverse strand, counting down.
ATGGATCCACGCTTGTATTTCAGTGGCCATGCTATATATACATCTCCTAGTTATGTATCGGAGATCATGTTATATCATGCTACACATCTGTATGATGTCAAGATTGTAATTGCTCGCTGACCATGATCGTTGTTTCAGGTGCTTTTGTGACTTGGTTCTGTGGTTTCTTACTCCTCCTCTGACTTGGAATTATAATGAATTTCGGCCATTGTTTCCCTCTGACCTCACACATTAGGGGGCATCTATTATAGGTCAAATCTACACTTCTCCGTCCGTGATCACATTGCTCTGTAGATCACACAAAAGGACACTATGGATGGAAGAGCTAGATTGACCCTGGATGAAGTATTGCTGAAACTACAATCTTCAGCTGAAAATTTTATTTTGTCTACTGATTTCATGACATGTGCGCTACTATTGGTACAATAAACCAACATTCTAAACGCTGCTTTGCTAAAGGACAACCAGCACACACCCTTAAAAATGTTGCAAACGGTTGTTGTAAAGTACAAAAGTTGCATACTGTGCGCTACTTTGGTTGTATGAAACTCGTGCACACCTTAAGATGAAACCAAAAAATATATTAAGATTACGAATTGGGATTAGTTGAGGTTGGTTCTGCAACTTCCCCAACCTCCCAATTCAACCACCTCTCGATTCCAACTGCCTACCTTGTCCCATAAACACAAGGAGGATCCATGAGAGAAGAAACTAGAATGAATGCTTTAACTGATGTTACGCTGGAGGAATTCCCAAGTCATTGTGAAGAGCAGGAGCCCAAGACTCGGTTGCAGAAGTGTCAGGACAGATCAGGTATATCTGTACTTTTCTACATTTCTTTGACAATAAAAGGTAGAAATACCCTTCCCGTCCCAAATTGAATGTCTATTGGATTGAATGTTCATTTGGTCTAATGTATGATTGTATTCGATGTTAAGTTGTTTTTGCTTTCATCATATTTATTACAGTCAAGATAGACTGAGGAAGGTTTACTTTGTGTTGCAGGTTCATCGTAGCAGAAGATCAAGCGAAAGCTAGGACCAATCGTTGATAAAAAGGTACTTCTTTCGATATCTCGATCTCTTTCCATTTGTAGTAACTAATACAAGACAATGAATATATTTACCTATCACCCCACCCAAGTTGGTAGTGTCTTCTCCTCACTATAAGGTATTTTTCCTGCATAACAATTATGTTCAGTCGGTCTTTACTATCATGGATCTTCAATGTATTGGTCAACAGCCATGTTACGAGTCATGTGAGACATATATCTCCGAGTTAGTTGTTATGCAGAAGTCTATTCTGACCGATGATTCTTCCCTCAATCCTTCATATTGAAAAGCACTTCACCCATTCTATTTTATCGGCTTCATGCTTTGGGGAGCATTCTGTTACACCAAAATCTTGTCACCATGAGTCATGTGTCATCCCTATGCCTTAATCCCTGAAGTTCCCTGGGCTAAAACATCGGAAGGAAGGTTGTTGTCCTTTCCCTTTACCTTTTCCCGACGCACCCTGCCTTCATGTAAGGATCGTCGAACTCAAGGTGACGCACTCTCCACCTTATCAGAGCGCGTTCCTGACACAGTGTGCCTTTGTACAGGATGCGGTGATCTACTTCTGACGCAGGTTTCCTTCATGCAAGGTGCATCGGAGTTGGCTTAACTGGATAAAAGGAAGCTTCGAGCGACTTCTCGAAGCTTGGTGATGTGGAGGATTATCCCTAGATACTTGGATAGGTGTCTCTCGATACCCTAACTTAGTGGGATGATCCCTTAGACCTCTCCCCTAAATCCTCAACCTATTCTATCCCTTTAGCCCTATATATACAACCCCCCTCTTCATTATTAAGGGAGGAAGGATTATGCACCCATATGCTGGTGGAATTTGGTCAGACTATCTTCTTCATCCATAAGAGATTAGGAGGCTTTGGATCTTTGAGGCAAGATCATCTGAGTTGGATTCATAACGTCAAAGCATCGATCGTAACTCTCACTTCTTTGTATTTGCTACAATTTGCATTTAATATAAGTATCTTTCCGTAAACTTGCTATGTCTTGTGATATTGTTTATGATTAGCTTATTTGACTGCTTATCTAGTTAGATTCATAATCATATGCTTTAACATTGTTTGCTTGTTTCCATCTGCTCTATCTTGTCATGCAGCCGGAAATCGAGGGACTGGGAGTAAAGGAATTGCGATCATAAGGTAATTCCTTCCTTGAACCACCTTGCAATTTAATCTAACTAGGAAAGATATTATATTGTGTAGTATTTTGTACTAGATCTAAACCATTTAGGCTAGAGAGATCTGTTTTTGTCCGCATTAATAGATTGTCTTCATACAAGCTTTCATTGTTCCCTGTCATCAAAAGATCATCTACATACACCACAAGATATACAACAAATCTTCCAACTTTCTTTACAAATAGTGTTAAAACATCAAGATTAAAATGTTTGAAATTTAATTTTAGAAGATGCTCGATTAACTTTTCGTACAATTCAAGAGGCGGTTGTTTCAAGCCATACAATGACTTAATGACGTCACATACCTTTTGTTCGTATCAATTCATAACAAATCCTTTTTTCTAAGACATGAAGACATTCCTTGCCAATTCTCCATTCAAGAAGCAGTTTTCACATCTATCTAATGAACTTTCCACTCATTTTTTGTAGCCAAAGACAATAAAGTGTGGATGGTATCCCAATTGGTTGTGGGGGAGAAAGTCTCCCATTTTGAACATCATTTTTTTAGATTGTTAATATTAAACACATGACTTGACACATTTTACACATCTCTTCAACTACAAGATCCAAGAGACCTAATCATCTAATCTATATAGGTTGGAGGCCACTCTTGACCTTTGGACCTAAAATGAACAAAGTTCATTTATTGAATATGTACATAATTCATTTACTAAATATTCAATACAAGAAGGATAACAAGTTAAAATCCATAAAGGACAAATATATATAAATTGAGTGATGAATAAGAATAATATGTTTACAATGCCATGGGAAGGTATGTACTTATAAATATGCATTCACTGGCCACCCTTATTGACAGGTCATGTCCTTTTATTAGGTCCTGCCTTTTAATTAGGATGTGCCCTTTTAGTTATTATTAATCATGACCTGTTATCGTTATTATCATTTATTGATATTTATACATTTATATATTTATGTTTGTTATATTGCTTTCCCATTTAAAATGCTTTCTCCTCAAAATATAAAAAGCTATGTCTTTGATCTAACTCGTAATTCCTTCTCATGATTCTTCTTTCTTGAGTTCTTCATGGTTGAGGACATGAAACCATACAATTTTCTTTAGCGTTGAGTGGAGTTGTCTTAATGTGAATGGGTCTTGCCACCCTATTTCATTTTTCTGCAAAGTTGTGTGACGAAGACTTCTATTATTTGGAAGATGATAAGATTCCCTACTTAAACATCTCTTTGATATATCAAGATATATCGATTCTGTAATTTGGTTAGCTCATTAAATAATTTATAATTAGGATGACAAGAAAGCATCCTTGTATCTTGTGCCTTATTTTTGGAATCTCATCTTTTGATACTTCCCGTGAATTATTGGTTGATAAGTGTTCAATATAAGCATCTTTGTTTTTTTATGTCAATTCGATCTATATTGATTAGTTTGTACAAGATCTGGACTTTAACATCTAATGCCTTCTAGTCGTGTCATTGTTTCTTTCTCGATCACTGATTTCTTGCTAGTAAGTTCCTCTAGTTTTTCCTATTGTAATATTTTTCACTTTTCAACTTCTTAATTTATATAATCAAAGCTTGACTATGATTCTTTAGGCAAGAAATATCTTCTTATTCATCAAAGACAACCTTGTCAAATTCCATTTTGCATCTTTTGTATAGACTTCTGATTATCCTAAAGAATTGCCTCTAACACATCTTTAAGATATTATGATAAAGGTGCTTTTAAGCATGGCTTCATTGTAACATCCTAAAATATTATCTTCTTCCTCTTCTCTTCTTATAGGAGAGTGCAAAGAAAAAAATGTTTTTAACCAAGTTAAACAAATAATTTTGTCAACTTCTTTTGTATACTTCTTTTGTATACATAGTTGTAACATTAAATTGAGTTATATATTTAAAACTATCACTTGTTACTTGTAACTCCTTGATTTTATACTCGTAATCAAAAGTGCATTTCGTTTTTTATGATACATGACTTTCGGATTAATAATTGATTTCACGGTCTCCACCTTAGTCACGTGCTAGATACTTGTATAATAGCGACTTGTAATAATGTGGATTGCTCCTTTTTATGAGAAATTCGTGAGTATCACAACTTAACCCATTAATATATGTGACTGCACAAACTCGTCACTTGAATACTGCAGCATGCGGCTATATCTGGTAAGAATGAATTTAAGGGCGGTTCCACTTAATCTTTAAATGTTGTTTTCATGCTGTGAGATTATGAAGGGTTCAATCTGAACCACAGATCATAGCATCGGTGTTAAATGTGCTGTTGGGGTGGTGTGCTTATTGAATGATACCTCTGTGTTCACTTTTCTTTGATTAATATTACAATTCGTGGATTTAAACACGTGGATTTAATGTCGAGGATTAATAATATTCTTAACCCCTTTTGCCTGGCCCATAGTAATTATGGGTATGTACTCGACAACAGCAAATGGTTTTGCCTACCATACAGTGCGACCTTAGTCACCAAGGGTTCAAATGTTCAAGATGGTGGCTAATAACCTTGCGTCCATGTTTGGAACTTCAAATTCTATCGGCTTGTCAAATAAAATTTGATGACCTTAATTTTATATATATTTATAAAAATTAGTATATATTATAATACAATCTTTTAATAATTAATTACATTTAAATTTGTTTTTAATACATAATATAGATAGATAATCGACTACACTAATAAAAACTAAATAAACCGTTAAATAATATATCAATATACATAGACGTCCATTTGTACTCGTTAAATTTTAAATTACCAGTCAAATACTTTTAAAAAGCATGTCAATATACAGAGACGTCCATTTCTACCTTTTAAATTTTAAATTACCAGTCAAATACGTTTAAAAAGTGAAAAAATCAAATTCCAGGGCTGCTTGGGTCCAACTAGATACATGCGCTCATGGTGAAATGTCTAAATTAATAATTGGCAGCCATCGTATTTACGGTATTCTCTTTTGACTACGATAATTAGCAATACCCTCTTTGCACACAATGATGTATGCAACTAGCTTAATCCAGCGGTTCCTTACGGGCAACCTTAGAACAAGGGCGGGGCAGTTTAATACTATTCAATGTTTTCCAGTTATAATTGATAATGTCGCTAGTAGATGGTCTTCACAACCCTTCTAAGGTATGGCAATGGAGTTTTATATTTTAGAATTTAGGGTGGATTATTATTCATGTTTTTCCTAGATTGTAAGAGGATGGGATAAGTGTAGCGTCTAGATTGATTCTATGGCATTATTCACAATTTGAAATAAACAATTATCAGAAAAATAATATCAAAAATAGCTGGTAGTTGGTGTATGGATAACTGGTAATTGATGCATCGATAACAAGCATCGGCATACAACCTGTTTAACTAGAAGAAGGCTGGTGATAACAAGTAGCTGAGACATAGACAACAAGTGATTACAACAACCCATGAAGGACAAGTAACATATAACTTGTTCATGGCAATTATAACCTATTGGTGTTCACCCGCCACAAGTTAAATAGTTGTGCTAGTTTATAAATAATTGTGACAAAATTTCATATCAGATAAAATCTGAAAATAATGTGACCAAAAATCAAAGTTAGACTTGACTCTCATACTCAATGAAATAAACAAAGTTCATTTTTTTAATATGAACATAGTCAATTTTTACTAAATATCCAATATAAGAAGAGAAATATACTTACAAGATCATAGGAGAGTATTATACTTATCACCATGGTGTATTTTCATTTATTACTATTATTATTATTATTGTTTATTGATGTTTATATATTTATGTATTTGTGTCTATTACATGAACTATTTTAATTGCTAAGGTAATATTGACAACATAGACTTGTACAAAATATTGAACATCTGTTGTACTCTTTATAGGTTCCTAAAACAGGGTTTAAGAACTCTTTATAGGTTCCTAAAACAGGGTTCAAGAGGTGGTCTCCCTGAAGGGGAATGTGAGTTAGATTTCGGTTGGTTTTTAGCCAACTTGGATGCTATATATTGTATTGTAAATGATGAAGATAATATAATAAGAGAGAGAGAGGAGAAACTCTCACTTGGGTTAGTTTTCGTCTTTAAGGATTTATAAGATAAATTTTTGTTTTTCAATTCTATAAACATTTATTCTTATGTCTATGCTTGGAAAATATTTTTGTGAGAAAACTAGTTATTGGTTTTGTGAGAAATATCATGTAGTGGCTAAATATTTAAACCTCACATAAACCATTTAAATCTTATGTTTGTGGTTATTGCAAATAAAATTTAAATATATATAAAATTAGTTATATAGAAACAATATTATTCCCAACCATCCTTGTTTTTATTATCATTAGGATACAACTACTATAGATATACACTACAATATATAACATAGGTTACTATTATCCATCGCAAAATAACAAATATTTATAGAACCTACATATTAAACTAGTGGCTTTTAAATTATCTTTTGATGCTAATGGTTAAATAATTTAATCGCTTAAAATTAGTTAAATTAACTAATTCAGAAAGTACTACTTAAGTTTTTTAAAACTTGGTCTCAAATTTATATCTAATTCAAGATCTACATTCAATGGGGTGTAGTATGGGTAGTTAAGGAGGAGTGTTGTTATTCTCTTCACCCATGTTCAATTACTAGTGATACACTTGCCATTATTATTACATTTCTTCATAATGCTTAGATACCAATTAGGCACTGAGTTCAATGATTTTTGGAAATTTTCAATAAAAAAACACCTAACCAATCATGAAATCTTTCTTTAGTTCTATATGAAACCCAAACATTTGAAAACATTATTCTCACCAACAAAATAGCACATCAAGTATTTCAATAACTGAATCATATGTATCAATGCAAAAGAAATAAAACAAATTCACCTACTACTTATATTTCAATAACTGAATCATATGTATCAATGCAAAAGAAATAAAACAAATTCACCTACTACTTATCGGGCTATGAGCTCAATGATTTATCATTTTTCAATAAAAGAGCACCTAATTATTAACTAGGCCATTTTATAACTACATATGAAGAGCCAAGGGCTTCTCCAATATTGCATGTTGTTGCACATGTGTTGTACTCATTGCAAATAGACTTACTTCTATTCTAGCACAAAAGGCAGGGTTTGGTGTGATAATCCCCTTGCTAGGACTAGGAGGCACAATGTTAGTGGCCCCTTCACTAAGTGTCACAGAGAGTTCGTCCCCGTTCCATAGGGGGCCACTTTGTGCCCCCTTCACTAAAGGGCACAAAGGGTTAGTGACCTCTATTGATGGTTTGGGGGTGGGGCTCCATGGTGTCCCATCAGGGAAATATTTTTGATTTGGTTCATGTTTTTTAGTTAAGGGTGTTTCCAACCATTGTAAACTAATTCCAGTTAAGAATTAGGCTTGTAATCAAATCAAAGTTCAGAGATTACTTAAAATTTGGATTTTGGATGTTACAGAATACCTAAATTTTGTAGATACTATTTAATTGTATCATTATTATGAACTTCAATTTAATTAACCTAACTCATTAACAGGGTGTGCAGAAACCTTGTGCATAAAACTCAAAACACACAACCAACTAAGTATATAGTATATGATTGCCAATCAAATTTCAATAAAACGATAACAAGGGAAAGGAGAAAAGAATAACAGATTTCGGGTAAAAGAATTATCTGCTGTTATATTTGGGGTAAAGAAATGAATGGGAAGCAAACCTTCTAAGGTACCCAACTCTAAGGACTAAATAGATTTGAATGCACCACTGTTCTTTTATGACTGTACGGAAAATTAATATAAGATGGATTTTGCATTGCACGAATAACCCTAGGGCACTTAGACATCTTAGCAGCAAGCCTGCACTTTATAACAAATACCCAGCTATCGTATGAAGAAAGCAAACTATTCGACCTTAAATAACTTGTTAAATAATCGAGTGAAAAATGCTTATACAGAACGGAAGGATCCATCAAAAACCCAAACGTCCGAAATCCAAAGTAACGGCCGGGTTATGGCTACCAATTCAGCAATCAACATCCAAACAGCAATTCCTAAAACGTTTGATTGATTATTCTACATTAACCAAAGTGTGAAAAAATCGAAAGAGCAGTCAAACATTTTAAGGGAAATACGCATTAACCATACATACCAGGGCCTGGAGAATTCATACAGCTTCCCTCTCGGAGAGAAAACAATAAGTCCCATTTCGACATCGCAGAGCACCGAGAGCTCGTAAGCTTTCTTGAGTAAACCATTCCTGCGCTTAGAAAATGTAACCTGCCTGCTGATCGTGTTCTCGATTCTCTTCAGCTGGATTTTTCCCCTCCCCATTCTGCGCCTCCCGTCTCTTCTAATTGTTCGCCAAACAATCAATCACAGAGCCTCAGGTCAGGGAATCAGAACAGTCTCCCACTAGAAAAAGAGAGTAGATTTAATTGAAACCCAATAATACCTTCAAAGATAGCCGAACAAGTTCTTAAACGCAGAGGCTGCGAATCGAAGAACAGGAAAGCCCAAAAACAGTAATTACAGAAAATTCCGCCCCGTCTCTCATCCCAAGACGACGGATACTTCTCGATTTCTAGTCGGAAAAGCAATCGATCTCCCTCTATCCCGTCTAAGTACGGGCCCGTGGGCCTAATTAACTCAAATTCCAGTCCAGTTTCGCAACTATTCTGTCAAAACACCATAGCCGCTCATTGGCCTAGCCTAGAAGGATATAAGCACCTCTCGTTCAGAATAATATAACCCTGCACAAACAGCCAGTACGGAAAACAATGACAAGAAAATGTTACTAATGTCGGCACAATTCTAAACTCTGCATTGTGTTCCCAACTAGAAAAGAGTACGTATTGCTTAAAATGGACTAAATATATCCCTCCAATGTTAGTAATGTCGGGAGAAATCTAAACTGTGTTTTCTTCCCAATTAGAAAAGAGTACGTACTGCTTAAAATGGGCTAATATATTCCTCCATTGCCTGTGTCCATGTTTGTCGATGTCTCTCCGTAACCGCAAGCGTTCGATATTTTAATAACAAAAACATGAAGGGATTACGATCTGGGTTATCGTTCTTCTATAACCTCTATAGGGGTGATATAGATTTATTTTAAATTTAAATTTTATTAAATTTATTATTTTAATATTTTTAATTTATTATTTTAATATTTTTTATTATTATTTACCATAAAAATATTTTACACATTAACAATTTGAATCCTTAATATATCTAATTTTATATTAATTTTAATTTTATATCACTTTTGTTTAAAATTTAAAATTAAATTAATTTATGCTATTCAAAAGTTACCATATATTTTGATAAAACACTATTCCACAAAGATATCTTTCTAACATCAAATAAATAGAAAATGCAAGTAAAAGATATCCACAAAATGACTACAAAGTTAGCATTTATACGCTATTGATACCCACAAAATGACACCATTGCATACCACCATTCAAATTTTATATATATATATATATATTATTTTAAACATTTTTATGGTGTAATTAGAAGTGTTTAAGTCTCTTTTTCAAGTGCTTTTTAATATGACATGATTATTTGCTTTTGGAGTCTTCAACCTAGTTTTGATGTCCATTTTGATTAGCATCAAGTCCCTAAGGAAGTTACTCTTATATGATAGCCTTAAGACTCTTGCCATAGAAAATAAAAAAAAATCAACAACCCCATTTATGCAGCACTACCTTTATTTAGTTGTGGGGACTTGACCATCCTATGCCTACTTACAACTACACCATGTCACTTCACTTACAATCTACCCATAACTATGCTCTAAGGTACAACTATTAGCACTTCAACTAAGATTGTTAATGCATAGATCAACATCCAACTACAATCTTAAAATATCCCAACAATACTTTAACACTTAGCTAAATTACTTTAACACTTAACCAAATAAAACATTGGAAGGAATAGTACGATTCGATATGAAAAGAAGCCATAACACAAGATGTTAAGGTGGTAACCAAGAGATATTTTCAAATATTTATTAATGATGAATGTTACAACATAGAATACAAGGTAGTCTAGCCACTACCTATGACTAATTTTACAAAAGTACAAATACACTAAGGCACAATTTCCTTAATGCCACCCTAATTGCACACTCCAATCCCTAAAGCCCCTCTAGCCTACCTCCTACAAGTCTTTGTTTCAACAAAGTAGCCTACCAATGTCCAAGTCGCTCATTATGCAAAACCCTAGACATAACAAACCTATTTACAATAAAACACTTTACTTGCTCCATCCTTCATGGTTTGATTAATGCTTCATGTCTTCATTTTATAAACAAGATGCCTAAATCATTTCCCATCTTTTAAGATCTCTTTTACCGTACACGATGCCCAATAGACACAAAACAAGAAATTACCCATCTCAAGTTGCCCAGTTCATGCAACTACCTCTCAAAAACCTCCATTCTGTCAAAGCAAAGAACATTTGGCCACTTAGTTCCACATTCTCCACAAAATTTTCTAACTTCTCACATCATTCCAATTCTTCTAAATAAAGGCAGCACTTGTCAAGTTAATCGTTCCACCAAATCGTGTAACTACTAAACACGCCTTGTTTATCTTTGTTACCTTCTTTCTATAGTCTCTCATGCTAGCCTTGACAATTCGACAGAGGTGCCTAAGGTTTCCCCAAGGAAAGGACATTACATCCTCCACCACTAACATTGTTCTTGTCTCGATAATTCCCAATCATCATTTGTCTAAGTGCATCAAGAATTCACTCCTCACACTCTTAGATCTTGTCCTTATACTTCAATAGTGACTCCCTTCTCATCCAACTATTCTCTCTTCTAGTTTATCCTTCCAACTAACAAAGTAAATCGACCTCCTCATTATGCTAAAACAAACACTTATATGGGACAATACCTTCTTCACCTCCCATTCTGACCTATTTGGGACCATATTAGGTGCTATGGTTAGGCCTGCTTTGTTAGGATCATCTATATCCACCCTACATGCGGTTTCCACTGACTCACATGGAAAACTAGGTGATGGGCTCTCAAGTGCTCCAACAACTTCAATTTGTAAATAACATTTGTAATCTTCTCAAGTACTTTGAATGGTTTTTCAAACCTTCACACTAGCGCACAAGAAATTCCTACTATTGGTTTGAATTATTCTCTACCTAACTTAAGTAAAACCTTATTGCCAACTTAAAACTCTCTTACTCTCCCACCTTGATATCCCCAATGTTTCATCTTCTTAATTGCCTCCTTCAAGTGAACACATTCCATTTCCAAACTATATTTCTATCCTTTAAGGAATTCCAAGGCTGATGGGATTCTCCCATGGTAACCTTGCAACAGTGTGTAGTGCTAACAACTACTTCCTAGTAGCCAACTAAAACGAACTATACCTTGAATCTAAACTCTTCTACAAGTTGAATCAAAATTGGGAAAAGTCCAACAACTTCTACCATATTGTCTAAGTCTCCACCCACAACACTATGTGTAGTGCCAACAACTGCTACCTGGTGGCCAACCCAAACTAGCTATACCATGAAGCTAAGGTATTCTACAAATGGTAGCAAAATTGGGCAAATTCCAACACCTCAAACCAAATTGTCTAGCCTACACCTACAAAATGACTTGAGAAATTTTCCAAAGGGACATTGAGATATTTTGTCTACCCATTGTTCTGTAGATGATAACCCAAAATCATCAACAACTTAGTTCCCACAAACCTTGACAACTTTGTCCAATTTTTCCTAGTGAATTGTGTGCCCCTATAAGACAATGTTCAATGGAAGACCCCAAATCTTGATAACATCCTTGAAAAAAATTCTTCATTGGATCCTTAACTGAACATGGAAACTTCATTGGGATGAAGGTTGCATACTTGGAAAATCAATCAATCACAACCAATATTCCATTATAACCTTGTGCACTAGAAAATCAATGACAAAATTCCATAGAGATCCATGTCAAATTTCCATTCAACCCATATTTTCGTCTCTATCTTGTTTTGTTGGCACACAAGGCAGCTTTAAACATACTCTTTAACATCCTACTCCATAATTTCTAAGTAGTAATTGTGTTCCAATAATGTCATCATTCCTCTCTACCCTGGGTGTCTTACCTAAAGATAATTGTGACATTCTCTCAAAAGATCCTTCCCAATGCTAGAAAACTTGGCCATATACAGAGGACCACCAAAGCACAAAGTCCATCATCTACCCAAAACGTCTGCATCTTTCCTTCATTCACTTGTTTCATGATACTTGAACCAGTGGGATCGTTAACTAATCAAAATTTGATCTTCGCATGCATGTCTGAGATGACTTTATATTGACTTACCATGGACATCACCAAAGGCTCTTTGGCATCTATAATACTATAATTTGCACCTTCCTACTCAATGAATCCACCACCATGTTCAACTTACCAAGAAAATACTCAATAGCCATGTTGAATTCAACAAAGAAGTCCTACCAATAGGCCTACCTGGGTGACAAATTCATCTAAGTGGCAAAATGGTTCATTTCCTAAATTTCCTTATTCACAAAGAATACATTTCCCAAGTAATTACTCCATGATTGTAGGAAATGCACAAAAATTGTCATCTCCTTCTCACGAATAGGGTAGCTTTGTTCACAATCCTATAAATTTTGGCTCGCATAGAATACTAGATGAACTTTATACATCAAAAATCCTCCAATGTCATAATAAAAAACATTCATTTGTACTTCAAGTGACCACTCAAAGTCTAGTAGCTTCAACATATATGCCATCATAAATTTGCACTTCGGTTTATAAAACACTATGGACTCTTGTTCGACCAATTCCAAGCTATGTCTTTCTTCAACTGTAAGTTGTTAAGAGGTGTCAAAATATTAGAGTAAGCTTTAGCAAACTTATGGTAATTATTATCCAAACCATGGAAACTTATTTCCTCATGGAATGTTCTCATCTTCCCCCGTCCTCAATGTCCCTTACCTTTGCATGATCCATGCAAATGCATCCTTGTCCCATTAAATGGCCCAATAATGGAATTTCGAACTACCCAGAGACACTTGGACTTTTTCAAGTACCACCAATTCAACCAAAGTACCTTAAACACCTCACCCAAATGCCTCTTATGGTCTGCCATGTTCTCACTGAATAGCATAATGTCGTCTAGGTAGGAAACAACAAACTTGTCCAAGAAAGGTCTGAACACCTCATTAAACAAGGTGCAAGCAGTAGGAAGAACATTACAAAAAAAAGGCATAACAAGAAATTCAAAACTTCTACACCTTTTCACATAGGTTGTCTTAACGTGATTTCCTTTCATAATCCTTACTTGGCAATATCCCTATGTCAAGTCCAACTTTTAGAAAACCTTCAACTTAGCCAACTTGTCAAAACAGTGCATGACCAAAGGTATGGGGTGTCGATTCTTGATGGTTTTCTTGTTCAACACACGGTATCCCAAGCACATCCTTAATTATAATGGTGTCATTCTTCTTTTGTAAAAAGATAGGTGCACCATAAAGTGATTGTGAATATTTGATAAAGGTAACATCAATTAGCTTGCTCAGTGCTTCCTCAACTCTTTTAACTCCACTCCTAAAATTTGATAAGGATCCCTTTCCAAAGGTTGCAAACCCAATTATAACTCATTATGATGATCAACAACATGTCTAGGTGGGACCAATTTGGATAAATATCCAACTTCCAGTTGTACAAACTCATTTAACAAATCAACAAGTGCTAGAAAACAATTATCCCCACTCCACTTTAATATTCTCCAATTAATATTGCAACATAGAGTTGAGACTCTCGGTTTCATGTCACCCTCTTGATGCTCAATGCAAAAACCAACCACACCTTTATGTTAGGTTTCCTTTCTCTTTTGTAATATTCCACTTTCTCCCTTAGGATTCCTGCAACAAAAAGTACAATTGTGTACCCGCCAACGACAAAGAGGTCATGGCAAGAGCTCCGCAGGTAAAACTTCATAAGTATGATTGTGTTTTCATAAGTGTTAAGTGAATTTGTAGACTTAGGAGACTGAAGGCTTGACGCAACGGAACGATTGGGGCATGGAATCCACTAGGGGGGAAGAGTGAATGGATCGATCTCCATGAGTTTTGATGGCAGTGGTCATCCTAATGTCGTGAGCACTTATAGTGAACTAAGATGTTCACCAAGAAAACACTTAAGTTTAAAAATATGTTAATAATTAGTCCTAGATAAGGATGCCAATAATAGTCTACATTGGCTTATTTATTAGCATGGAGCTAACCCATATTGAGTACCATTGAGTAAAAATAAGAAGTTATCCTAAACAACGTTAGTACATTGGCCTCGACAAAAGATTTTGTTAAAGTTCTTAAGCAGAAAATGATTAATATTATCCTAATTATAAATTAGGATTAAAGATAAAATTATTTATTATTACTAAGAAAACATCTTGGAAATTATTGATAAATATTTAAATAATTATTGCAAACAAAATAAATAAAGTGAGCAAGATTAAAGAAAGATTGATTGTCCTCAATTAAAAATAAAAGCTTTAGAAAAATTAAAAATCTATAAAAGTTTATCTAAGAAGAAAATGTCAATTGTTACTTAATGCATGAGTATGCACGGATAACTCTGAACTATTAATATTCAATTAAACTAATTAAATAAAGATTGACTAAGTAAATCAATCAGTTTAATGTTAGCTAAGTTAAATATCAATTAAACTAATTAAAGAAATATTCACTTTGAAAGTCGATTAGTTAAAGATTAGCTAACTAAGTTGAGGTTAACTAATTTAGAGGATAGATTTCAGATATCTAATTATGTTTAGATAAGATAATTATTTAAAGTAAATTAATTACAATCAGCTAGCTGACTAACTAAAAGTCGACTGAGTAAGTTGAGCACTTAAGATTAACTAAAATTTAAATAATTCAAGTTCGAACAAGAACTTGTCTTGGTAGACCAAACCTAAATTCGACTATAAAAATGACACTATTGTGTCGTGAAGGGGGTTCGGTTTCTTCTTCTTTTTCTTCATCTTCGAAGGAAAAGGAGGAGAGGAAAGATAAATGAAATCGACTAAAAGAAAAGAGTGCATTGACCTGACGCCCTAGTGGATTCGTGCCCACCTCGGGGCTGGTCTCTCGGCGGAAAAACCTACGCCGGACAGTGACCAGTTGGAAGGGAGGAATATTGAAGTCAAACTTTTGGTCGTCCATCCTAACTATAGAAGATAAGTGTATTTTCCTATTTATTTTCGAGCAAGGTATATATTTTAAATGAAGGTTTAATTATTAGAGTTGACTAAATTGTTGAAATTAAAAGCTTAGTTATTTCCCTAGATTAAATATTAGTTCTTTAGCTGAGTTATAGCTTAATAATTTGTTAAAAAATATAAGTTTAGTTACTTATTCAAAAGTTTAAAATATCTCTAAAAACTAAAGTTTAGATTGGAGTCAAAGTTTAAGTAATTGTTGAAATAAAAGTTTTGTTATTTAATTAGAGCTTAATTAGTTGTTTAAACTGAGGTCGAGACTACTTATTTAAAAGTTTAAATAAAGCTTAAGCATTTCATCAATGGGAATAAATTACTTCTAAGCTAAATTTATAGAGGTAAGTCATTCAAGATCATAGATAGAAATCGCTTGTCATGAGTTAAATAAACGTAAATAGTTCATACTCCTTTTCAGTAATAAATATTTAATTCCTTTTATAATTGCATAAACTAATTTTAGATTGAGGATTTAGTTAGTAAGGAGAATCGTCTCAATTGATCTTATAGGCAGCTAGGTATAACTAAGCATAGGTTAAACTTAGCCATCAAATCCCTGGCGGATAAGGTTGCTCCAAGTTTCAAAGTCGAGTAAGTGATGGATATATATAATATTCTTGTTTAAACACTACCTGAAAACATGAAATTGTGGATTCATTTGACAACCTGGGAATCCAATCAATCGCAGAGAGACTGCGAACTGCCAGAGGAAATATCTGGGGGCTGCGTGTGAACACGTTGATCGCTCTCTGCGTGATATTTTACCTGTGAACGGCAAATTGCCCGTGGAAGTATCGGTGGCCTGCATCTAGACGCGATCCTTATTCGCCTCTGTTCACGGGCTATCCCTACCATCTAATTACTCCAACCTATCGTTTTAAAAAGGAATCTGAGTGTTCCTCACATTTAAGAATCTGACTGATTACTCTCCTTTCACTTTTCAGCTTCCATTTATTTCTCCTTTTGCACTCCAGCTTAAAACAGAGAAATACAGAGAAACCGTTGAACAAAGTATTTCTCCAACAAAAAAAACAATTTCTCCACACTCCGCTCCATCTACAAAATCGCAAGCATTAGTTAAGCATTTGAATTCCAGCTACAAAATCGCAGGCATTAATTAAGCATTTGAATTCCAGCATAACGGCCTGATATCTACTTCCAACTCTAAACTCGCAGACAACCTGCCGGGTTGGTTGCAAGGTTTTAGAGAATTGAATTAGCTTTTTACTCGTAGTTTTTTAATTTTTTTTATGGACATATCGTGGGACATATTTGTTGGCAACCAACCGCATCTACTTGAAAATTTTAGGTATGGATAATGAGTGACCTGTGTTGACGTCGGTTTTCTGATAGATGGTTATTCATTTTAGGGAAAAACATTGTAGGCTCATAATCTACACACACTACACTGGTGCATGGACTATATTTTGAGTTTTTTAAGACTTGAGAACTACTTTTTATTATTTATCGAAACAACATATGTTCAGAAAATGGTGCATTATCGACACATGCTTTTGTCTTCGGATTTTCTTTCAAATGTGACTCTTATTGGAAAAACTAAAAGTACCCTTTTGAAGAGGACGAGCCAATTAGGATCTCTATGAAATTTCAAATTTGTTGGTGTTGTCTTTGTTATGATATTGAATTTTCATTTTGGGTGATTTTCAAAGTAATAAAATTCTTAAGGTATAAGGTTTAGAAAAAAATTATTAATAAATAGAAATTCAAATCGAAATAAAACATTTATTATATCATTGGAAACTAGATTCAGAGATGAATCCATTGATAACAAGTCCGACAAATAATACTTAAAATTTGCAGGGGTTTGGGCTTGCTGAAGTTGCAGGTTCCAGAAAGATGCCAGATATTTTCGCAGGTTTTGTTGACCATAAACTCTTGGCCGAAAAATACCTTCCAAACCCTCGGCCGAGAGTTTGGTTCAAACTCTCGTCCGAGAATTTTTTTGAAAATACAGCGCGGTGCTTCGTTCAAACTCTCGGCCGAGAGTTTGAACTCTCAAAACTCTCGACTTAAAGTTTTTTAAACTCTTGGCCGAGAGTTTGAGGTTGACTTTTTTTCCCCTGTTCATCCACGCCCCCTCTTTTTTTTTCACTCCGTTGTCACGGAATTGTTTCCCAGCTTCGCGTTTTCACCCTTAGTTGACCTGTAGGATGATGACCAAGTAACTTTGAAACTACTGGTACGTTCCTCCCAACCATGACTCGGAACTGTTCCTGGTTCTGATCGGATCCCCCCGAACTGGCTCCAACATGCAAGAGGAAACTAGAGAACCTAGGGCAGACAACTGATTGCAATTCAATCTTGGAATAATTAGCTCTTTCAGATCTGTGGGACAATTTCTCTTTTGTTACCATAAAAGAATTATAAAAAGATAGATAATCCTCTCTTTGGAAATTGTCCTTGCATTTATAGGTGAACTTTGGAAAATGGCAGTTGAGAAATATTAATTTCTTTAATATTACTTCAGTTTGGTTTTCAGTTTGAATTATAATATATGTAATTTAAAAAGTTTATTTATTCATAACTTTAGTTTATCTAGGTCTTTTAAAAACTTTTTCTTTATAAATTTATTAAAGGAACTTTATATTTTCTTTTTATATAATGAATTTATTTATAAATTATCTCTTTACTTATAAATAATATCTTTTATTTGTATTAATATCTTTATTTATAAGTAATATCTTTTACTTATAATTAATATCTTTAATATTCTTACATATAAATAATCACTTTTGATTTATTCAAGTAGTTATATAGCATTATATCTTTGATGCTTTATTAATTAAGTTCCACTCTTTTGACAAGGCCTTGGTAGGTTTAGGATGGTCGACTAGGTTAGGTAGCTCTGTAATGCCCCTAAAATGACTGTGGACCTTAACGGCACCTTTCGAGTGACCCGACTGAACAACTTCGATATAATGGTCTCTTGAGCCTTCTTATGCCTTAAATGATTGAAGACAACCTGAAGATGTAAATGACGACAATAATTGATAAATGAATTAAGGAATTAAATTCTATGTGTGGAGAGGGATAATTGATTGATTACATATTGATTAATGATTATCCTTGATTGATCAAATCAAAGTGCAGTGGGACAGTGACAGTCCTAGCTCTGCGACTTGGGAGGACGCAACTGAGATGCGTCATAGCTTTCTACATTTATTCTGAACTTCGGGACGAAGGTCTAAATAAGTAGGGGTGTATGTAGTGCCCCTAGACTACTGTAGACATTGAGAGGACCTGTTGAGTGACCCAACTGTTTGAAACATTAATAAAATAACCCTATGATTTTATTTTGAGTATATTTATGATTACGATTGATTGATATATGTTCATTTGAGTAGTTATTGTGAATGGACGATTTCATGTTGTTTAATGATTAACTTTGATATGAATGATGCTTAACGACTAGCTGTTCAATTGATTATGTGATTAGACGAATGAGTAATGATTGAGTAAATTATAGATGCTTAATGACGCAGCAGATTTATAAATCAAATTGTGATTATTGAGGACAGTGCTACTAATTTACGTTTGTGAGAATAATGTGTAGCGACAGGTGAAACGGTTCACCGACGGACACACAAAGGAATATGAAGGGTCGTAGAGTACGGGTAAATCACACACAAAGAGAGCGATGACGATGTCGACTTCCGACGAAATACCACGCTTGAGCAGATAAGCATTGATCCGCTTGCTCAAGAGGAAAGCGTGAGGGCGTATGAGGTGGGCCACGACAGAGCTGGTCACGTACGAGTTGGGGGCGCGTAGTGAGAACGGACTCACTCCTCAATGCCATTAGTCCCTAATAGCGTGTAGACGGAGGATGGAAGGTAACGGCTCCTAAAATCCCTACATGAAGTTCCCGCAAGTCAAAACGGAAGGATGACGGCAGAAGGGCCCGACGGTGCGGTACCCTGTCGAGAATGGAAAGAACGGACACAAGGGCCCAACGATGTGGTACCTTGCCGAGGAATGGAAACTACGGATGACTGGACTCGATGGAGTGGTGCCATGTCGGGGAAATTAAATTAAGGAACAAGGAGGCCCAATGGTGTGGCACCGGGGTCCTAGTAAAAGTTGACTGATAAACTTAACTGCATTGAAACGTATAAGTTTGCACCTATAACATTACTTAGAAATGTATTTGAGTACTTTAGGCATTTGCACATAAATGATTACTTTGGCATTTAAATAATATCAAGTGTTATTTAGGCATTTGCACATGAAAGGATACTTCTGATTATTCAAAAATATTATAAAGATTTATTTAGGAGCAAAATGGAATCATAGGCATGGACACCTAGTCAACTCCACCAACACCACAAATCTAGGAGTTAAGTGAAATATCTAGGGAACAAACTTGAGCAAACTTAGGGATGTTGGTGCATCTCCTAGAGAAACTGACACATGGATGGGTGAGTTTTATTAATTTATTAATTTAATAAAATGAAAATTTTTGCATGAAGCGACATGTGTCGCATGAGATTTTTCCTTTATAAGGAAGGCATTGGGAATGGGTAAAGGACCGAGACCCTGGATGATTATCATAATTTTGAGTTACCTCATGACTTGCTGTTATTGAGGGTTTGGCTAGAAATCTTGGTGGAGGGGAAACCCAAGATGGGTTTCTGGATTATTGTGTGTGAGCTCTACGACCCAAAGCTTGGGGGAGGCCATGCGACTGAAAGCACGAGCCTATGGTTGGGTGGCGAAGCTAACGGTTGCTTCGCCTATGGTTAAACGAGCTTTGCTGGAGGGATCCTACGGAAGACGCGGACGACAATGGACAAGATGGTATCAAAGACAAGTTATGGTTTGTTTTAATTTGCTAAGTTATTCATTTATTTAGTTTTTTTATCTTGTCATTATGCTTTCTAATCTCTTTTGTATCAAGTGGTTGAGTTTCAGGTTAAGCATGAAGTACCCTACAAGAGGGGCCCTACAAGCTCTAGGTCCGTTTTTGCATGTTGGATTACCTCGTATTCTGTGGCAGTTTCCTCAGTCCTTGATGAGATGCGTAATGATTCAATTAGTCAAATTAAATAAGTATGATGATTGGTGATGTTATTCAGAGCCTTTCTCAACAGTATGATGATTGGTGATGTTATTCAGAGCCTTTCTCAACTCAACACATTTTCAAGTAGAGTAACCCCGAGTGCTATTCAGAGCTTATGCTCAACACTCTTCAACAGGCATTACGCTAGTGCAATTCCAGAGCCCTCACTCAACACTAGTACTAGGATGTATTTGTAAGATACACCTAGGGATACAATGGCCAAAGATCTGATGCTCCAGAGCTTATGCTCAACATCAAATTGGAGTGCTTCAGGGCTTCTTCCCAACACTATGTACATCGGGGCTTACACCCAACACATACTAAAGTCCTCTATGTACATCAGGGCTTACGCCCAGTACATAGGTCATCCATGTGCTCCAGAGCTCACGCTCAACACATCATAAAAGTCAGTCATGCATACCAGAACTCTGCACAGTATATAACAAGAACATCTCAGTATATTAGGGTTTGTACCCAATCATATAATAAAACATTAATCAAGTACATCGAGGCTTTATGCCCAGTACATAACAATAATCTGCATTTGTCAGGGTCCATGCCCGAATATGTATACCTATAAGCAAAGGTAATTCATGTGCATCAAGGCTTATGCCCAGTATATATCATAAAAGTAAAACATGTGCATTGGGGCTTACGCCCAATATATATATCATCAAAATAAATCATATGCGTCGGGGCTTACGCCCAATATATAAAATCAACAAAATTTGGGATATTACAAATGTGTGTGTGATTCATTGTTAAATCTTGTGTTTTAGATTACGTTTTCGTATTGTTTTTATTAAGCAGGTTTATTAAAACTCTTCATTCCAAAACCATCATATCTCACTAAATGATACAAATAACACAATATCTCACAAAATTGAAATAAACCTACAATAGCTATGAATAATTATGAGGGTGTCGTTTAAGGTTTCTCCAATATTTCCCCTCATTTGAGCCTCACTCTCACCCTCATCCTCATTGCACAAGAAAAAATATTGGAAAAACCATATACTTGTTTATGAGGGAAGGGGTGGTCCCAGATATTTTGAAACAATATATTAGTGTAATGGTGAAATGTTGGAGAAACCATATTATCATTTATCTAATATTTCACAATTATGATCTCCATAATATTTTTCCAAATGAGGCGAAAGGTTTGTCCAATATTTCCACTAGTTATGTTTTCTCTAGAAATACTAAAGAGAAACCATAATGGGCAATATTGGAGAAACAATATTATGTGAGTGAGGTCAAGATTGGACAAAACATTGGAAAAACCATAAAAATGGTCTACCTAGTGGGAGTGGGTGTGGGCAAGGAATTAGAGGTAAATATTGGAGAAAGCATAATGTGGAGAAATGTTGGAAAACCATAATAAGGGTGGGGGTTGGGGCGGATATTGCAAAAACTACCCCCCTCCATCCCCATGGAGAAACCATAATGGGTGAAATATTGGAGAATCCATACTAAGGGTGGGAAAATATTGGATAATCACTTATATGGTTTCTCCAATATTCCCCAACCCGCCCCCACTCTTAGTATGGTTTCTCCAATATTTCCAATCACCCCACCCCACCCCACCTTCATATTATTATAATTCCTCCAATATTTCATGATTTCTTCAATATTTCCCCACTATTCCCCCCCACCCCTATGATATGATTTCTTTAATATTTCCTCCCACCTGGACCAAATGGGTTAGATTGACCGATGAGGAATGAGATTTTCTCCATTGACCAAGGTTCATTTCCCATGAGGGCATCCAACCCTTGAGGTTATCATGGTGACACCCATATATAGAGGTTGAATTTGTGAAGCTTGCATTGTACTCCCTGCACACACATAAGTGAACCAAATCCCACCCTTGTCATCCTAAAGTCTACTAGATAGTAGCCATTATTGTTAGTTTTGGTATTTTCCAATGCATCCAACCTGTGTGGGTTGTAAGCTCTCATAGGCATTCTTGTTTTCCCAGATGTTCTTAGCTAATATTATGCCTCTTCCATTGTTATAAATGGAAGACCTTCTCATGTAATCATATCATTCAGATTAATAGATTCTTTCTTCTATTAGCATGAGGATCATCTATGATCTAGGTTAATTGTATGTGAGATTCTTTTGCTCTTTTTTATCGATCACTGCTATGTTTTGGCCTTCTTCCAGCACACTATTTTGTTGGTTCTTCTCCCTCGGATCAAGATCTAGAACCAGATCAACCTCTCTAGTGGACTTTTCCTCTCGATATGATAACTCTCAAATATGGCATCTTTCAATCCATGCCTTTGTTAACATCTCTTGAGAGTCACGGGGTTGATTGAGATGTTGCTATCTTTATAAGCCAACTACCATATTTGACTTGTTGCAGAGAGCAATAGAGGGAAAAGGAGGTCGTGTGGATCACGACATTGATAAGCCTATGTTTTTGTCGATCTTGGGGGCGTGCATTTACCAATGCTCCTAAGGGTCTTCTCTTTGTTTTGTAGCACAAGTGTCATGTAGCTACCTTTATAATCACTTGATAGGGTTTGTGGGAGTCCACCTAGTCTGATGGAGTCCCTTTGGGTAGATAGATTCAATGTCATTGGAAATTTCCTCTCTTTTCCTGTGGCTCGTCCTCGAGCTGTAGAAATGGTGATTGATTGGCCCATTGGTTTTCCCTATCGAAAATATGAGAAGGCTGCAAGGACTCACAACACCATATGGTAGAGAAAGATAGGTGAAGGCATCCCCATATATGTCAATAAGAATCTGCTCACCGAGAGAAACTTGGTAGCTAGGTTGCTTCAGATGTTCCTTTCTCCTGGCTGCTTCTGGCTTCAGATCGAAGATCTTTCACCCTCTTGAATTTATTGGGTCATGGATCATAAGTGTTGAATTTGCCAAAATATGTTGTTTAGCAAGGGAACATTGGTGGAAACAATGGCGATTTTAATGTTGATCATATCGGTGTAGTTTGTAGGACATGTGCATTCTTCATCTGATTGCAAGATTGTGTCGCTCATCTTTGTTTTTTTTGTTTCATCTCTACGTTCGACTTATGGGGGTGTTAGCATTGGTGTTTTCAATGCAGCTAGCTTGTGTGAGTTGTAAGCTCAAGTATGCATTCTTGTTTTCCTAGCTGTTCCATTGCTATAAATGGAAGCCCTTCTCATGTAATTGTATGATTCAGATTAATAGATTATTTCTTCTATTAGAAAGAGGATCATCTACTATCGGGGTTAGTCCTGGATTTCTACAATTATCACAGTGGCCACAATTTATGGTGAGCAATCAATAACTCAATTGGTAAGGAGATAAGTTTCTAACTCTCCCCACTTAGGTTTGGGCTCATTATGATAACACTAGAAGGGTAGGTTTCCTTCTAGGCACTAGCTTGCTCGTTACAAGCACAAATCTATTATTTATAATGCTAGCCAACAAGATTTGAAACTTTCTCTTGCTTAGGTAGTCCATTCAATTTCCTAATCTAAGAAACAACACCCCAACAACCCTTATATTATTATGGTTTCTTTAGTATTTCCTCATAACCCTATCTTCTTTAGTATTTCCTCATAACCATATCTTCATATTATTATTGTTTCTCCAAAGACTAAAATAAACCATATCACCATCATATAATTTTATCTAATATTCCTCCCACCTACCTTATGTATAAAAATATTAGTTAATTAAATCAATCATTACTTAAAAGAAAAAATCATATAAAACTTTTTGAACTTTGCACTTTGTATAGAAAAACACTTCTCCTCCACATTAAACTTTGCTTTTCTTTTTTCCTTCTTTTCCAGGATGGTATTTTGCATCAAAGTAATTTAATATTTTATTTTTATAAATAATTTTTAATTTAATATATATTAAATAAAAATTCATATGATCATTAAAACATTAAAAAACAAGGGACCAAGGGAAATAGCTGCAAAGCAGTTAGTCCTTGCTTTAAACTTACGTTTATAATTGAAATATAATATATGTTTGTTGAAAAAGAAAATATTTATGATATGTTTATTTGTTATTGGAAATTTTTGTAAAAAAAATTAATAAAAGTTAATTTATATTTAAAGGAATTAGTCATTTAGCATGTACAAGATAGGCTGTATTTTTTTTATTAAAAATATATTTCATATCTAATATATAATTTGTTAGTTTATAAGCTTCATATATATTATATAATTTATTTTCCTATTTTTTTAATATATATATATATATATATGATATTATTTTTGTACAGGGTGCAATTATATCTCATTTGTTCATGAAAAATGAAACAAATATTACTTTTTGAATTGTTAATTGGACTAATAAATTAAAAAACCATTATATCACAAAAAAGAGTATTGTATATTGTTTTAAAAATCCATCAATAATGTCTCACACATAAAAACATTGAAAAAAACGGATGCCTTTGGATATCTATTATAATATTATAGAATGTTAACCGTAAACACCTTCCAACTCAAAAACATTTAATGTTGTACGGGTAACATATGTATACCATGAGATCTTATATTTAATGTTGACTGTTAGCAACATATAGACCGTGCCATCCTAGCGGTCATGGTGATTAATCAATATGGAATGTAATTTGATCATAACTTTTGTTTAAAAACTTATCTTGCCATTAAACATGGTTAAAATATTGAAAAATAATTTGATCATAGTTTTTGTTTAAAAAATTATTTCGTCATTAAAATATTGAAAAATAATTTGAGTAGAAGGTTTATTAACCATAATATATTGAAAAATAATTTGATCATAGTCTTCCACAATTATTATGTGTACTACTAGTTGTTGATGTACATACAATCCACAATTAATGTGTAGCACTAGTTGTTTCTTTGATATTTGTAAAATAATTATTATATGTACTATTTTTGACTATGTGTCAATTTGAGAAAAAAAATTTAAATAAAATGTTTTTTTAAAAACTAATTGTCACCTCCAACCAAAGGTATTTTGTCAAATCAAACCTTACAACCAATAACAAAATAGTATTTTCTAATTTCAAAAATTAAAAAACATTTTATTATTTTTAAAAATTAAAATTAATAATTATTTTTTACATAACATTGTAAAACAACGATTAAATTGATAAAATTATTAAAGAGTCAATTTAGTTTTGACAATGGACCCATTGCCCGAGATGCTGAGTTATAGCCCGCCCAATTACAATTCCAATACATCTCAGTTGCCCTCGATCAGACCAGAAATACAACATAGCGCTGGATAACCCCGCATCCATATAGATGCATAGAAGGATACAATAGAAACCGTTTCAAGGCTATCATAGACAGCTCCGACAAGATACATACAACCCGTAGACAGTCACGGGAAGCTCACCTCTTGAAAGAGCATAAAAAAGGGGATTTCACCATAGGTCTCCATTGGACCATTCTTAGAAAAACAAAATCCCTTCAATACAACAAAGGGATTTCTTCGACAGACAGTCCACTGCACCATTGAATTGACGATAGACATACTGGAAACTAATCGAGCGAAAAGAGGATATATACTACTTGATTTTTTCCTTACACCAAAGGAGATTGATCACCTTTAGCCTTCCTCTATTATGAGCCCACTCCAAGATAATCTTGGAATCACCCAAAATCTACAAAGTTGCAATATTTTTTGTGCTTGCAAAATATAGTAGACCACCCAAGGCAATGAGTTCACTTCTGGTGTTAGTGCCTTTCCACATCTCAGCTAGAGTTTAAAGCCGTGATTTTGATTGAGAGCAAGAGTCATCCCAGCTCTTAAGACGTCACCATCGTCCTGGGACACGCCATCAAAGAACCCATACAACTGAGTAAGGTCCATTACAAGCTCCTTGGATGGGCGAGGATTTTTAATAAGCCTGGACAAATAAGTTGTTGTGTAACTTGTAAATTTTATAAGTTTAATCATTTTAGCACGCATTAATATTGATTAGTAAATGTTTTGTTTTTTTCCAATCAAATAAAATTATATCACAACTATTTTTCCAAAACAATTTCCCAATTTTGGTGATCTAAATTATTTTAAAACTAAACAAAATTATATGGTCAAACTCTCTCCATCAAACAAGTGAAACTAAAAAAAATATCTTTATCAAATTAAAACTAAAATTCACTCAATCAAATTAAGTTATCTACTTATTTAATTTTTTTTCATATAACCATTATTAAACTCTAATCGATGACTATCACACTTTTATTTTATTATCATAATGACACACATTTATTTCATTATAAAATGTCATATATGTAAAAAAAAACTTTATCCATAAAATGATTATTTCTTGTTAAATTAGGGTTGAAGTTTCTATTGGCATGGCCCACCTATTAACACGCTTTCTCATAAAAGTAGGAAAAATTGACTTTGTATACAAATATGTGTTTCAAGAAAATTAACACTTCCCATACGCAAAAGCGTTTAAACCAAGAAAATAAGTAATAAAAAATAGTTTGGTTTGTTGGCGCACACATATAATGATGATCTTATTTTTTAAATTTTAAATATTAAAATTAAATGTTTTATGCAGTTGCTACACCATCATCACGTGTAAATCAACTAAAACTACATTTACACATCAACTCTACAAATTTACGTAGCAATTGGCATTAGTTTAATAAGTGGATTCAATAATTTTTTGTAATAAAGATTACTTAGCATTTGGCATTAGTTTAACAAATAGATTCAACACATTTTTGCAATCAAGCTTACTTAGCATTTGATACTAGTTGTTGATGTACATACCATCCACAATTAATGTGTACTACTAGTTGTTGCTTTGATATTTGTAAAATAATCATTATATGTACTATTTATGACTATGTGTCAATTTGAGAAAAAAAATTTAACTAAAATGATTTTTTTAAAACTAATTGTTACCTCCAACCAGCGGTATTTTGTCAAATCAAACCTTACAACCAATAACAAAATAGTATTTTCTAATTTCAAAAATTAAAAAACATTTTATTATTTTTAAAAAATTAAAACTAATAATTATTTTTTACATAACATTGTAAAACAACTATTAAATTGATAAAATTAATAAAAAATCAATTTAATTTTGACAATTTACCCATTGCTATAATCTCTGCCTTAACAGGGACTAATAAAAAAGAATAAATAGTTCAAATTTATATTAATATATAAAAATATAATTTTATATTATATATAAATATATACTTACACATAAATATAAAAAAGTTGAATGTTTATACTTTAAAGTATCACACTACCTAAATATCGGAAATTTCAGCACCGTACGCATCACACTACCCAAAAATCATGAAGCATTGGATAGCGAAAAGTTGACTTCGGGATACGTCATAGACTCATATGCAAACTTTATTCACACCAGCGGGGACATGTTGCACAGAACAACCTGGATTTTGTCACGATCCAGCTGCGAAGAAATGGTGGTCGAATCACAAGGCTTGTGCAGCGGGTCTGAGTTATTTATCGAGAGTTTAGCCCTTTTTTTGTTGTTGTATGCTCCTCTGAAAATTTATATTAAAATATAAAAATTGGTACAAGTATAAGAAGTTTGAGAGTCTCTCCTTAAACAACCAGAATGGATCCATAGTATGTCTTCCCATGCCTAAGGCTACAAAACAAACTATTTCTAGCTACCTACTATTTCTAAGATGTTAAAATATTATTACATATAGTCTCCAGCAGCATTTTTTCAAAAAATTATAGTGATAATAAGAAAAACAACCTGTCCTCTAGCTAAAGTGAAAGGTATCTATCTACATGCAACTGGCAATTAACAGAAAGTATAAGGAAAAAATAACAGAGTTACTTGGACTTGCAAATTGCATCTATATTGTCCTAAAACTCTTTGATGATGGGGCAACACTAGTCCTGAGAGCTCGAGGTCTTTTTTGGGACCGTTTTTGCTGAATTCCCTTGCCACTTTCAGGTCCAAGATGCCCGACGACTTGGATACATGGGAGGTCGCTGGAGTGGAGAGGTTGCAGAGTGCAGAGCAAGGGAAGGGGAAGGTGTTAGAGAGTTCCCTAGAGCGAAATCCTGAGATTGCATGAAAAGCTGGGCCAAAGAATTCTTGACATGCCAATAATGATCTCGTCTAATCCAAGCCCTTCGAATGACAAACTGCTATTGAGCTAGTTCTTCTTCCCAATCATAGCCATTGTTGGCTAACCCACCACGGCCTCTTCTTCCATGACACCCTCTTCCTCTATTACCACGGCGAGGGGTGGCTCGAATTCTGTGTCCCATGGTTTCAATTTTGTTCCTATACAGAGTGTGGCCCCAATACAGAGGCCCTTGAGCTGGAGATGACTGGAAGAGAGTCTGAATGACCCACCAAGCTAGAAAGTCCAAACAAAACCACGAATTCGTGTGAGAGTTGGATTGAACCAGATACCATATAACCTTCCAAAATAACTCTAAGAGGTAACATGGGCTGGCTTACCAAATCTAAGAACACTGAAACCCGACTCGAATCTGCTTAAAGGTGGAATGTTAGCCTCCCGAGGAGCCATTAACTCGCACAAGAGCGCCATGATTAACCAGGTACGCTGAACAACTCGATGTCAGACCCCAGGGTCAGGCTACATTAAGAGTACGAAAGAGGAGGAGGCTCATAAATGAGCACGGCGGGAATATCTAGAGGCTTCCGCATGGGTGGCTGCTAAGGTCTCCATGACCGCAAGCCCATGCGCTATATGGGCTGATGGATCACAGCCAGCATCCGGCGATCAAGAGTTTAGCCTAAACGTTAGACGATTTCACCTTTTTCACAACATTTTTTTCTAGATATTTATACAAAATCTTGATAGTGTTTAAACTTATATATAATATAAGTGACATGAGGTTTGAGGATGTTGAATTTATTTATTCATTCACAAATTCAATGTTAACACTACAAAATTCAAATTTATTAATTAAAAATTTAATGACCATATCAATGGTAAACGATAATAATCCTTGCAGAAATGGACCAACAATCTGCTCGTTTCCCTGGGAACGATTCTACCCTCAGGGTACAATCTCCCAACCCAGCCCGTGCAGTAATACATCGAAGGGTTCTTGAAATTGCATGTTCAACTAGACATCTTCGACGATGACGCGGTACTCAAGCTCAACGCTAGTTCGTTGTTTTTCACCGTGAATGAAGTTTCTAGTTCAACTATCACAAGTTAGCCTGAAGAGGGCCCTGACTACTAAGAAAAAAATATGCTTCAAGCCCTCATGCTCTGTGGACTATTTACCTAAAGCCGTTTGGGTCTGCTCATCCTCTTGTTGTCAAACCACATGGAGCTGGGTGCCAGTGTTATCCTCATGTCTCGGAGCTACTCTGGCAGAGTTATGGAAATCATTGTTTCACCTTTCAATGCCAGGCTCCATCGATTGCCCAATGCATTGTTTACAGAACGGCCAGATAACCTACTGAGATCCTCTCGCCGGCAAACCCCATGGAGCTAGATACCAGTGTTATCCTCATGACTCGAAACTACTCTCACAGAGAACTAGAACGCATTGTTTCATCTTTCAATGCCAGGATCCAGCGCCTGCCCAACGCATTGTTTACATAACCGCAAACTAATCTGCAACACGACCAGACATATGCATTTGCTGAGATCGTCTCGCTATCAAACCCCATGTAGGTAGGTCCAGTGTCACCCTCTTGACTCGGAACCAATCTCCCAAAGATCTGGAACTCATTGTTCACCCACAACTTCCAGATAAAGGACCATATCCACATTGCTCATAGACAATGTAAGCACAAAGAACTTGGTATCTTCACAGTTGGTGACCGATTTGCATTACCAACCAGGTCTCAGACAAAACCCTATTATGTTGGGTGGGTGCAAAACGGAGGCACACAGTTGTTTGTAACTTGGAGGTGTGCTATTACGTTTTCCACTGAGACATTGCCACGACATCGTGGAATGTGATGTGACCACTAGATTGCTGCTAGTTCATCTTAGGTCGCCCTTATTGGCATGACAATAGAGCAATCTGTGACAACCGCTTGAATCAATACACCCTCACTAAGGAGGGAAAACGTACGAATTCTTCGTCTTTCATCTACGTCAAATCCCAGCTCTGGTACGCCTAAAGATAGCGAAGATACCAACATGGCGGAAGCTGTATATCATGTATCATTTATTGCTCGCTGAATTCTATTTCCTGTGGAAAGTGCGGAGATTGAAAGAGAGATTAGCTAACTTTAGGAGGAAGAACATATTAAACCTAGTACCCCCTTTCTCTCATCAACATTTATCTTTTCGAAGAAGGAAAATGGAGAATGACGATTAATCACCAATTATCACGCGCTCAATAAGATCACAATGAAGAATTGAGGACCTCCTTAATGATCTCTGTAGCGCATGCTAATTTACAAAGATGAATTTGACCTCTGGCTGTCATGAAGTTTGGTTCCGCAGTCACAAGTTCCATGTCAAACAAACGAAATCATACTTGGACACGGTTCTATCCATTAGTTGGCTTTCCTCATAGACAGGTTCAAGGAACATGCAGATCGCCAGAACGTATTCACCCTTTTCAAGTGCTTTGTTGTAATCTCTCTAGTTGGAGACATTAGTCAAGGCATCTATGCTGAGTTATAATGATTTAGTGTTGCAAAAATGCTTTGTAAACATGTTAGGATGGATTCTTACTAAGGCCAAAGCGTGAGTGAATGGCAAGAAAAGCATCATGTAAATATGTTTAAATCGGGCATGTGATAGGCTTGTCATTCTATATGTAATCTTTGTAAACGTTAATGTTGAAATATAATATATAATGGTCCAAGTTAGCAATAGAGAGGATAACAAAAGGGGGCTATGATTTCAGCATAGGGGAAGCTAGAAGGAAGCTTCAATTAAGTGAACCTTGTCATCCTTATATCTTAGCCATGTAAGAAGGTTTCAAATATATTATGACCTAGGGGAGGCATATATGGAGTTAAATGTATATGTAATAGAGGTTGGCCTAATGAAGGACACACATATTCAAGCAATAATAGATCTACACATAAGTTTTTCAATGAAACATTTGGAGGGGGTAGAGATACAGTTACTCCTCGTAAGGAAACCATTCCACAACCCACAAAATATCACATAAGGAATATGGACAAACTAAGAGAAAAACGGTTATACTTTGGTTGTAATAA
The DNA here is from genome assembly GCA_027924585.1 of Larix kaempferi. NCBI lineage: Eukaryota > Viridiplantae > Streptophyta > Pinopsida > Pinales > Pinaceae > Larix > Larix kaempferi. The sequence goes on along the minus strand of BSBM01000338.1, from coordinate 20,892,350 downwards.
CAAATGGTCCAACAAATGTCAAGAAACAAAATTGTTTACAATAGAAAATAAGGATGATGAAGAAATAGAGGCATCCACACAAATGGGTGAGGAAGAACTTGTGAACCAAAAAGAGCAAGGAGACTATGTAGAAATTTTGCACAACATAGATCAAAATAGGTGTGAAATACCAGTTCATGCATTGGCAGGAGTGTCAACACCTCAAATGCTCTCGATTGTAGGATGCATTAAGAAGCTAAAGGTCATAGTACTTATTGATTCAAGTAACTTACACATAATTACATTGATCAAAGAATAGGAGAAACTCCTCAAAATACCCCAATACATTCATACATCAAATTCGCGTGTTCCCCTCAACAATGATTAGGAGAGAAAGAACCTTGAAGCATTTTGGTTACCTTAGTTGATTCATAACCCAGTAGGGCGGGGGTGTATTCACAATGAATACCTATGGTTGGGTAGAACATTGCTGGTACAAAGCCAATTTCATGGACAAATTCATTTGATAGATATTTAATTATTTTTTGTCTTATTTATGGATATGCAACGCGCATGATATTTGTCGTTGTGTTTTTTTATGAAATTGCAATATATTTACATGCTTACACACAAGAATTTAGTAATTGTGCATTGAAAATAATAGTGCTATGAGATAGTTAAATTATGGTTTCATATAATTCATTCTACGTCATTCTTTTGCACCATGTATGCATTGTTGGTTATATCTATAATTTCATGGAACAATGGGTAAACGGATTTTGGAAATTTTCGAATCACAAGAAGATTAAGGCCTTGGATTGTGGGCACCAACCATGGCTAATGGATCATTATGTTGGGAACCAAAGAGTATAATGGTTGGATCTCTTTGTTACAACATTGAGTCAAAGTGGAAATTATTGGGAAAAATTGATTGTGTGGCAACCATGGCCAAGTTATAGCATTTTAAGAAAGATTGACTTTACCACCCCTAGAACACATAGTGGTGTCCTATTGGTGTAGGTCAAAAGGGTGCACCCCACAAGCGAGGGATTTATTAACCCGTGGAGATATACACCATAGAAACAATTCCATTTTTATGAGCAAAGTTGAAAACAACCAGGGGAATTTCAAGTATGATATATGGGGTGGAGGCCATGGGTATAATATCCCCAATTAAATAATTTTCAGATAAACAATTAAGTTGGCCTATCCAATTCGTAAGGGTTATGTGAGAAAATTAAAATATTGATATTTAACCTCAAGGCATATAGTTTCTCATGGAAATTCATAATTCTAAATTGATGGTGGAAAATAGGCCAATAAATTATGGAAAAATCATTAATTGCTCCAAAATGAAGTGGCATGGAGTTCTAGTTGGACTTGGGGGCACATAAGCGAATATGTGGGGTCCACATGAGGGAATATTCCTCCTTTACACATGGCACCATTCTCAAATTGAAATTTGGAGGGATAAGTAACTACCATGGGGAAGGTGAAAGTCACAGGGCTATTTTTAGTCAATGACAGATTCTATGACAACCCTATGACACTTTATGACACTTATGATGGATTCTCTTACAACTATTATGACAATATGACAAATTCTATGGCATTTATGACATTTAAGAGATAAAGATAGACCCAAAGAGGGAGCATGAGGTGTGTCAGGACCAGTGAATCTTCATGAAGGATTCCAAGTTGAAATTCATGAAGGCAATCAAGCAAAATCAAGAAAAGTGTCACTTGGGTTAATGTAACAACCAATATTAACACTAATTCGAGTTAATGAACCAAGAGGAGGGGAATTCGAGTTTCTTGGAGGGAAAGGAGGCTAAGGAGGTTATTAAAAGAGGAGAAAGTCGAATTGGGTCATCTTTTGGTCATTTTTCATTTGCATCTTTGCAATTTGAGAGAGCTTTACTTGTCCATTGCACGGTGGGTGTTTACCTTCCCTATTATTGAACCAACTTCGAAGGTGAAAGATACTTGTCCAAGTTATTTGGAGGAGAGGCCATTTAGACCTCTTATAATATTTTAATGACGGTGTTTTGTTGCAGGTTCGAGTCCCTCTACAGTTCAAGTTCATATCTCATGTCTTTCTCCACTACCCCTTCTCACAATCTTCTCTCAATGTCCATTTTCTAGTGTTGATGGTGCACTCATAGTTGTATTGAAACTCATGGAGAATGATTTTGTGACTCCATTGTGATGATATCATATGTATAGAACTATATTGAACTGCACCTTTGAGCCAAAGCTCGAAATTCCATGTCTTTTATGTAAACATTGCAAGCAAACCATCAATTCGAGCTAGTTTTTCCTCTACTTTCATATGGACTTTTTGGAGTAATTTTATATCTATTTGTATCAGAATTTATCTAATATTTTGATGATATTTCGAACATACTATGATCTAATGTTTATGAACAATATACTATATGTAGGCCCCTTTGGTTTTTTATTAAAGTTTGTGAAGCAAATTCCATGTTCTTTGATCACAATTTTCCAAGCAATGCCTATGTTTTAACACTCTATGTTTGAAGGGCACAGTAACCAGTTATTAATTTTGATAAGTGCTGCATTTTGGTTGTCAATGAGGTCCCTAATCCATTACAAGTCTATTTTCATAAATCAGGGAAGGTCTTATAGTGGTTGGGAAGCCAAAAAGGTTCAAGACTAATTGGGGTTTTAACATCGATTTTCCTAGTATTTTCCTTTTCCACTCCTTGATAAATGCAAGCCATGGATGTGTTCAATAAGTCTCTTAGTTTCTAATAGCTGCATTAGGATGTCCTAAGATCCCTCGATCCCTTCCATTCAGAATTCGAGAGACGTTGGAAGCATTTGGGACAATTTGGGTTTTAGTAGTCCAAGGGGTGAAATTGGCCAAATTTGAGCAAACTTGAATAACATGTCAAAAGGATTTTTTTTATTCGACCATTGAGTGTTTGAGGTCTGTTAGGATGTGTTGAATCCCATAGGGTCCTTCCAAGATAAATTTGGAAATGTGTGGAGGTGTTTGGAATAATACAAAGAAAGACTAGTTTCCTAGTTTTCCTAGTTTCGAAAACTAGACAAAGTACTGAAGGAGGATGCATGTGAAGTGTTTGTAAAAAGCCATCAACCACACAATATTAATCAGAAACATATATCATCTTTTCAGTCCAATCAGAATCTCCCTATCACTTTCATAGAGCTGCCTTAGTTGTCTCATAACCATGGAATCAATGTGAAATTCATTGTCAATGAGGGTTTTGAGAAAGAATGCTTCCATTGTCTGAAGTTTTAAGCCTCTATTGAAATATTTTGTGATAATGTGCCTAATTTTTCCAAAAATGGACATTACAGTGGTATCATAGCATGGTCCTTACACTTGTGCATTAAGGTCATTCGTTGAAGAAGAATTTATAGCCATGTCTTACCATTTTGATGACTCCTACGAGCAGTATGAAGATGATTGTGAGCAATATGAAGAAGAATGTGAATGGTATGATGAAGAGATGCCATCATGAAAAACTTCTTACGATTTCATAAGGGACGAGGGTTATTTTTATGACCCTATGTATGATGAATATGTATGTTCCAAACCACCAGAGGATAATCCTATGAATGAATTGGAAAGATTGAGAGCAACATGTAAAACTTTGCCTCAACAATATCAGGAATATCTTGCTTTGATGGAAAAGACACAGAAGGCCATTCCTTTTGAAGACTTTTTCGATTGGGTGTTTGGATATAGGTCTAAGATTGTAGATGTGAACTTAGGAAGGAACAATCAACCATCCACAAACATTGAGGAGACCCATGAGGCAGCTAGTTCTATAGGTGGTGAAGCAGAAGAAGCATTACATGAAGAGGATCGAAGGTCACTCCCAAGTGACTCTAAAAAATATGAAGAAACATCACATGAGCATGAAGAAGATTCCATTGAAACTACTGAAGATCATTCTGAGACACATTCTACTTTGGACATGGTTCAAAGAGCGTCTATTGATGGATGCTTAAACTATGGAGGAGTACCTACTGATGGGTTCTCACACCTCTATGTTGTGATATAGATATCACTTTTGAAGGTGTTGAACTGCAAGCCAAAGTTCCATTGACCATGGATATGAATACCTTGTAGTAGTTGAAGAAGATCCAATGTCAACTTCCCCATCACCACTTGAGCTTCATGAAGTTGGCCCAAGCAAGAAGGAAGAAGAAGAGGAGGTTCATTTGCAATAACCTCATTTTCCTGCAGGGTCCTTTAAGATGGATGAAAAGAAGATTCAAGAGGCCTTGAAGAATCTCCATGACACACATGCATTGGTTTTGAAATTTTGTTGGTGTGTGGAGGAGAAATCTTCCCCTGAAGACATGGAGAAAATCCAGAAAGAAATGTTGGACAACAAAGGTAATTTTTTGAATTTGATTTCTGATAGAGATTATTTAATTGAGCTTGTTAGTTTGTATCATGGAATAACCTTGAAGGATGCATAAGAGAATGGAAATCTCTCAAATGAGTTGGATTCCACCCAAAATGCACTCCAAAAATCTATGGTGCAGATTGAGCAACTTTAAGAGAGGTTGCAAAGGTCATTTACACACTCCTACATATCAAACAATCATTCATTGGCTAAAAGAAATTATGTTACAAAGGAGGAACCTCATGTGATGGTGGAACATGAGGTACATGTTGATATGCAGGTGCTTGAAGGGGCTACATTCAAACAAGAAGGAATCCAAGCACTTGTTCTTGTTTAGAGGGATTATGTACTGACTCATGGTGAGAGTTATAGAGCCTTGGAGGAAGCACATGATCTCACAATAGTTGGACCAGCCAATGATGGAGAATATGCATTCGAAATTTTTATGGGTAAGAGTTGCAAATAGGTACTTGGTTGGTTCACAGTTCTTCATCCCCTACTTTTTCAGCCACATCAATTGGGGATGAAAATTGGGTGAAAGGTTTATTTGTGTTGGTGCCACACGGGAGCAGGAGGCTCCCACATTTGTTTGTGATGGATTGATGAAAGCACCAACTCCCTTTCATCAGCAACAAAGGCATTCACTTGCATCCTTTAAATCCTCCCTCATCCACTTGAACCATTTGAGTGGAACCAATGGAATAAAGTTGAGCCATTGGAGTTGTGCACTTGGGGAAGCCTAAAGATTTCCTTTTGGACCATTCAGTTCGAGTGTTTGTTCATCCATTGATTGGGTGAGTAGACAAATGTTGGAGATGAGCATCCCCAAGGGTGAAATTCTTGCTTGCATTTGCAAAGACCTCATAAACACACAATTTTTCTTTTGTAAGCATTTGCATGGGAATCCATGGTTCTTTGATGATGCCTTCTTATGTCATTTGAGAATGAGTCCTAATGATGTGCACTTTCATGACTTGTTGAAGAGAATGAATTTGATTTGGCCTTACATTTCAGAGTTGCATTCTTTTTGGGAAAGTCGCACAAAAACTTTGTTTGTAGTAGAAGTGGTAAACTTCCACCAGTGTATTTTGATTTTTCCATCCTTCATGGTGACATACTCTTCTTGCTGATCTTGATGTTTGGAAGGATGCATACAAGGAAGTGGGATCCATGCATTCTCTTGCCTTATGGTATAGGTTGGAGAGCACTCATATTTGTTGGAGTGCAATAAAAGCAATGGGATCCTGGCATTGCTTGGTTTCATCTCACTTGGAGCAGCAGTTCGATTGTTGGTTTGAGAGAGAAAACCAACCTTATGTTGTTTGAGTTCATCTTTACAGAGCAATGTTCCAGTTTCCTATGTGGGAGACATTTTGAGAGATGGATTCAGTTTTCACAAGCTTGGTGTTCATGGCATTTCATAGTATACATTTCACACCATGCATGTATCATGATCATTTGGGACCCTAGGATCATTTTTTGTCTCATTGGTTTCAATTTTGGGGGCAGCAAGCAGTATTGGAGATTGAGTCACCACTTGAGAAGGTGATTGTAATTAGAGTAGTGCAGCATCAAGCATGGTGGTTCCCCTCTGAAATTTTCTTGGAATCTTGAAAACTCAAAGTTTGGCAACTTCAAAGAATTATACAATGAGCAAAAGAGTTGAAAGTTCAAAAAAGGTTTCCAAAATATGGAGGTAAAGATTAATTATGTAAATTTTGTTTTGAGGAATTTAATTAACTTTTGGTGTTTAGTGGTGATGTCACAGGAGATATAAATATGGAAAAAATCCACATCTCTTTACTTTTGGAAACACACAATTGCAGTACATGTGTGCCACTACTCAAATTTCAGCTAAGTAAAATTGGTTGTTCTGTAAATTCAAACTCTATGTTGCAAGTTAGTGTTCCAAGAAAGTTCAATCATGAATTGATGGAAGGAGTTAATTTGGAAAGCTTAGCGTAAGTATGAAGGTTCAACTTATTTTTCGAACAAGTTGGAAGCAAAGTTATGGAAGGAAAGCGGGTTCTTCAACATCCATGTTTGAAATTGCTTGAGGAAAAGCAATCTGGGGTGGGGAGGACTGTAATGTCCCCAATAAAATATTTCTCAGATAAACAATTAAGTTGTCCTATCCAATTCCTAAGGGTTATGTGGGAAAATTAAAATATTGATATTTAACCCCAAGACCTATAGTTTCTCATGGAAATTCATAATTCTAAATTGATGGTGGAAAATAGGCCAATAAATTAGGGAAAAATCATCAATTGCTCCAAAATTAAGTGGCATGGGGTCCTAGTTGGACTTGGGAGCACATAAGTGGATATGTGGGGTCCACATGAGGGAATATTCCTCCTTTGCACATGGCACCATTCTCAAATTCGAATTTGAATGGATAAGTAACTCCCATGGGGAAGGTAAAAGGTCACAATGCTATTTTTAGTCAATGACAGATTCTATGACAACCCTATGACACTTTATGACACTTATGATGGATTTATGACATATAAGAAATAAAAATAGACCCAAAGAAGGCGTATGAGGTGTGTGGGGACCAAAGAAGCTTCATGAAGGAGTCCAAGTCAAAATTAATGAAGGAGATCAAGCAAAATCAAGACAAGTGTCACTTGGGTTAATGTAACAACCAATATTAACCCTAATTCGAGTTAATGAACCAAGAGGAGGGAAATTCGAGTTTCTTGGAGGGAAATCAAGCCAAGGAGGTTATTAAAAGAGGAGCAAATCGAATTGGGTCAATGTCATGTCCCAAAATTTTGCATTGGGTCACAATGGCCTAAGCCCCTTGGTCATACTCATGATAATTTGTCAAATTGATGCTAAGGGATAAACAATTGCCAAGAATGATGTCCAAGTTAGTAATAATGTGAAATTAGATCTAAATAGACAAGGTGGGTCACATTAAGATAAATTCCCCATTCAAAGTTTGTAATATACCCATCAAGATGAACTGTCATGGAGGAAAATTACTAGTTCCCTAGGTTGGGGGTGGAAGCATTAAAAGTCGGAATAAGGGAGCTACAAGACCCAAAGTGACCTTAGACTTACAAATTGACATTAAATGGTTGAAAAAAATAATAATAAAGAAGAAAATAAGGTGGAATTGGATCATGAGGGCACATAAGAGGTTGTGGGACCCACATGTGGCAAGATTTCCCACTACACTTGGCATGATTCTCTCACCAATTCGAGTTCAAGGTGAAGGGTAACATACTTGGGGGAGTTGACGAGGTATTATTCATGGAATGAATCATGTAAGCTCTAATTGGAGTGGAGGAGTAACTCCCATGGAAGACGAAGAAGCATCTTAGAAGGATTGTGACACTTGGGCTAGATTCCCTAGCTTTTGTGACAACATTGATGAAGATGCTATGACACTTATGACAAAAATCAGACCTGAATACTGACATCTGACATATATGACATGTAAGGGCTAAAAATAGCCTCCAAGAAGGCGCACAAGGGAGTTTGGGCAGCCAAAGAGACACCCATTCAAATTGAGGGAAGATGGAGACTAGGAATTGTTGGGCAAGTGGCACACATTGGAATCTCTTCCCAACTTGAGTTGGCATGAGGCTTTTGGAAGGAATTCAACCCATAGAGGACTTGAGAAGTTTATAAAAGACAGAGTAGATTTTGATCATTTTTTATTTTCATTTTTTGGAGAGCTTATAGCTTGTCCATGCTAGTGGAATGTTTACTCTACTTGCCTTAATACCAATTTCGAGGGTGAAAGATTCTCATCCTAATTGGAAATTAGAGAGGCCATTCAGACCTTTCATTTGGAGCTACAATGGAGTTATTAGTTGCAGGTTGATGATACATGGCAGCTCATGGTTCTTTCTTCTACAACTTGTTCTCATCTCTATCTCACATTTGTGTGCATATTTTGGCTCTTAGAGGAAGGGCGCCTTTGGTGAGATGATGATCTCTTTGTGAGAGTCCAAGTTTCTACATTTATTTGTATTATAATACATATACTCTGTAGTTGATGCTCAGAAGACTCTTAGGTCAAAATACCTAGGTGAAACTATGTAAAAATACCAAACAATGCATAAATGGTGCCATTTTCCCCATATCTTGTTCTTAGAGCTTGAAGAGGATTTATTTCGAATTGTATAAGTCAATATTCGTTATTTTGTTTTATGTATGGAGCGTCATTAATGTTTTGAAGAAGTTTCATTAACATTTTACAAGTCCTTGGAACCTAAATCGCGAATTTCATAACTAGTGGTGAAGTTTACTAGCATTTCCCCCTATGTGAAGACATGTATACAAACATCTGATTTATGGGAGTTGCAGAAGCCTATAGGAACTAATTGATGATGAATTTGGGAGACCATTGAAGTCCTTTATCGGTAACATGTCTCTGTTCTGAAATTTGGAGAGGTCTTACAGCATCTGGAAATCCATCTTTGTCCCCTAGCCTTGGGGGTTTAAACCTCGAATTTACAAGTAAAATTCCGCAACTTCTCCTGAAGTTAAATGAATGTTTCAAAAGTCTCCTGATAGTCTATAAAAACACATGAGGTTCATTTTTATGTTTTAATACCATTCATATACCTTCAAACCCAATCTGATATCATTTGGAGCCATTTGGAACCATCTACCCTTGGAGGTTTCAACATAGATTTTCCTAGTAATTCGACCTTTCATTCTCTAATTGTAAATGCAAGTGGCTGAAGTATTTAAAAAGTGGCCAGGACTATAATAGCTGCATAAATGTGTCCTATTACACCTCAATCCACTCTAAAAACAGTTCGAAACCATTTGGGATCATTTGGGACAGTTTGGGGCTTCACTAGTCCAAGTTTCGAAAATTGACCAAATTGGGAAAAAATACAAATTGGGGATATTACAGTGGTATTAGAGCATGGTACTTGCACCTGTGAATTAATATCATACATTGAAGAATAACTTGCAGCCATGTCTTACTATTATGATGACTCCTATGAATACAATGCTTATGAGCAGTATGAAGATGATTGTGAGCAATATGAAGCAGAATGTGAATGGTTTGAGAAAGAGGTGTCATCATGCAACACTTCTTGCAATTTCATAAGGAATGAGGGTTATTCTTATGAACCTGAATCTGATGAATATGAGTGTGTCACACTACCAAAGGATAAATCTATGAATGAATTACAAAGATTGAGAGAAACATGTAAAACTTTGCCCCAACAATATCAAGCATATCTTGATGTGTATAAGAGAGGTACACAAAAGGCCATTCCTTTTGAAGAATTTGTTGATTGGGTGTTTGAAAATAGGCCCAAAAATGAAGATGTGGAGTTAGTAAAGAAAGGTTTATGCCACTCTTGTAAAAGACCTTGGAGAGAAAATCATATGTGTGTGAGTGAAAAGAGAAGTGAAATATCTGAAGCTTCAGGGAATGCATGTGATTCCTACTTGAAGAGAGTTTTTGGGTTTTCTTCAAAAAGAGATTCAAAATATGAAGAGACATCACATGAGCATGAAGAATACTCTATTAAAAATATTGAAGATTATTTCGAGACACATTCTACCTTGTACATGGCTCAAAGAGCATCTATTAATGGATGCTTGAACTATGAAGGAGTACCTAATGATAGGTGCTCACACCTCTATGTTGGTGACATAGAGATAACTTTTGAAAGTGTTGCTACAATCCAAACTTCCATTAAGCATGAAAATGAAGACCTTGTAGCAGTTGAAGAAGAAACAAGATCAACTTCCCCATCACCACTTGAGCTTCATGAAGTTGGTCCAAGTAAGAAGGAAGAAGATGAGGAGGTTCATTTGCAAAAGCCTCTTTTTCTTGAAGGGTCATTAAATATGAATGAAAAGAATATCCAAGAAATCCTTAGAATTCTCCATAACACTCAAGCATTAGTGTCAAATTCTTGTTGGAAAGTTTCTTCATTGAAGGATCCATCCTTCCTTGAAGACATGGAGAAGATTCAAAGAGCAATGTGCAACATCAAAGGTAATTTCATGTCTTTGTTTTTTGATAGAAACAATTTGGTTGAGTTTAATGAATTGTTATAAGATGCATACTTGAAGAATACTAAGGATATTCATAAACTCAAAATTCAAAATAAACAACTTCTTGAAAGGTTGCAATATACTTGTTCTTCCTCGTATGTTTCAAATTGTCATATGGTGGATTGCATGGAGGATTCTCATGACATGGTAGATCATGAAAAACATGGAAATTTGCATGTGCTTGATGTGTTCGAAGATGAGCTTGATGAGATCCAAGCATATAATGTGGTGGAAGAGGAACTTGAGTTTCCTCTTGGAAATGGTTACACATTTTTTGAAGAAGTTGATTCCACTACCTTGGAACCAACCTATGAAGAACGTTTTGCACTTTTGAGGGAGGTGCATGATCCTACCCTTATGGAGCATTCACATGAGGACACTTCTGCACTTTAGGATCATTTGGGTGAGTTTGTTCATTCTCCTAAATCCTACACTTCCATATTTTGAAGCATTCATCCTAATGAAGTATGGGTAAAAGGTTTATTTTTTTATGATGCCACGTGAGGAGTATGAAACTCCTATCTCTCCTTTATATGATGAAATCATTAGATCCATTTCTTATTTACATTTGCAACAGCATCCCTTGTTACCTTATAATGAAACACGTCTACATGTATGCACTTATGATGTTCACTTGAGTCACATTAAGACTTATGATTTTCCTTGCTCCTTGCTTAGTTCAATTGATATTGGAGGAACGTCATCTAATACTTGGGTGACAAGATATATGATTGGAGCAAATTCTTATTGGAAGCAACATCCCTTGTTATTTCTTGATGTTACACATGTTCATGGATGCACAAATTCTACTTATGTGAGCCCCTTGAAGGTGCATTGTTTTATTTGCTCCCTACTTGGTTCAGATTTTAGTTGGGGTTCTTCATTCACTTCTTGGAGGAAAGAACACATGAATGATTATTTTGATACATCTTACATACTTTTGGAGCAGCATTATAGGACATGGGATCCTCACCTATGTCATCGGAGCAGAATTGATTGGTCACTTGAAGCTTGTATGCATTTGACAAATGGTGGTCTACTTACTTGGAGGTATAATCACTTTCACGATTCTTTGATGAGGCACCTCCTTGATTTACATTTTTATTATGTTGTTATGTACTTTGATGACATATATTGTGTACTCATGATGTTTGTAAGAATGCATACAAGAAAATGGGATCCATGAATTCTCTTTCCTAATGGTATGGGTTAGAGAGCACTCCTAATTGTTGGAGTGCAATACAAGCAATGGGACATTGGGATAATTTTAGTCTTATTGGTTTCAATTTTTTGGGGAAACAAGTAGTATGGAAGATTTAGTCCCCACTTAATAAAGTGATTTTAATCAGAGTAGTGCAACATCAAGCATGGTGGTTCCTCTCTAAAATATTCATGGAATATCGAAGACTCAAAGTTGGGCAACTTCAAGAATTATGCAGTGGTATCAGAAAGGGTTTCCAAAATATGAAAGAGGTAAAGAGTAATTTTGAAAACTTGGTTTTTATGGATTGAATTCACATTTTGGTGTTTAGTGGTGATGTTACAGGGGATATGAAAATGAAAAAGAAGACCCACATGTCCTTGCTTTTGGAAACACACAATTGTAGTGCATGAGTGGCTCTACTCAAGGTTTAAGAAGAGAAGTTTTGGGAAGCAAAGTTTTGGAAAGAAAGCAAGTTCTTCCACATACATGTGTTTAAATTGCTTGAGGACAAGAAATATTGGGAGGGGAGGATTTGTCATGTCCCAAAATTTTGCATTGGGTCACAATGGCCTAAGCCCCTTGGCCATACTCATGATAATTTGTCAAATTGATGCTAAGGGTCAAATAACTGCCAAGAATGATGTCCAAGTTATTAATAATGTGAAATTAGATACAAATGGATAAGGTGGGTCACATTAAGATAAATTCCCAATTCAAAGTTTGTAATATACCCATCCAGATGAACTGTCATGGAGGAAAATTACTAGTTCCCTAGGTTGGGGGTGGAAGCATTAAAAGCTGGAATAAGGGATCTACAAGACCCAAAGTGACCTTAGACTTACCAATTGACATTAAATGGGTTAAAAAAATAATAATAAAAAGAAAATAAGGTGTTATTGGATCATGAGGGCACATAAGAGTTTGTGGGACCCACATGTGGTAAGATTCCCCACTACACTTGGCATGATTCTCTCACCAATTTGAGTTCAAGGTGAAGGGTAACATACTTGGGCGAGTTGAAGAGGTATTATTCATGGAGTGAATCATGTAAGGTCGAATTGGAGTGGAGGAGTAACTACCATGGAAGAGGAAGAATCATCTTAGAAGGATTGTGACACTTGGGCTAGATTCCCTAGCTTCTGTGACAACAATGATGAAGATGCTATGACACTTATGACACAAAATAGACCTAAATGCTGATATATGACATATATAACATGTCAGGGCTAAAAATAGCCTCCAAGAAGGTGCACAAGGGAGTTTGGGCAGTGAAAGAGACACCCATTTGAATTGAGGGAAGACGGAGGCTAGGAATTGTTGGACAAGTGGCACACATTGGAATCTCTTCCCAACTTGAGTTGGAATGAGGCTTTTGGAAGGAATTCAACCCATGGAGGACTTGAGAAATTTATAAAAGATAAGAACAAAGAAGGAGAGTAGCTTTTGATCATTTTTTGCTTTTGATCATTTTTTATTTACATCTTTGCAATTTGGAGAGCTTCTAGCTTGTACATGCTAGTAGAATGTTTACTCTACTTGCCTTAGTACCAATTTCGAGGGTGAAAGATTCCCATCCTTATTGGAAATTGGAGAGGCCATTCAGACATTTCATTTGGAGATACAATGGAGTTATTAGTTGCACGTTGATGATACAGGGAAACTCGTAGTTCTTTATTCTACAACTTGTTCTCATATCTATCTCACATTTTTTGCATATTTTGGCTCTTGGTGGAAGGGCGCATTTGGTGAGATGTTGATATCTCTGTAAGAGTCCAATATTCTCCATTTATTTGTATTATGATATATATACTCTGTATTTGATGCTCAGAAGACTCTCAAGTCGAAATACCAAGTGAAACTATGTAAAAATACCAAACAATGCATAAATGGTGCCATTTTCCCCATATCTTTTTGTTAGAGATTGAAGAGGATTTATTTCGAATTGTATCAGTCAATATCTGTGATTTTTTTATGTATGGAGTGTCATTAATGTTCTGAAGAAGTTTCATTAACATTTCACAAGTCCTTGGAACCTAAATCTCGAATTTCATAACTAGTGGTGAAGTTTGCTAGTTTTTCCCCCTATGTGAAGATATGTATACAAACATGTGATTTATGGGAGTTGCATAAGACTATAGGAATTAATTGATGATGCATTAGGGAGATAATTGAAGTCCTTTATCAGTAACATGTCTCTGTTCTGAAATTTGGATAGGTCTTACAGCATTTGGAAATCCATCTTTGTCCCCTACCCTTGGGGGTTTGAACCTCGAATTTACTAGTAAAATTCCCCAAATTCTCCTGAAGTTAAATGAATGTTTCAGAAGTCTCCTAATAGTGTATAATCACCCATGAGGTTCATTTTTATGTATTAATAGCATTCATATACCTTCAGACTCAATTTGAGAGCATTTGGAGCCATTTGGATCCATTTGAAGCCATCTACCCTTGGAGGTTTCAACATAGATTTTCTTAGTAATTCTGCCTTTCATAGCTACATCAATGTGTCCTACTACACCTCAATCCAGTCTAGACACAGTTCGAAACCATTTGGGATCATTTGGGACAGTTTGGGGCTTCACTAGTCCAAGTTTCAAAAATTGAACAAATTGGAAAAAATTCCAAATTGGGGATATTACAGGCATCTTTTGGTCTTTTTTCATTTGCATCTTTGCAATTTGGGAGAGCTTTAGCTTGTCCATTGCACGGAGGGTGTTTACCTTCCCTGTTATTGAACCAATTTCGAAGGCGAAAGATTCCTATCCAAGTTGGTTGGAAGAGAGGCCATTCATACCTCTTATCAGAGCTTGATGAAGGTTTTATGTTGCAGGTTCGAGTCCGTATACAGTTCAAGTTCATCTCTCATGTCTTTATCCACTACCTCTTCTCACAATCTTCTCTCAATGTCCATTTTCTAGTGTCGATGGCGCACTCATAGTTGTATGAAACTTGTAGAGAATGATTTTGTGACTCCATTGTGATGATATATGATGTATAGCACTGTATTGAACTGCACATTTGAGCCATAACTCGAAATTCCATGTCGTTTATGTAAACATTGCAAGCAAACCATCAATTCGAGCTAGTTTCCCCTCTACTTTCATATGGACATTTTGGAGTAATTTTATATCTGTTTGTATCAGAATTTCTCTAATATTTTGATGATGTTTCAATAAAACTATGATGTAATGTTGATGACCAATATACTATATGCAAGCACCTTTGGTTTTTTATTAAAGTTTGTGAAGCAAATTCCATGTTCATTGTTCAAAATTTTCCAAGCAATGTCTATGTTTTACACTCACGTTTGAAGGGAGCAATAACAAGTTATTGATTTTGATGAGTGTTTCATTTTGGTTGTAAATGAAGTTCGTAATACATGCCAAGTCTATGTTCATAAATTAGGGAAGGTTGTAGAGTGGTTAGGAAGCCAGAAAGGTCCAAGACTAGTTGGGGTTTTAACATCGATTTTCCTAGTATTTTCCCCTTTCACTCCTTCTTGATAAATGAAAGCCATGGATGAATTCAATAAGTGTTTGGGAGTCTAATAGATTAATTAGTATGTCCTGATACCCCTCAAGCCCTTCCAATGCGAGTTTTATAGTTGCACACTAGTATAAACAGGTTTGATGGACTTGTATTGATCTAAGCCAATGATGTGAAATGAAATCCAAGGTTAAGGTTTCATCTCCCATAGAAGTGATTGAGAGTTAATAGCTTTGGGGTTAGCATATAAATTAAGACTTGCCACATTACTATTTGTGTGGGTTATAAAGTTGCACCTATGAGGATGGGTGTCCTTTGGAATTGAGGAGACCGCCATCATTGTTTAGACTCATGATCCACAATGAGAAATAAGTTTTTGGTAAGAAGAAAGGATATTACTTTAAAAGGACATAACCTTCTATCCAACACAATTTCTATCTAGAAAATCATGTGAGACCAAAAAGGCCTCAAGAAAGGAAAAAGAAAAAATCACAAGTTTCCATCATCAAAATTATGTGGGACCAAAAATGCCTCAAGAAAGGAAAAAGACAAAGAATGGCAAGATGTAGTCATAGAACATGTTGTAGTATTTGTGAATGTTGTGGGCAAACAATTTGAATGTTCAAATAGAATTGCAGTTGTGAGCTAACTATTTGACAAAAAGCCTCATTGAGTATTGGTGAAAAATGTCATGGGTATCCATTATGCTATACTAATGACATTAATTACACCGATACGTGTTTAGATATTATATGAGATTTTGGACTTCCTTGAGTGGATTAACAAGATTAACCTGAGTGTAACAAGTGTACAACACCGATAGGTGTTTAGATATTATCTGAGATTTTGGACTTCCTTGAGTGAATTAAGTATTAACAAGATTAACCCGAGTGTAACAAGTGTACAGTGGAGATTCATTTCATGGTCATTGTATCTTGTTATGCTCAAATGCATCTTGATTAAGATTTAAATAGGCTTTAGTTAAGCGGTTGTTAAGAAAAGGGGTATGCTTATTAAATAGTATTTCTTTTTATGTTTATATTAATTAGTTTAATGTTTATGTTAATTTAATGTTTATATTAATTAGTTTAATGTTTAGTCTTTGTTTAACAATCAACCATCTCACCTATCGGTTCACGGACCACTTTACTTATAGCTGTGCTAATCATAAAGTGACTTAGTATTGATGCTTCTGACCTAGATGAAAAGCATCAAAACTAATGCAATTTTCATGCTTGCACATATGAATTGAGTAATTTTGCATTGGGTATTAGAGCAGCATAAAATAGTTATTCGGGGCTAGTGCGAGTTTTATAGTCACTCAACAGTACAAAGGGTCCGTACGAACCCGCAAATGTATGAGCCATCGATGTGAAACCACATCGATGGTAAGGGTTTCATCCATTGCAGACGTTATCAAGAGTTAACGCCTTTCGATCCAACATACAAAGGGACACTTGGCATGTTATTATCTGTGCAGGTAATAAAGTTGTGCCAGCACGGATGGTTCCAAAGGATATCATGATCGTTGATTATATTCACAATTCACGGCGAGATTCACCCGCATTAAAGCAAGAATTTCACCTATCTTCTATTAAATTACAGGTTGACACGTAGTACGTTCCTTTGAACGAGAAGGGCATTAAGCAAGAAAAAAGAAAAAACAGAGGAAAAAAAAAAATAACAACAAAAAGGAAATAAATGAAAGAAGCCAAGCCGGCAAGATGGTCAATTATCAACAACAATAAATGGGTTGGTTATTCATGGAGCAGTTTAGAAGTTTAATAAAAGAAAATAATTTGCAAGAATGGTTTCCATAACAGATCCTCTGTTAGTATCCAGGGGTTGGAATTTGGTGGTCAAGCACGGTTCATTTTGCCTATTAAATATGGTTAAATGAAACCATTACAGATCGTCTGTCAGTATCCAGGGGTTGGAATTTGATGGTCAAGCACAGTTCATTTTGCCTTTTAAATATGGTTAATGTTTTCGGAACCGTTCTGTTATACAGACATTTCCTCAAAATTTATTTTTGATGGTCAGTGTATTTTTCAAACCGTCATTAAATTAATTTTTTGATGCAGAGTGGAGTAATTTTAACCAAGTGAGAACAGTTACACAGCAAGTCAAGAGCAGTTGCACAACAAATGATGGTAAAAAATTCTCAGCACAATCTGATAATACATTTTATAGTTCACCATTCCAATTTCTTTTAAAATGATATTTTATTTTCAGCCGAAAAAATCACTTTCCTGCACTTTCCTGCTATTCTGAAGGAATCAAGAAAAACTAGTCAATACATAGGGGTTCAACAAAAGCATCATATCACTTACAAGAATTGAACCTAGGTGGGAAGGGTAACATTCCTCCCAACCACCTAAGCTACATCCAATAAACAAATATTTGATTTATTTAAAAGACTAATATAAATAACTTAACATTTAAATAACAAATAAAGTGTTTCAATTTATAATTCTCAAATTATCTATCTGTTTTCATATTCAAATACTTACCCTTATTTCCTATGCACACAACCACTATCCTTCCCAACTTATATTTATAACAAAATGTCAGACATTTTCATTTCTTCTTTTTAGTGAGGATTTGATTTCAAATTTATGTAATTAAATACTTCTTTTCTATAAGTTTTAAATTTTAACAACTTCATCATTTAAGAATATATTTTTTAATAAAAAATTATATTTTTTAATAAAAAATTTATGTTTGAAAGTAAATTTATTTTATTTGATAAAGGGTACAATTTAAAACCAGCATATATAGATGCATTTTAAAAGGAATCTACCAAACACCAGCGGGATGGAATCTCTCAAGGTGCAAACCCTTCCTCAACCTTTGTTTTCTATATGTGCTGTTCTAAATGTTTTAAATATAATTTGAGCTAACATGTTATTTTTAATAATATTTTATTATTTTTTATAAAGAGCAAGTGTCAGCTCCAGAATGAGCACTGGAGGAGTTACACATCCCCTAATTGAACTGTAAAATCTCTTTGTTACAACAAAACCTCTAAAGAAGAGGACTATATACACTGAAGGAGTTACACATCCCCTAATTGAACTGTAGAATCTCTTTGCTCCAACAAAACCTCTAAAGAAGAGGGACTATATATACTCAAAACCTCAAAAAAATTTGTTTTTGATGTTTCAATCATTTTTGCAACAATCTTTGCTGATATCATTTTTTACATTATTCAAATTACATTTTTTATTGCAAACATGTATTCACAGCCCTCAAAAACTTTTTTACACCAAAATTTTACAATTCAAACAACATATATCTACCATTTCAACAAAATTTAAATAAAAATAATTCTGAAAAACCATCCAAAACTAAAACGTTTAACCTACACCTTTTCTTCCCAAGTTATTTCTCTCAAATCAGTCCATCGCTTATCACTTAGAGAACCTTTCGGATGCCCTGGTTAAATACAACACTTACAATAAAGTGTTTTACACTCACTCTCAAACCCTCGAGTATTGGCTCCACTATCTTTTGGGGAAGAGATCATCCTGAGTTCACATACCATCATCCTCTTATATCCTTCCATTTGAATTCCAAAGAACGACACATAAATGGATAAATATTTAGTAGTTCCAACCGGTCATTAAATATAAGAAGGGGAGCCTAAACCAAGTTGTCTATATGTTAGTGGGCAAACATTATTTAACTTGCTGTAGTGAAGTTATAGTAGGTTTGTTGATCGTTGGATCTTAAATGATTAAGAGACCCACTACAATTATATTAAATAGACTGTAACAAGTTGAATAGATGTTCCCCATTAAGCCTCCACTTAGTGCACTTACACTCTTAGATGTCCAAGTTTTGGCTTTCATGAATGGAAGCTACATTATCACACGGATACCTATTTTGGTATAGTAGTGGGCATCTTGCATGAACAACCCTCTCAGGCACCAAATCATAACCCCTTTTTGGATTATTCTTCATGATAAATGGCTTTATAAGATTAGTAAACTCTGCGTTCGCTCTTTCTTTTGATACGCCAATCACATGTCTCATTATGACAATGATTTTGGACTGAGCAAGACTCTGTAAAGCATATACACTGATATTTCTTTTGGCCCACAATGAAGGAAGAAGTAATGGATTTCAGGATTTCATCCGCTGATGCTCATTGTGTATCCAAACGAGCTTTACAAATCGCAAAATGGGCCTCTACCAGCCCCCACTGACCTAGTGGGCATCCATTTCCATGGAGTTCATTAAAATAGTCCTTTGACATTCCAGAGATTCAGTCTTCGTTGCGTTATGTTGTTTTTGGAAAATGACCGTATCTATGCTATGCACCAAAACCATTATAGCCCAAAAAACTACCGACTTATTCTTCATGGTGGCGTGGGCTCATTTCGGGCGACCCACTACAAAAATCTCGAACCGAGATCCCCATTTTCTCAATCACTTTTGGAAAGCATTGTAAGTTGCAATACTCTAGCTCCTTCCACTTGTAGATAGATGGGCAGACAAAGGTTGTGAACCCTTGGTATAGAACCTCCAGCCGCAATAAGAAGTGAGACTCCTACCTATATGTGGTGCAACATGGTTACAACCGTGATGTTTCAGTTTATTCTTCTACCGGGCACACCTTGCTCTAAACCTGATATGGCTACCAGCCTTCCACCTTATCATGCCTACAAAACAGCCCAAATGTTTTTTTTGGTTGTGTCAAGTTGCTCCTAGTCATGTGACACTGGCTTGCAACCCTACCTAGTGACTTGGTCACCTTAGAAAGCTTGCAACTAGAATACCCCTTGCACAAAACCCTACCATAAGTGGCTTAGGTATAGTTAGCATTCATTAAACCAACATACATGAAAGGGAATCCCAAGTTAAACTTGGAACACTTAAACAAATAACCGAAATGCTTCACCTTAACATAAGAACATGTGGGTGGTGCCCATGCAAGGGACCCTAATTTTATTAAGAGAATATACAGCCAAATTTTTCGCAACAAAGATTCTGACCAACCACCGTGACTCTACATTCAACAAATAATACAATTCTATTATATACATCTTACCGAACACTACAAGTAAAATTATTCTTACAAATCTATGGGTCTACTTGGTACAGCCTCGTTCATCTCCAAGCTAAACATTAGTCATAACCATGTTGCTCATCCTGAAGGCCTTCCAAAATTCTACACTAGAACAATCTTCCCTACGATGTGCCTAGTTGATGCAGGAGCATTCTGCTCTCCACCCAAGTCCAATGTCTGGTCAGACCTTAGGGTCTTGACATTTTCTTAAGCAGAGGTCTTTGATAAAACTCATTGTAAATATGTTGAATTCCTTAGTGTTCTAGATAGGTGATGAGTCACTAGGTGAGTGATGAGTCAACGTGTGAGTCATGAAACCAAGTACTCGAATAGTGGGAGCATTCGATGGTTGTTTTGGTGAGTCATAGAGAGAGGATAAGAGTGTTTACTAAATTTAGATTACCGTTGCTGTAAGTTAGGAGATTATTGAGTGTAATGTGGATCTGAACCAGAATTGGTTTCAGAATCCTTCTGTATAAATGCATGAGCCTACGAGGCATAAACAATTTGGCCAAACAATGTAAATCAGGCTAAGATAGTTAGTCTTGTTTGTATCAGACCCAAGAGGATCAGAACACAGGTTCTGAGACAATTGTGAATGAAGAAGAATAATTGTGCATCTTTGTATCAATGAATGAATTGTGTATGAAATGTGATAGTTTGAATACCTGTAAATGCTTGGTAGATCTATGTCTATAATGCAGCCTGAAATTGAGGTTTTTATGAATTGAAGGTTACAGAGGGCATTTGACTGATCTCTTTATGTGAGGGCATGAGTAAACCCTATATCATCGATCACTGAAAGGATCGATGCTCTGTATATACGAATCTGTAGAGGTGAAGCTGAGGGTTAGACCGGATCGAGCCTGTGAATTCGAATTGGGTGAATCAAATTGAAGTTCTAATTCTGTTCAAAAGATGATGTGCAGGTTTAGAAAGGAGGATCAAGTTCAAAAAAGATCGGTTGAGTTTGATTGATCGATTCTCTAGTCAATCAATGCACAGTTACATAGGTTGCAGTCGGTTTGTTCTACAGAGTTTGGACGATCCAGATTGAAGCCAGAAGGAGATCGACAATGGGGAAAGGATTTCGCGATGGGAACTTGCGCGAAAGAAAGGTCTCCACAATGCCAAAGTGAGCATTCCACAGTGATCGCAGATCGACGGACGAGAGAAGCCATGAAGAGATCGACGGCTCGTGCATCATTCCACAGGAGAAAGAGTTCGAGGGTTAATGGCCAAGGCGGATGCGGAATTAACACATAAGGTTGGAGTCCACTGTTGATATGGATCTGATGGTCCAAGACGGCTGCGGAAGGAACTTTGCAGGAGGCAATTACGGAAGCCAATTGTGGAAGAAAGTTGTGGAAGGCACCCGCATCTGCGGAAGGAAGTTTGCAAACGCCAATTGCGAAAGGCGGTTGCAGAACGGTGATTGCGCAAGACAATTGTGAAAGGAAAATACAAAAGAGAATTGCGGAAGGTATACTTGTTCGACGCTCCGCATTCAAGTGGGACCCAAAATCTTTATGAAACTCAGTTCACCGCCATTTTGAAGTCCGTGTGTTTAGAGAAAGACTTAGTCGGTCTGCTAAGTTTGGTGATTATGCTAAGTGCGGGATCGAATTAATCCTGGGGAAAGCGGGTTGGATTGGTTTTGCGGATCCTACCTGCATCATTTGGTATTAGAGCATCAACGTCTCAGTTGTATACAACTTATTGTTGCATCAAGTGGTACCAGAGCACAGTTCGCTCTTGGAATTAGGTTTGCAATAGAAGATTGTAGCAGACAGAGGATTGGTATGTTTAGAAAAAGGTATGTAAGGCAATTGAACAAATAAAAGTTAAATTGAGTTAATTAAAGCAAATAGAAGACAACATGTACAAGTAAGCTCATGAGAAGATCCCAAAAACGCGTGACAGAAAGTTGTCCATTCAAGTGTAAGGTGTGGAAGACATATTTTAGGTATTGATCGATGTGTTTATTAACTCTGGTTTGAGATTATTACAAATTGAATCCTGTGACAAGGTTGATAGTAGCATATAGCTTGAAAGCTATGACAGAGAACATGTGTGTTCTTGATGAGAACTCTTAGAGAAAAGAAGATGCAGTGGCAAAACCTAAGGATCCAATAGAGGTTGGACAAGAAAGGGACAAGTTGAATGTTCTTAGAGAAGAAGTGGATCTGCAAAAGCCCTAGAGGAGAAAAGGAAGTTGCTCAAGAGGTTCTAGAGGAGAAGGAACCAAGGATACCAAAAGGACAAGCTCAAGGAGATATAGCTTTGTTGAGTGTAGCAGGTATGAAGTCTTGTTGAGGGAAGGCCTGGGAGCAGTCCACAAGTGAACAAGATGAAGTTCACATAGAAAGAGGAAATAGAGACAATGACTATTGCATGTCATTACAGAGGTTCAAAGGAAAGCCACAACAAAAGGAAAGATGCCAAGGCAAAAAGCATCAAGAGAATGAGTCAAGAAGAGTATGATAAAGAATTAGTTGGCATAGGATTGCAAATTATTCATTTAGAGATGCTACTACAGAAAGGAAACCATAGAAGAGGATGGAATTTGAAGAAGAAACTCAAGTGGCCAGTGATGTCGTTGTTTGAAGAGAAGCTTTGGATAAGCTTGGATGAAATGAAGCATAGAATGGATGCTTTAGAAGAGAAGGAGAGACTCAGAGAAACTGTCAGGCCAGTGACAGAAGAAGATGTTCAATATTGTGAACCAGAACAGGGAGACATCCTTGGAGAGGATGATGATGAAGGAAAAGAGAGACTAACTAAAAGTCTCATGGGTTCTTTAAGAAGTGCAGATAAACTTATGGAGGAGATGATAGTGAGGCCGAATGAGACTAAGAGGTCTTATGTTTTTTAAACTAATGATTTGGTTATGATTACAGGTTTTGTTGCAGATGATAAGCATTCTTTTGAAACTGTCTCAAAAATGGATGAAGCCAAATATGATGAAGAAGGTCTCTCAAGTGAGAAACAATTTGAAGTGTTGCAACAAAAGGAACTCCTTGATGAGTTGCTTAATGGAGGAAAGCAATCAAATGAAGCTGTTATGAAGATTAAGGAAGAAAAAGAAATGTACAAAGACATTTCCATAGGACAGGATGAAAATTGCATTCTGATGAAGGAAGAAATTGAACAGTCATCTTGGACTGTCAGAGAAATTGAAGAAGGAGAAGATATGCTTTCCAAAAGCATAGCAGCGGAACATAATTTTGTTGTAAGAGGGGATGAGATGGTATCCTATAAAGGCAGTTAGGATGGAGATTGTATGCAACCTGTAGCCTAGACTATAAGATAGATAGATGTTGGTGAGGACAAAAGGAGGATGCCAGGAAGAATATCAATAGAGACTTCAAAGTCTCATGATTTTGAAACTGATTTTTGGTGTGTGCTTGCAGGTATTGAAGAAAGTGAAGGCAAACAAAAATAGAAATCTGTCATAACAAAGGAAGAGACATTATTGTCTCAAAAGGATAATTAGTACCTAGAAGAACTTCTTGTTGCAGAGTTGGCTAATGAAGACAGAGAGAAACGTTCTGATCTCAGAAAATATGATGAAGAGTTAGAAATGCTAGAAGATTGGTTGCTCAATCCAAGGATTGATAAAGATGATTGTTCAGTGACTAGCAACAAAGAGCCAGAAGACAAGCATAACAAGCAAGTGTACCATCCAGTGAATAGATTGGAAAATGAAATTGAGATGATAAGGATGCTGATGGTGAAGGTGTCTTAGAGAAGACGAGGATAAAAGGAGATTTACATCAGTAAAGCAAGAAAGCAAAGCAGTAGTAAAAGACAAGTGACAATGGAAGATTGCGGAAGCAAGGCTAGTGGAGCATTGCAACAAAAAGTATGGAAGCCAGGAGAGTTGCAGTCAACAACAAAACAACAGGACAACCATGAAGCAACTGAAAAGCTTCAACATCAAGTTTGGGACCCAAGCATATTGAAGATTGAAGGTTATGACCAGGAGGTCATATTTATTTCTTCCTGGGGAGTCCAATGAAGGAGCATCCCGCTCTCCACCCAAGTCCAATATTTGGTCAGACCTTACGGTCTTGACATTTTCCTAAGCAGATGTCTTTCATAAAACTCATTGTAAATATGTTGAATTCCTTAGATTTCTAGATAGGTGATGAGTCACTAGGTAAGTGATGAGTCAAAGTGTGAGTCATGAAACCAAGTACTCGAATAGTGGGAGCATTGGATGGTTGTTTTGGTCAGTCATAGAGAGAGGATAACAGTCTTTGCTAAATTTAGATTACAATTGCTGCAAGTTAGGAGATTGTTGAGTGTAATGTGGATCTGAACCAAAATTGGTTTCGGAATCCTTCTGTATAAATGTATGAGCCTACGAGGCATAAATAGTGTGGCCAAACAATGTAAATCAGGCCAAGATAGCTGGTCGTGTTTGTATCAGACTTGAGAGGACCAGAACACAGGTTCTGAGACAATTGTGAATGTACAGGTCTCTTATGTGTGAATGGAGAAGGATAATTGTGCATCTCTGTATCAATGAATGAATTGTTTCTGAAATGTTATAGTTTGAATACTTGTAAATGCTTGGTAGATCTGTGTGTATAATGCAGCCTGGAATTGGGGCTTTTATGAATTGAAGGTTACGGAGGACGTTTGACTGATCTTTGTGTGTGAGCGCATGAGTAAACCTTGTATCATCGATCACTGAAAGGATCGATGCTTTGTATATACGAATCCGTAGAGGTGAAGCTCAGTGTTACACTAGATCGAGCCTGTGAAGTCGAATTGGGTGAATCAAATTGAAGTTCTAATTCTGTTCAAAAGATGATGTGCATGTTTAACAAGGAAGATCAAGTCCAGAGAAGGTCGGTTGAGTTTGATTGATCGATTCTCTGATAAATCAACGCACAGTCATAGAGGTTGCAATCCGTTCGTTCTACAGAGTTTGGACGATCCAAATTGAAGCAAGAAGGAGATCGACGGCGGGGAAAGGATTTTGCGAAGTGAACTTGCAGGAAAGATAGATCTCCGCAAAGCCAAAGTGAGCGTTCTGTAGTGATCGCAGATCGATGGTCGAGAGAAGCCGCAAATAGATCGACGACTCGTGCAACATTCCACAGGAGAAAGAGTTTGGGGATTAATGGCCAAGGCGAATGCAGAATTAACACATAAGGTTGGTGTCCACCATTGATCTGGATCTGACAGTCCAAGATGATTACGAAAGGAACTTTGCGAGAGGCAATTAAAGAAGCCGATTGCGGAAGGAAGTTGTGGAAGGCACCCACAATTGCGAAAGGAAATTTACGGACTCCAATTGCTAAAGGCAGTTGTGGAAAGGTGATTGCGCAAGACAATTGCTGAAGGAAAATGCGGAAGAGAATTGCGGAAGGTATACTTGTTTGACTCTCCACATTCAGGTGAGACCCGAAATCTTTATGAAACTCAGTTCACCGCCATTTTGAAGTTCGCCTGTTTAGAGAAAGACTTAGTCGATCTGCTAAGTTTGGTGATTCTGCTAAGTGTGGAATCGAATTAATCCTGGGGAAAGCAGGTTGGATTGGTTTTGTCGATCCTACCTGCATCACTTGTCTACCTTCATTGTCCGAGTTTGTTGCAAACTTCCACCACCCAAAATTCCCCAACTCCAAGAATTACTCCAATTTGAAACTTTTCCCTAGGTTCTGCTACTTGCATCCTCCTCCCAAATTGTTTATGGACCATTAAACGTCTTAGGAAACTTTGAGCCTAATGACCACCCAAACCTTTAACATGGTGGTTAGCTTCTCAATCCTTGCATGCTTTCATTCTGAATAATCCAACTTGCATATATCGAATTTCTACTTTCTCACCTTTTCCCTTTCCAACTCCACACTACCTAGTTTATATAGTGGAGGAGGTCTCAATTGATTCCTTGAATTAGGTTGGTCCCTCCCACTCCATTTCTTCTTAGTGGACCTGTAAACCTAACACATCCTAACTACCTTCCTCAAAGAAAGGCATGTACTACACACAAAACGCAAGTTGTCTGTGGAATGTGTGACATCTTCATGCCTCACCTAATACCAAACATTTAATTATTGTACATTGGGACCACTCTAAGTCCATAGAACACACTTACAACCAAGGTAGAGTGATTTTCCAAGTCTGTTGCAAACTCCCACCACTTAAAACTCCTCAATTATTGCAGAAAGACATCAACGACATACATTGTGCAATTCATTAGCATCATCCTAATCAAATTCAACATACTCCAATTTGTAAATTTTCCCCAGGTTCAGTCTTCCAATTGCATCCTCCTTACAATTCTTACTTGGGAACTCTGAGTCTTATGTGACCAAGAAAACCTTTGACATGGTGGTTAGCTTTTGAATCCTTACTTGTTTTCATCCTGAGCAATCCAAATTGCATAAGTTGAATCTCTAACTGCTTACTTTTGCTCATTGCAACATCACACTACCTAGTTTATATAGCGAGGGAGGCCTCAATTGCTTCCTTGAACTAGGTTGGTCCCTTTCACTCCATTTTTTCTTTGTGTACCTGAAAACCCAACACTTCCTAGCCACCTTCCTCAAGGTGGGGCATGCACTACACACAAAACCCAAGTTGTCCACCAAATGCGTGACATCTTCATGCCTCACTGAATGCCAAACAATTAAGTCTTGTCTAGCGTATTTTACATTGGGACCACTCTAGTCCATAGAGACATGCATACAACCATGTTCAACCGAGGTCATCTTATAAAAGTAGAGTTGTTTCCAACCCTATGCTCTATCAATTAGTTTTGTAGCATTTCTATAAAAATTGCTACTTGTTAGCAACACTCATACTATTCATTAAGTTATGGGTGTCACAACAACCCCAAATACTTATGAGTGTCACAACAACACCAAATATTATCCAATATGGTCTTCCATACAACCATGGGATCTCCAAATCATTCCATGGAGGCCAATTCCTTCACTTTCCATCTTGGTGCAAGTCCTAGAGCACACCTATTTCATTGAAGCCTAAACACTTGTGCTAAGACATTCTCTTAAGAAATGCTACCATGATAGCCAATATGTCCACATTGCAACCTACACCCACAATCAACTTAGCCTCCAACCTCCTCATACTTTGCTAAATATCTTCTCCATCCAAATCTAGCATGCCTTTTCCTAAGGTACGTCAGGCTTACTCCAACAACACACCTACAACCATACTCATCACACTCAATCTAACTAAGGTGAACACCTTGACTCAATCATGCATCTTAGATTGCTTATGCAACCAAGTACATCTAGTGCTTAAGTCACCCTCACCTCCTACCATGGGTTGCCATCATCTTTTGGAGTAGTCAAGCAGTATGGCGTTAATCTTCCCCTAAAGATAAAGGGGCCCACATCCTTCCCTACTCAAGCTTGTTTCTAGAAGCTTTACTACCCTATCAAAATATCCAATAACCTCCCACCCATGTCAACTAGTACACTACTTAGAATTACCATCTATTTGTAACTTGAACATCTTTAAACTACTTTTCACTACTAGATCCACCTGCACTAGACTTCCATGCCTCAATACATTTTGGCCATCATGCTTTTGAACAAGCTAGGTCATTAATACTGTAACACTATGTCCAAAACCCATGAAAGTGCACAATCATGCACCATAAAGTCAAATGCTTTAGCTTTTGGTTAAGTTATGCACTACTTTAGATGTGTTAATTTTTAGCAGACCTAGAAGTGCCTTTTACACTAGTAAACAACTTTCACATCAAACCATGCACTCATAGGTGTCTTAGCTCCACTAGCTACTCTATGGCATTGAGCCACCTTTTAGCTCTATTTAGTGGAAGAGTCTACAACACATGTAGTGGATTGCATATGTTACTTCAACAATATGATTAAGTATCAAAATTAAACCACCAATAAGATTGCATATTTTCTATCAAGAGCACAATTAGTAAGACTAATAGTATTTATGCAATTCCAACAATTTGGATTTAATAATTTCAAAAAAACATATGCGCCATGTCAAAATTTTGTGCATATTTACCCATTCCTATAGAATTTTGTTACAACATAAGATGATGAACTCTAAGACTATAAACTAAAGGATATAATTATGTGTGGACTTAATATAGACTATGTTCACCATAGAGACCATTGAATCTATTACATGCAAAGTACACCATTTCATGGTAGTAAGACACTTTGTAGAAGAGAATATAACCATCATGTTCCATGGCCTTTTTATTATTCATTGATGGTGAAAACAATGAAAAGATTTAGGCATAGGTCTCTTCTCTACTAGGGACTAGATTTTGCCCATGGGATAATTTACCTTTTTTTTTAAGCTTTGCCGATTTCATTTTTCCTAAAATGAATCACCCAAATTGTATAATTTAAAAATAATTATTCCTAAAAAATTGCAAAAAATTTCTACAATCTATATAAAATCCTTAGAAATTTGGATATTTTTACAAAAATATCACCATTATTGTTGTCATTTTAATATTTGATAAGATTTTCCAAGGTTCCTACACTCTAAGATAAGTATGCATCTAACATATTAAAGTCAACAAGTCTATAGTTTCACGAAAAGTTAGGAAGTACATATGAGTATTATCAGAATTGGTCCGGTTCTCGAAAAACTGGCCGATCTGACCGGTTTAGGCCCAAAACCGGTTCAAATTGTCACCCTGAACCGAAAATGTCGTTTTCATACAGAATCGACTGGTTTTAGATCAATTCGGTTTGGAACTGAAATTTTTTCACCTGACCCGCTAGTTCCGTATGACGACATAAAGTCAAGGCCATGGGCCCCAAAAAGTAATTAAAAAATCCCTACTCTAATAGCAAAAATCGTAACCTAATATAAACAATAGTCATTAGTAAATCGTAATATTAAATTCTTAGAGTAAAAGAGACATTCTCTTGATCTTTCATTTTCTATCCTTATACTTAAATTTTTAACATTACCATTAATTGTTTCAGGATGTTGGATTGTTTAACTGCTTTGTCATGAACTTAGTAAAAATGTACCCTTCACTCGCAAAATTACTTATTAGGCATGCAAAGTTTTTTCTACCTTTTTATAATGCTTGGATTAGGAGGTTTCATCAAAATTGTAGGGTGTTGACTAATGTCCTTAAGGATCAACTTTGAGATTTGAGATAGAGGCAAGGGCTAGAGACTAGAGGTGGGGGGCACAAGGTGCTATTGACAAATAGGATCCCAATATAGGTAATGATTTTGATGATATATAGTTATTTGTTTTACCATGAAGTTTTGAATGTTTTTTACTCTAGGGGCCATTTAGTGTCTTCAGCTTATGTATTTTGGGTTTGATATGGATTGCACTTGATGCGATTTTACTTATATGCAACCTTACTTTCTATATACATGAGAAACTTTTCATATTTGTGTATAATTGTTTGGATTCTTATAGATGCACATGCTTTTTTTCAAAATTTGAATATTTTATGTATTTTTTGGTGGATCGATTTTTTGGTCCAATTTTTTTCTAGTTCAGTCTAGTAAAGAATTTTGGGCTCTACCGGTTCGATGACCAATTTGGTTCTAATAACATTGGTACATATCATTTCTAGCACCAAGAAAACCATGAGAGTTTGTGTCAATGGACTTCCTTTGGGGATTAGAAACAAGCAAAATAAATAAAGACTACCTCATTGTAGTAGCAAATGTCCATTAGCATACCATGTAAGAATATTTTTCGAGTGAAAGTTGGAAAATTGTTTCTAGATAATGTTTTTTGCATTTTTTTGGGATATTAATATCCCATATTTACAACATAGTTATGATCATGGAGTAGAAATTTGCAATAGGTTCTTCAATTGGGGAGTGCATGGGATTCTTGCCTAAAGATCCACTAGATATTTTGGGTCTCATTCTCAAGGCATCTATTGAGAATAAAGTTGAGAATGCAGGATCGGACATATTTGAAGAAATCTTAAAAAAATATTTATCTCCAAGGATGATCAACACCATGTAACTCACCAATTTTATGTAGGAGATGGATTCTTGATCTATCTTTACAAACAATATTCAAACGAAAAGGACAAGAAAATTAGGACACATAAATATTCATAATACTCCATCATCAAGTAAATGAAAGAGAGTATGTTAAAAATGAAATTATCATCAAATCCATATAATATTCAATGCAAATCACTTTAATCCCTATGAACAATCAATGTTGGGCATGTGATAAAGGGGAATTTGTTGCACCACCACTGTTAGTACCTAGTTTTTTAGCATAAGAAATGAGGTGAAACAAAGGGAGGTATCGAGAAATTCTCGAAGAAAGGCTTAAATCCCCTTCTTTCCTCATGGCTAGGTGCTAAGGTTTGAGAAAAATTGGTTTAGAAGTGTTAAATATAATGAAATTGAAGAAATTTTAAAGGAAAATATTAAATTGCAACCAAAGGGGTCAAAAAGGAGCCGAAGACTATAGTTTAAAGGAAAATATAGGAAAGTGTTAACTATTGCATAGGTTCCGCTATTGATCGAGCACAGGTAGAAGATCCAGGGTTCATATTCGAGGTCGCATGGCCAAGTTGCGCAGGGTGAAAAGAAATGGTTGGTAGCGACAAGGAATACCGGCGGACAGGTGGCAGTCGGAAGGCACATCGCAAGCAGGGTAAGCAGTAAGTGAAACCATCCCAAAAGCGTTACGACACCATTACGGTAGAAACAGGGCGCTAGGATCGATGACTGGGAGTCATTGTCCAAGATCTGAGGATTCAGGACGAAAGTCTTTATTCACCATATAGGTTTCATACGATCAATGGCTCAGGTAGCAAGGAAGATTAAATCGACGGCGATGGGAGTTAGAAGTACGCGAGGGAAAGTGGTATGGACCCCATGAGTGGGAAGTCTTGAAGAGTTAAGCAGGCTGCAGATCTCCACCGTAGATGTAAAGCAGGGAAGGATCGACGGTCTTGGAGGGTTGTCGCATCGAGAAGATGCGCGGTGGATAGAAAATATAGTGGTTGCAATAAAGGAAACCGCTCGACAGGTTTCGACGCCAAGCTTTGTCGCAAGGAGGGAAAATGGTATTTGAAACCTTTTTAGAGGTTCGCGACACCGCTTTGTAAGACACATGGTGGTAATAAATGGGCGGCTGAGATTGAAGCCCGGGAGATGATCCAACAACAGGTAAGGAAAAGAGGTCAAATCAATAAAGGGGGATTAGATCTAACGACGGAGAGCAATGCACGTGGGATCAACGGACGGAAAAGATGGGCAGCTAGAAAAGAAGGCCTAAGTTTAAAGGAAAAGGGTTATATATAATAGTCAGCATGTGAAGTTGACATTTGTTCCTCGGATCTGTCGGACTTGGAAGCTTCTGGACGTGCAGAAGATGAAGAAGACGACAGGAAGGGTTGTTCTCAAAGATTTTAAGTGACAAGTAAGGCCTCATACCACCGCCATTAGCAAATCTAAGTCTGTTTATAACGCGAAAATGGAAGAATAACCTGTTTCTAGCAGTACTAGGGTTAAAATTGTTGTAGAAGATAGGGATTCAGATATATTTGATACAGAGGTTCGATTGCCTGTGCCTGAAATTAGGAAAAGATTGAAAGTTTTGCTTGAACAAGGTCTAGATGTGCATAGGGTTTTTCAATCGTCTTTTATCCTTTTCTGCATTGACCAAATTATGCCTTTCCCCGAGTTCGTATCATGGTGTTTGTCCAATTATTCTGAACCCCAGAGAGTCGTTATGAACTCCTAGAAGTCTAAAATTGTTTGTACAGTAGATTCCTAGGTCGTTAGAAGTTCTTTTGCAATTCTCGAGTCACAAGCCCTCGAGTCTAAGAGTTTTTATGAAGAGTCAATCGTCGCCCTATTTCGGCAAATTTCTCCCTAAAACTGCCAATCCTTTTTAACTACCTGCCTTAAACCTGACTTAGAAGTCGAAGAAACCCCCTACCCTTTGGATGCCAGCGTTTTTAATGACAATACCCAATTGGTTCTCTCTCTAATAGATCAGTTTCTAGGGTTGGATACATATACGTGGGTGATGGAAGTACAGTTAAGACTATTGTTCAAAATTAGTATCAGTTCACCAGGAACCGGTAATGATTCGGTCCCCTTCCTCAAGTTCGAGGACTTTTTAGCAAAAAGAATTCATTTGCAGTTGAGCAGATTTCCCAATACAAGGCATTTTAGTTTCCAAACATAGTTGATGAAGATGGTTATGTGTAGCAGTGTTGGAGATTTTGAGTTCCCACAACTACTCTTGTTAAGATCCTAGTGGGTGGCCTTCACTAACACCTCAGGGTTTTGGTGTAACGGTTCGTATCATTTGGTATCAGAGCCTCCACCCAGGTTCAAGTCACAGAGCGGGTGGCAACGTCGGCATTGCAGTGTTCGTTCAAGGCTAGTACGACGCAAAGGGGACACCACCATACAGGCGCACATCCAGCCCAGAGTCCGAACTGCAGAGCGTGGTGGGATGTTAAGATCCTAGTGGGCGGCCTTCACTAACACCTCGGGGTTTTGGTGTAACGGTTCGTATCAACTCTACACAGATACCTTAGAAGACAATGTATTTAATTACATGAATTATATTTTGTCTGTCGTCTTTAAATTTATTTTTGGAGAAGAATTACCAAGGGTTTTACTAGAAATGGAAGCTATGATGCAGTTAAAGATAAATTGGCAGTAGGTGATTGGTTTTTGTTAAAGGATTCTACAGTGATTAGATTATATGGCTTTGTGCATGAACCCTATATATTACCAGCCTTCTTAACCCTCAGAATTTTCGCTCTCAAATTCGTCAAACAGAAGTTGACTCTACAAGATGAGCAATTCTTAAAGTATAAAAAGGGTTTTGATGTAAAGTACCCCTGGAGAGTAGGCCCATTCATCATAAAAAGCAAAGCTCTTGCAGACATGGAAAAATTATTGGATATTATGGAGTTTAAAAAGGACGTGTCAATTGCATATGATCCCTTACATATCATCTCTAAGCGGAAGAAGAAAAATAATCTGAAGGGTTTTAAACACCAAGAAACAGAAGGACTGCTCAAGGGACGAAATTTATTTTGTTATGAGCCTGAAGAAAAAGAAATTGTAAATTCACAAGCGGGGGATTTAATTTTTTCAGAGTTGACAATAGACATAGACCAGTTTCCAGACACTTTGGAAATTGGGAGAAAAACGGATTTGCAGGAGGTTATGGATGTAGATAAGGAAGAGGGAAATGAAGACAAAAGGCTTAAGATGTAAAAACAAGATGAATTGGTCATTTCAACAGGCAGTGAAGGAGGTGAGAAAGAGGAGTCTTCAGTTCTAGAAGTATAGATTCAGGAGTATAAATTTCAAGAGGTTAAAGATGGTGGTGATGTAAATAGATTCCAGTCCAGGCTGGACATGTACAAACATTATGGACAAAATAAGCAGGCCTCTACCCAAAGACTTTATAATTTAATGCCAACAATAAGAAATTTGTCAAATTATGAAGCTTCTTTGATGACCAGCAGGGATTTAAAAGAGAACACCTTCAATTTGGCAATATCCACGGAAGAGAAAATGACCGAGGTGAAGGTGATAAACTGGAAAACATTGTGAATAAAATGGAAAGCCAATTGAAGCAAGAAAGATTAGAGAATAAGGCTTTCCAACAGCAGGTCAAAAAGCTACAATTTGATTTAGTTGAAAGCGATAGTGGAGGAAAGGTGAGCAAACAATTGTTAATAGAGAAAGACAATTTGATTCAAAAGCTATAGAAAAAGATGAAGATTCCCAATACGCAGCTGATTCAAGCTCTAGAGGAAACCAAGCTAAAGCAAGAAAAAGAGGCTTTGTCTAAAGAAGTTAACGATAGCAAAGTTGAATTATTAAAATTTGTTGAAAAAGAAGCTGGCTGGGAAAAAGAGAAGATAAGCTTGAGGAGTCAGATTGAAGATTTGAAGAATAATTTGTCAAAGTTGAGCGTGCAGCAAACAGGTACAGGTCCGAACAAAGATGGAAGTGGTGTTGACAACCTTTTACAGGCTATGTCCCAAATTAGAGATTGAAAGAGGAAAGAAAGAAAAAGGATGAAGAAGCAAAATCCTTGCAAGGTAAATATAAGGAATTAGTTGAGACTAACAAAAAGTTTGCACATCAAGTGACCAGGAAAGCAGCTATGCAAGGCTGCAAGCATATGGTATGGGACTCGATTATCAAAGAAGATGAGAACATTAGACCTTATTTGGATTATATGAGAGTAAAAGAAAAAATAGTTAAAGATTCTTTTACAAGTTGTACTGCGATCAGGGAAAATTTGAATAGGAAGCCCAAGGAGACAACGCAGAATGCAATCACTTTGAATAGTTTAACGGAAGAAGATCTACTGGCCTTGAATATCAGGAACAGGATTACAGCAATTACAGCAATTACAGCAGCAAGACGAGTACTGGGAAAACATGCACAGGTCGAGAACGTAGAAGCTAGGGCCGAAGCAATGGGGATGCAAGTAACAAGGTTCAAGGGGCTATTTGAGAAGTTGATCGAAAAAGGTTTTCCCTCTTTCTGGGATGAAAATCAAGAGTTGATTCCCTCAAATGAATATAAGAAATTATTGTTTGATATAAGAATGGATCATACAAAATTTCAACATTTAAATTCTTTGCTCACAGGGAAGATTCTGATGCAAAAGATTGCAGAAGATTTCGTGATGCTTAACAAGTTGGTCTCTATTTGTGAAAGACTTCCAAAAATTTCCTTTGCAGATCACATTGAGATGAGAGTCAAGGTGAAAGAAATGGCAAGCTACAACCTTCCAATAGCCGAGAAATGGACTAGCGTGGAGAGATATGGGAAAGAAGTACACAATTCATACTCCAAATTAGCTGTTGATTCTTATTTCAAGATAGAGACTTCAGAAACATTTTATTTTAAAATAAATTTGTAATACTTTAAGACTTTGATTCAAAGACATGCTTATGAAGAGAGTCGATTAGTAGAAGCATCCAGTTGGAACAGTTACCTTGTTGTTTTTGTCTTTTTGTTTGAAGTAAAATGTTATTTAGTAATAAGTACCAGTGAAGGTAAAAAGGCAGTTAGGCCTGTCTCACCCATTTTTGTCTTGCAATGGTAGTGACTAATATCCCCTGATGATGTGTCACTCAAACTTGTAACTGTTTTCTGGTATGAGTGGGTCGAGCATGAGGCTTGGGGCATCTATAAGTTTGATGTAATTTGAATGAAGAAGGGTTGAAAATTTTGGAGCTTAGCATATTGCTATGTGTTGTGCATTTTAAACTGTGTTAATAAAGTTGACAGAGCCGAGCAGGCATTTTTCAGGGATTCATGTGCGATCGGTCTCACAGTCTGTTTCTCCTCTTTTCCCATGTGATATGTGTTTCCTTTCATTGTTTATCCATTATGTAATTATTTTTTCATGCTTGGTTCAGTGTAGCATTTGAATAGAATTCATAGTCTTTATGCTCTATTCTTATCATACCAAGTATTCCACAATTAGTTTTTTGCTAAAATCAATATAGAATTCATGTTTCCATGCTTTATATTGGTGGATTGTTTCATCTTTCTTCTAAATCACCCAACTAAAATCTCGTTGACTATAAGTTGGTGGCTACCTTGCCCCTGTATAAATGTATTTGCAAAACATTTGTCAATGATATTCATGTCTTGTTTGATTTGACTCCATTGCCCAGTAGAGATCCACACACTGCTTTCAACCACACAATTTAAAAACAATCTGTCCTAATAGAAATCTGACCTTCTGAATGAGTTGTGTATGAATATCTTGAGCATTGAGGCTATGCGTTTCTTTTGAATATTTTCAGCCCTTTCTTAAGAGAGAGCCCTCTTTGACTGTGCTAGGTCAGTAGCACAAACCTAAAGTGGTTAGTGGTTACCTTGATTTTGCCTCTCCACAACCTTGGGGTAGGTTTTGGGTGTTAACAACCACTTTTTGAATAAATTATTATTGATGTTTTCACAAATTTAGAGGAAGATACAAATATATTATGCAAAGAGTGCGCCCATCCAACATTTAACTATGCCTAGGGTAGTTAGACT
This sequence comes from Larix kaempferi, assembly GCA_027924585.1. Taxonomy (NCBI): domain Eukaryota; kingdom Viridiplantae; phylum Streptophyta; class Pinopsida; order Pinales; family Pinaceae; genus Larix; species Larix kaempferi. Next base: position 20,856,128 of record BSBM01000338.1, on the reverse strand, counting down.
CATGGTAAGGAGAAATTAAACTAAAATCTAACAAAGCATAGGCATGCCAAATTTGTTATTATATAAGGAGCATGGAATTTGTTAAAAGTATCAATGCATGTTACACATTTTAGTTAGCAACCTCACCATTAGAATTTAATTATGTAAAGACATACCAAACTTGTTTTATTGAGACATGGAATTGGTTATAAGAATGGGTGCACATGTAATATATGTTTTAGTGAGCAACCCCTTTAATAGAGTGCATACTATATGTTTTAGTGAGCAAACCCTTTAATAGTTTACTTTTAGTGTCATGCAAAAGTCTAGATGTATACTCTAACACTAAAATTGTGAAGAGAATAGAAAAAGTAATTTTCCCTACTATTCTATCATACAACATATCATGCTAAATTTAATTTGGTTATTGTTTTTAAAAACAACACAAAGGATGCTAACACACTTCAACAAAATTCAAATAATTGCATTATATCTTCCACAAGCCAATCTCTTGTTATTTCCTTGAATTTTGTAAATGAAGATAATATATAAAATGTAAAGAGATAGCAAAAATCAACATATTTTATTTTACATAGTTTATAATTTTTATATTTTATATGATAAATGGATTTGTTTTTTAAATGCTAAAGATTTATGCTAAACATATTAGGTAAATTAATATAATTTTATAAATACAAAATTTTAAAATTGATTTACAAGGCTTATATATTCATCACAATGGCTATACAATGTTTCTGACTATGCAATGTTTATGTGTTATCTAATACTTCTTTAACTATGTACCAGTAAATCTATTACTATGATATAAATAAATTTATATATAAATAATACTTTTTTAGAAAACTATTTTAAATAACAATTTAAATTAAAAAATTATTTCAAATAATAGAAAATATTTTTCAAATAACCATCATATATATATAATTTAATTATTATTATTAAAAACATAATATAAAAAATTTAAAATAAATTATTAATATTTAAAACTTTAGATATAAGAATATCAACTAATCATTCACCACTCTACCTCCCCAACTATATCATACAACACACAGTGATAACCATGTACACCTGCGTTGTTCTTATTAAGAACATAGAACTTGAGCAAAACACAAAAGGTCTACAAATAATGACAATGTCAAAGGTCATCACTAAGTTTGATGTTTCTTCACTCAAGCTAAAAGTCTGTGTTAATGCGTTCTTAATCTACTTATACGTCTACGTTTTGTTCTTCAATTCGTTTGTCAACTTTCTTCCCCTATATCAGAGTTCTCTAAACATGTGAGTAAGCTTGATCCCCTCCCATCTTTCCTTTTTGTATGACTCAAATTTGTTGGTTATGTTCTTTACATGAAGCTTATCCCTGTGATTCCTTGTCATAGATTTCTGAGTATGGAGCATGCTTTTATGTAAAGTTGAGGAAAGATTTGATTAATTGTTCAACGAATATACTCCAACTCTTGTCCACGCTGAGAGTTTCCAAAATCTGTTCCAAATTGTGATGTTATCATTTTCAAGTTCTTTTTGGGTTTTTTAATTAGAAAATGGAGAACTGGAAGTGAATTGGCAAAAGCCTAATTGCTGTGTTTGAATGGAGGGTATTCAGATTTAAAAAAATTGGATGTTTGGTAAGATTATTTGGTTTCAGTTTTTTTTTCCTAAAATATGGTTGAAACATTTTGAATTAAAATTATATAATTTAAGTTTTATTAGATTTTTTTTTTAAATTGTATCTATTTTTACAATAAAAATAAATTCTGAATAATGAAAAAGTATGAACAATGAAAAAGTATAGAGTAAACAAATGAAAAAGTATAGAGTAAATAATTTGACTGTAAATTATTTTATCTTAAATATTTATATATTAAAAAAATTAATTATATCTCCAGAAATTAAAATTTGATCCTTTCTGAATTCGATGATCTAGATATGGGGATAGATGTGATTAGGTTTAAATTAGGTTGACATATCAGAGCGATTTATATAGAATATGTTGACATACAAGAGCGAGGTCTCTTGTCTTTAAGAAAATAAAGAAAGATGTGAATCTTGTGATGGTTATTCGCAGTGATAGGAGCAGTATTATTAGTACTAAAGCACTTAGCTCGTTGATACATGTTCAATGTATCCATTCCATCGTATCATTTTCACCAATATTGTATCAGGGTATCATGTGGCTTGAGGGTTTTTCAGGTGGACTCATGAGAAATTTTAGGTGGGACGAGAGTAGAACCTAATCTAGTTGTAGTAAACCCTCATCATCTACGGCTAACCACATCCCAACCATCATCAATATAAGAATTACGCTGTAGCAGTAAAACAAACTGTTGTAACTGACGATTATTATCGACTATTTGGAAAACCTAAGTACCAATAAACAAACCCTAACCCTAGATTTCAAAAATGCAAAAATACCGACAGATTAATCGCTTAACCAATCGGCCGTCGACACCTACGCAGTAATGCTTTGACTAATTCTTATATATTGTTGTGAAGGCAAAGATCGTTCAGTCAGCCAATTCTCTAAACAACAAAAGCAGTCTTCAGGTCGGTCAAATACGTACCTGTTACTGGCGAATTCATGAAGCCTCCCGCATGGCGAGAAAACCATAAGTCCCACTTTGGCGTCGCAGAGTACCGAGAGCTCATAAGCCTTCTTCAGCAATCCATTCCTTCGCATAGAAAACGTAACCTGCCTGCTGCTGGTGTTCTCAATCCTTTTCATCTGGGTTTTTCCCCTCACCATTCTCGTCCTCTCCATTTTCTTCTCCCTCCAACAATAAATCACAGACTCTCAGATCATAATAGTTAAAACAACTATCACTCCATAGAAGACAACAGGCGTAAAAATTGAGACCTAATGATAAACCAATACGATAAGGGAAAGGCCAAAAATAGTAATTACAGAAATATTACCCCGAGGTCTCAGAAGTAGAACAAGAAATCTCCTCGACCCTTGATTTGTTAAAAAACGATGAAGGCACCGATATACCTCTATCCAGTTTAGTCAAATTTTAGATACAGTTTCTCGCAGTCTGAGACATACGATGGTCCTAAAAAGCACATAAGCCCTGGTTTTTATTCATATCACTCTTGCGGTAAAATTTAAGATTATGTACAAAACCATAGTACGAGATACAATGGCAATGTAACTTCCGTCTTCCAAAATTTAATTACATTCCCGCGTCTTCCAATTTCGTTCACGTGACAAAGAGTACGTATTGTGAAAATGTCCAAGAATATATTCTGTCAATCTGCAGGTCTGACTATTTACTCGATAGATTTCTACGTTTAAATCTGAATTCAGGTCTGACAATTTATCAAATCCTAGATTACCATGACATTTAATTCAATTTACTGGTTAATCCGAATATGATGTGATGGGCTCATTTCAACATGGTTCACGTTTTCTGACATGGACATTGATATCGATATTACAACGTACATGATCCTGTTTTCACTTTTAAGCGGTGGTCACATGCAAGGATCAAATTAGGTAGGGTCCTATTTCACTTTGAAGTGCTATCATATATTTAACCCTTTATATATGTTTATAGCTCTTCAACTCTCCGAACCAAAGGAGAGACATACTCCCCTATAGGAAATAATCATTAGGGGAGGTGTCTTTTGTGTCTATAGTGGAGATGTGCACTTATACAGGTTGGTGGTGGACAAGTGGTGCAATGACGGATGTGTCCTTCCTTTTCTCAAGCAAAGCCATGTAGTGTGAAGAGGGTATGATATACCTTATGAATGAATAAGGCAAGAAAGGGTGGAAGTAGCCTAAGCAAGGGTAGATGGTGACAGTGGAAACAACCTAAACAAAGGTTCAACTCGATAGTTGAAGCAGCCTGAGCAAGGGTGAAGAGTTACTCCAATTCAAACTTGTGATTTTGATAGGAGCGGTTAAGGTACCTCTTCCCCTTGAATCCTAATTTGCAGTCCAAATGACAATCTTAGTTGATCATGATTCTTGCAAACACTGATAGTGATATCCAATCACAAGGCAAGTTTTCCTCCTATGGTTTTTGGGGGCCTTTGAGTAGTACATTCATCTCTTTGTAAATACCAATAGAGCCATTCGAGATAGATGGATGAACACTTTTGGTCAAGTCTCCATAGAAACCATTCACAAACCCCGCGAAAGAGGAAGTGACCCACCATCTCACTTACAAGAATGAATCTCCATGTCTCAGTTCTCAATGATGAGGCAAATATTGATCGGAAAGTGATCAAGGCACTTGCTCCAACATGAGCTCCTTGATAATTATGTATGTTCACCTACTTGACCAACTAACTTTGTCAAGTCTCAATTGGATCCTCGAGATACATGCATCCTGGCATGAGCTCCCTCCCCCTATCTAACTACCATAACAATAGCATGTACTAAAACACAAAACAAGGTAGAAATATGAAATTAAAATAGGCTCAAGAATCAACAATGATGGTGGAAGTAGGCAAAGCATAAACATTATGTAGGGCCCACAAGTTTGGCAATTAAATAATGATAAAAAAAAATTTAAGGTTTAAACCCACTTAAGTTCCAAACTTTCAAGTTTCATAATCACATTTTCAAAATCCAATAACCATTTGATTGCTCCAAATCCACTTTCATAATCACATTTCCAAATTCCAATAACAATTTGATTAACATGAATCAATTCTAATTATAATTTCTAATTTCTTAGCGAGGAATAGTTGTCAAGCTATGTTGAGAGTTTGAAGCATGTTGTTTCATCTGTGATAGTCTACTAAAACACAACCATCATTAATGCATTTATTTGTTACCAGGCTATAAACTTACCACAATTGTTTAGCATAGTAATGCTTTATTTGCTACGAGGCTACCGACTTACCAGAGGTGATTGTCAATTAATGCTTGGCACTTAGGGTTGCATCGTGTGCCACAAGTGATTACTGGTTATAACTTTGTGGAAAAGAGTGGAAAGGTATAGACTCCTCACGTTTATGGATCACATTTGTCAATATAACACAAATTCTCCATCAAATTTAACCTAGTGTTAGCACCCAAATTGTACCTTAAGCTTGCAGAAAGGCCAAATTGGGGTAACCACAGAGCCAATTTAGGAAAGATAAGCTGGCTTCTTGCTCTCCAAAGAGGGATCTCTCACAAATTTTAAAATGAGACCAGATACATATGAATGAATATTTTAATTAATGTGTTGTTTGGTTGAAAGCAGAGTGGACATACATTGGGTAATGGAGTCAAAACAAACAAATACATCTAATCACAGAGCTGTTGCATGGAACTTCATAACATAGGCAAGGTAGCCCTTCAATTGCAGTCAAATTGCTTCGGTTTGGTGGAAAAGAAGAGATAAAAGACAGTCCATTAACATGAGCATCAACGGGGATGATATCAATGTCAATTTTAGAGGAAATATTTGGTGAATATCTGAAAACAATAGCCAGAGCTTATGATTAAGAATTATGCACTATTACACACTAATTTCAAAAATGAAAGGAAAACATAATGGAAGTAAAATAACAGGATGCACATTCACATAAGAAGAGGAAACAGACTCATCTCTGCATAAAGGCCATCTTCGACTCTGTAACTTTATTAAAATGAGTCTCACAGTACGCGAGACAAAAAACTCTCGAGTTCCAAAAAGTTTTCAACATTTTTCTCTTCTATTACAATGCTTATATAGTCGTTCTTAGCCCTCAGGCTCGAGCTGTCTCAACAGAAAGTTGTTACAATACAAGTGACACCTATACAAACAGGCTCGCCACTCCAGAGAATTAATTACAACAAAATAACAGAGTTGGTAAAAACAGGCTTAATTGTCTTTTACAATTTTACTGAGCAACTTTACAAACAGACTCTAGTAAAAATGGACAAAATGCCCTAGTAACTATCTCTTCATGCTGCGAATCGTCACGATCACGGATGTAGTGACAACTTGTCCTTCCCGAATTTCTCAACAGTCTTCCATTGATCAGCTGTTGGCAACCCTGGCATGGCCACTTCCTTCAGCAACACCCTCATCTCTGTGTGGTCTTTATATGAGCAGCTCCTGAAGTGGGCACAAGCCTCTTTGAAGATCCAAACCAGCTCGAACTCTTTTGTTAATTTATCCACTACTATTTTACTTGTTAGGCGTTGGTCCATGTCTGCAAAGTCTCCATGGTCCATTCTACATTCCCACAGCTTACCCTGATACTCTTCCTGTGACCTCATAATGCCATCCTCTTCCCAAAACAAGGGCAGACCCTTCTTGAATAGTGGATCAAACATTTCCCTGAAAAGCTTCACTTGATGAGTTAAGATGTCTATACCTGGTTGGATGGTTTTTACTTGTTGATGCCTGTGCAATACGTTTTTAGACCAGATGATAGTGGACACCTTATCCTTTATGCTAGCTTCCTTAGCTTTATCTTCAGACAAACCATTCAAAAATTCTATGGCTCTTTGAGCATGCTCCACATGCTTTTTACTTAGCTTTTCATTTGCAGTTGTGATACTTTTCCTGGAAGATTTGATCACTACTTCTTTATCCAAAATAAAATCAATATAGGGTCTCAGCATTTTTGTCTCTGTTATAATATCATCCCATATGAGGTCTGGCCTGTGGCCTGCTTCACCAACTCTTCATTTTTTACCTCTATCTCCTGGTACTTGGTTTCCCAAGCCTCCTTTTTCTATTCTGCTTTCGTCATCAAGGTCTTCAGATTCACATTTTGATTCTTTAGCCTTTCTACTTCCATGTCTCTTAGGCTCGCTTGAGCCATGGCCCCTACAAGGGAGAAATCACCAACCTCTATGGAGGGTGTGGCTATATTGTCCAATTCATGATTCTTCTCCTGTAATTTATTTTCAAGGTCCTCAACCTTGGACTTCAAAGGTTTTTCACTTTCTACAATAAGTGCTATATCTACTAGCCATTGTTTTTCCTTTTCTTCAAATTTCTGTAGCCTAGCTTCACAATTTTTTAGCTTCCCTTGGAGCTCTTCTCTCTTCTCTTCCAACTCTACTATCTCAGATGCCTCTACTAGATGGGTGGAGGGGATTTTTAACTTCTGTTTTAATGACTGTATGGTTTTTTCTTTCTCATCCAACAATCTTTGTACACTAGCTCTTTTGTCCTCTTTGCTCTCAGTAGCAAATAATGCAGCTTGGAGCTTTTTGGATTGTGCCTTCAGGGACATATTTTCCACTTTTTCCAACCTAAGCTGATTTTGAACCTTGCTTTTGTTGGCTTGCACTTTAGACAGCTCCAAAGCAGCTTTCAACAATTTGTTATAAATGACCTCGCTAGTCTCTTTGTGTAAATTTATCACATCTAGCACAGGGATGTCCTCCAAATTCACCTTTAGCTCAGTGGCCTTATCCTTGGTGGGCAAGGCCAGAATTAGGGTGTTTTGGGCAAGGCTCATGCTTGCCACCAAGGATACATCCTTATTTGAAATTTTCCTTACTTCTGCATATACCTTGGTCTCAACTGCGATTGTCTCTAGGCTCTCCTCATACTCCTCCAGTAGCTCACCTCTACTTTTGCTTGGTGCTGCAAGCTCAGTGGGTCCCTGGTTGAATACATATTCTTTAACTTCAAAGGCTGGTAGCAGGAACTTCACCTGCTTCTTCTTGGCCTGCCATGTTGTTAATGTTACCAATTGTTGTTCAAGATTTTCTATTTTCTTCCTTTTAGAGGCTCTCTCTGCATCATTGTCTACATCCATGGGATCACTGCCTTCCAGCTTGCTAGACTCCCTAGAGCCATTAGCAGGGGGTACATTTTCTTCAGTTGTTGGGACCAGGATGGAGGAGCTATGGAGTGGGGAAATGACTTGTGACACCAGGGAGGTGGAGACTTCCTGCTCATCTACATCCATTTTACTTTTGTCAAGATACACCAACAAATTTGCAGTTTCAGCCAACCCTGCGAGTTCAAAATGTACAAAAGCCTTTCTGTTAGTATCTTTTCTCCTGTCTGATATGATATGGTGAGGGTCATAATTAATGGTAGCCTTGGTTCTGAACTCCATATTTCTCATCATACCCTCAATAGTTGGAAGGGAAGCTTAACAAAGAATGGGCCCACAACCCAAGGAAAAGTGATTTATGAAGCCTTCTTATCCTCTAAGAAATGCTCAACCTCTTCATTCAGCTTCTGTCTGAAGAACTCTAGTGTAAAAATTTTGGGTGTGAGGGCAACACATAAGGTGCATGGGAAGAACCATATACTCTAATTGTAGTGCTGTGCTCTGAAAAGAATCAATCACCAATCCTCTTCTCTAGGGAAGGTTGCAACAACTCTTTCATCTCTAGCAATACCCTGGGCGGCTTCTTTTGAAAGATAGCGAGGTATACTTCAAACATTATGGTGTCCATGATATTGGCATAGTTTAAGAGTACCTCTCGAGTGAGCATAAACTCTCGCATCTACAAATTCTCCTCATTGAAAGACAAGAACATCCTCAGCAAGTTTGATTGAAACCTAAAGCTTCTATTCTTGGGGAATTCTGCGAGTTGAGAGTGGATACTGTCAGCTAAGGCTTCATCAAACCTAAGACAAGCACACTGGGAGGACTGACCGGGACCTTCATATTCTAGGGGACACGTGCTCATTACAAACATTAGGCTTATTAAGGGCTCAGTGGTGTACAGGTCATTATCTAATCCTAAGAATTGGGCCAACATGGTAATGACACATTTGGACTCTTCTGTGAACAAACTGGCTTCATCAGGGAAAAGCTGGTTCTGGAAGGAGGTATTTGGCTACAGGCTAAAATGGAAGAAAATTTTCTTAAGTTCGACTGGGGCATGTCTGAAATATTGAACTAGGGCTTCCTCTCTGTACTCTTTGGCCTTTTGATAGAATTCGTCCAGGATTGCTAGGGACTTTCTGATAGTGAGGGGGTTGATCTGGCACAAGATCTTACACTTGGATGTATCCAGAATCACCTTCTCGGAAGGGGAATAATGGGTGGTGCACCAGTTGACAAACTCCGGACAATTTGGGGTTTGGTCAATTGCGAACAAATTGAAAAAGGTATGGTAAACCTTATGGATATCAACATTCCCATCCCTAATCAACTTCAACCTGTCTCCAATTGTCTTTGTGGAGTAGTCTGTCAGCAATGTGTCATAAATCTCGGCTCCCTTATCCTAAAACAAATTCCCTATCCTCCGGCACTAAGAGCCTGGGGGCTCTATCTCACTCAATTCATCCATTTAAATAGTTTTGTAGTGGGGGATAATAGGCCTACTTGGTTGTTTGATAGATGCCTAGGGCTCCTGGTTAACTTGTCCGCTTCTGCACAGTCCGCCTCTGTCGTTTTCCAATGCGAACAGGAAAAATGGAATCTGGATCCTCATGCAGGAGCTCTTTTTATAACATTTCTCCTTTCCTATAATTCTTGCACCTTCTACAGTAGAGAGGTTTCCTCAGCCCTCCAGCTGTAAGATCTATGCTAGGCCGTAGATCTCTACTCCCTTCTAACTCTGCGATCCTCCGTGGCCTCGAATCCTGCCTTATGTTGCCTTTCTTGCCACTTAGATCCATGGAAATGTCGCCAATCGTTGATCTTGATCTAGCCCACATCTCTATCGTCAAATGGTGTTGCCTTTACCAACTTCACAAATTTGGATTGTGCCGGTGCTTCATGTAAGTCAAATCCGTGAACAAAACTTCGGTCGTAGATCTCTACCCCGCCAGATCTGCATCGTCTAAACCTGCGGCCCCTACCGAAAGTTCGCAGATTTGAAAATGTCCTTTTTCAATGCATGTTACATCGATGAAGTACATATAGTCCGTAGATCTGTGTCTCCAGCCGTCAATTAGCTTTCTAATTTTCCCGTGGGCTAAGACTCCCGCCTCTTTCTAAAACACATCATCCTTGTTTCGCGAAGTGCACTCCTAACCGTAGATCTTCACCACCGCCAATCTAGACCTTTCCTTTACAACGATATATAACTGGGAGCTAATATTTGCAACTTAACCCTCTTTGCAATTTTAGGCCTAGGCTTTCATCATTTCATTCTTAAGCCGTGAATACCTATTCAGCTATCCTACTTGGCACTCTTATGGGCCATTTGGATCAAACCCCCGAATACTTTTCCACTCTCTTCAGGGATCTAACCCCCCACCTCATCCAGGACAAAACTGATGCCAACAACTGGCTCTAATTGGGGATGCTATCATCCCTCTGAGGTAGCAACGAACCACATAGACCCAGTTCCTGATCCATTGGGCTGTCTTTCAAAACTCAAAGTTCTGCCTTTTCTTTCTCTACTCATAAAAACAAAAGCAAAACGAATGGCTTGCCTCCAAAGCTTAGGGCCTTCTCCTCGGGCTTCAAATCCTTTGGTTCACCATCTATACAAACCGTAAATGCAAAACAACATATGCAAAATATGTACAAATTATGATACAAGGGTTACCTGTTATCCTCATGATGGGTAATGCTTCAAAAATCTCCCATTTACTGGACCTCCTGTCAGTGGAGACCCATCCTGATGCTCTAGAATGAAAGAATTGACACCTCTGTATGTTGCAATAACACAGGCTCCTACCCACATATGGTCAAAATTTCCATGCCTGTCTTCCCTGGGAGCATCCCATTTTAGGACAAAATCATCAATCTGAACTGCTCCTCTTTAACCTTTATGTCAAAGGTATTCTTCATTTTCTCTTGGTGCTCTTGCACTATGTCATATGCTTTATCCCTTAACTCATTTAGCTCTATTATCTAATTTATTCTTCTCTACATATGGTTAGGCTCATCTTCCTACCCCTGCAACATCTTCATGACTGGTATCCCTAACGATGTGGGAAAAACAACTTCAGCCCCATATACCAATTGAAATGCTGACATTCCAATTGCCCTCTTAGTGTTGATTTTGTCAGCCCACAAAGCATATTTAATTTTTGTATGCCGGGCTCCTTTGTTCTCCTCCAACAACTTCTTAATTATCCTTACTAGGCTCTTGTTAAAAGACTCAGCCAATCCATTTCCTTTTGGGTAGTAAACAGTGGAATGGTTCAAGTTTATGTGGTATTTGTGACAGAAAATCATCTTTTTTCCTGACTTAAAGGCAACTGCATTATCTGTTACAATCCTCTTGGGGCACCCAAACCTGGCCAAAATGTGGTTTTCCAAAAAAATCCATGATAACAGCTTCCGTTTCCCTCCTTGTAAGTATGGCCTGAATCCATTTAGTGAAATAATCTGTGGTTGTTAGAATCCACCTGTGCTGACCAAAAGAGTTTGGGTTGATCTCCCCAATGAAATCTAACCCCCATTGTTGGAAAGGTGCGTCCACTGAAATTGGGTTAAGGGGAAGTCAAACCAGCTTCCTCTTACCATCAAAGATCTTACATTGATGACATGTAACAGTCTCTTTATACACATCAAAAAACATAGAAGCCCAATAGAAACCAACCCTCAGGATTTTGTTTGCTGTCACCTTCCATGAATGATCTCCTCCACAATCTCTTTTATGGAAATCTTTCATTATTTGCCGAGCTTCATTCTCCAGTAAGCAATTCAACAATACGCCACCACGGTCCTTCCAATACAAGTATTGATTCATGATACAAAATTTTGCAGATTTAAGCTTTATAGATATGGCCCTTGTTTTGCTCAATCAAGCAGGGGCTTGTAAATTTTTCAATAGATACACAATGTCAGTGTACCAAGGAGAAATAGAAAATTATGGCATTACTTGCACCCCTGTGTCCAGCTGGTTTGAAAAGCTAGATAGGAAATTGAGCTGTAAGGATTCACAATTGGCCTCAGTCATCATTCTGGCTAGCCCTTGTCCCTTGATCAACTTGGTGGGATTAATCTCAAGGTCATATTCTAACAAGACAACAATCCACTTTTCCCTTTTCCCTTTAGGATCTGGCTGGGTAAGAATGCTCTTTACTGCACTATTGGGAACATGGGCAACAATATGTGAATGCAAAATGTATACCCTGAAATATTTCAATGATTTCACCAAAGCATATGCTTGCTTTTCCATTATCTCATACTTCAATTCGCCCTCTCTCAACACCCTGCTAAAAAATGCAATATGCTCTCGGCATTTTTGTCATTCTTCTGCAATAGGATTCCAGCCACAGTGTGCTCAGATGCATAAGAAAAAATCAGGAAATCTTTAGTAAAATATGGAGTTGCTAGAACTGGGGCCTCAATGATGGCCCTTTTAATACCCCTGAATGTCTCTCTAGAATTTTCAGTCCACTTTATTTGACTTTCTCTCCTCAGCATGTTAGTAATGTTTCTCATTATCTCTGCAAAACTGGGAATGAATCTTCTCAAGAAACCCACCTGTCCAATAAAGGACTGCACTTCCTTCTTGCTTCTAGGCTCCTCAACTTTCATAATTGCATTGATCCTTTTAGGATCAATCTTAATACCATCCTTTGAAATAATATGCCCAAGCAAATTGGCTTCTTCTCGTGCAAAATTAGACTTCTTAGGATTCAGAGAGATGCCATACTTCCTGCACTTCAAAAAGACCTTCTCCAAGTGCTTGATGTGTTCCCTATATGATCTAGAATACACAGTGATGTACTCAATGTATACAACCACAAATTTGTCCTTCTCTTCTGCAAAAGCAATGTCCATAGCACGTTGGAATGTGGCTCCTGCATTCATCGGACCAAATGTCATTTTAGCATACATAAAGGTGCCCCAGGGTGTGGTAAAAGCAGTCTTTTCTTGGTCTTCTGGGAGCACTTTGATCTGGTTATAACCTGAGAAACCATCCATGGTAGAAATTATTTCAGACCCTGCCACTTTTTTGCAGAATGTGCTCCATCTTAGGCAATGGATAGTTGTCCTTCAATGAAACCCTGTTGAGGTTTCTGAAATCAATGTAGAACCTAATTTCGCCATTCTTCTTCTTGACAGGAACCAGGTTTTCTACCCACTTTGAAAACCTTAGACTTACAATGATCTTAGCATTGAACAACTTCTTGATTTCTTTTTCAATTACAGGCAATAGCTTGGGGTTTATTCTTCTTGATTTTATTTTTTCTGAAAGGCTTCTCCCCCTGTTTAATTGGAATGGTGTGCTGTATGATGGAGGTATCATATTCCTTCAAGGCTTCATAGCTCCATGTAAACACATATGTGTATTTCTTTCATCAACTTGACGTATTCTACCTTCTCCCGTGTAGATAATTTATTGGACAACTTCACAATTCACGGCTCTTCTTTAGTCCCCAAGTTCTGTTCCTCTATGGAATCATCAACAAGATTCATCTTAGGGTCTTTGGCCACGTCATTCTGATCAAACAACTTTTCCAGGGGAATCAGACCTCTTGGGATAAAATTACTCTTTAATTGGATGATATCCTTCCCCCCTAGCATGTTCTTCCATTGATTATCATCAGACTTTTCATCCTCAGCTGATTCCTCATCCTGGAAACACTCCAAATCGTCATTCTCTGAATCGATCTGAGTATTCACAAACTAATTCGACATCTCCAGAAACCTTTTTATCTGCATATCATCATCAAAGACTTGCCAATACTTTGAGTTGTCAGGTATTGATGGTCTGTTCACAATCTCGACTTCATATTTCTTTTGAGAATAGATAGGAGTCTTGAAGCCACCAGCAATAGTAGCCAAAGAGTCTGCTACTTGGTTTTCAATTCTAGGTATTACCCCGATTTTATGCTCTAGAAAATAATTGCCAAACAAGTCCTAGACCTCATTTCTATATGCTCTCATTCTAGGGCATTTGGTCTGATAAATGTGTAATGTCCCAATATAGCAAAAATTTAAAAATTTTGTCCGTCCTTGTAATAAATATTGTTTGCAATGAAAGAGTCGCATGTCACTTTTAATACTAAGAAAGGAAGATGTAAATGCTCATTGTAAATAAAAGAAAGTCTACACTTTCCAAAAATCATAAATTCTAGCTTTCTACATTTCCAAATCTGCAGAAGCAATGTGGATTCAAAAAGATAATGTGTCATGGTTACGAGTTTACATTTACTGACGTAACTATAATAGTGTGCTCTCATACCGTTTTAAATGAATGCATATGAATGTATGATGAAATGTCTGAATGGTATCTTCAGGTGATATGCCCTTTGTTGATGATATGTTGCTCCCAGGGTGGGTGCTGTAACACTCCAGGAGAGGTAATTACATACCCCGATAGGGTTGCTGATAAGTACGGGTACGTTTGGGTGTTTCTGGACTTACTTAGCATTTTGCTAATATCATTCTTTTGCGTTTGTTTTTGCAGGTGTATCTACTAAGATTGTGCTACCCTAGAGGGTTGGTCCATACTCCACTAATGGCTTACGTGTTACTAGGTGTAGACTTATGAATGATAATCCATTTGTAGTGGATGCACTGCACTAAAAAAGTTCATAAAACAAAAGGGTTTGCTAAAGTAAAGTTTATGGCCATGAGACCCTTTGCATATTTAAACAAACGTGGTTAAAGTTCCACGACTCTACTATAGCCTTTGTACATAAAAAATGAACCTCCACTTAGAGTAGGGTTGGTATGATATTTACTACGTTTTAATGCTCAGTGGGTTATAGCCTGTCAGCGAGGGTTTGTAACGATTTGGGGGTTTTGCTTTTAGTCCTGTCTTCTGTGTGTTTGCTATTTTTCTGGCTCTGCACTTCATTGTAGTGGTGGCTATTTCTGTATCCTAACTCGAGCTATGCTCGTGGTAAGTATACTTAGCGTTGTTAAGCTTAACTCGTGGCGTCGTGGATATCTTACCCTCTCAGGTATGAATGACTCTACGCTGTTGTAACTCAACCTTTTCCTCTTTGATACATAAGTTGCAGGGTTTTGTTGACTGATGATAATTGTTTGTATCTGGAAGGTGATATATGTCTTCGGTGTGCAAGCTGCGATTATCCAAGGTTTCTGTTGGCAAGGCGAGGGTATTGGTAAGTCCATCTTACCCACCCATTGCCCTGCCTCTCGCATCTCTGATTATGTATGTATTCGTCTTGTCTGATTGAAAGGGAGACTCCCATACGCCCTTATCTTACTGATTCACTTTGGGGAGTCCGACATGGTTTCCTATTGGCTGGACCAGAGAATGTTGGGTTTCAAAATGTAATTTAAAAGATTTGAAATCGCAGATGGGATTATGATGTAATTTTTGTTTATGAAGTTGGGCATTTTGTTGCTCTGCCTGTCAATTTCCTACACAATGAAATTTATGTTTTGATGAGGAAAGAGTGTGTGGTTGTAAAGAACTCTATTGGCAACTTCTTCATACTCTGTGTGTTTATAAATTCAAAATGGAAGTAAAACCTGCGTTGGGGTTTTATTCTTGTGTTGTAGCTATATATCGAGAAAAAATCCTGTGGATTTACTTTACCCTATGTCTATCCTGCGTTGATTCCCAATGCTATGGTGCTTCTATGCGTTTGATGAATTGCTAGGTGAAATATAGAAGATTGATACGAGATTCTCTGCGCCTCTATTTCAGAAACGTAGCTAGGGTTTGAGGATGATGGTTTCGATTCACTTACTATCGGTGTTTGATAGAATGAATACTTGTTTAAATGGAAGTTTTAACTGCTAAATACTACGTTTTTGGAACGCGACTCCCGTAGAATGTGTTTGTAAGTCTTGGCTAGAGCAGACTATGGGATTCGATCCTTAACCTGTGTTTTCGATAGGCTTCTGCGTTTGTATTTTTCTAGCATTTATAATCACTGTAGACAAATCTGAAAAGACAACTGTTGTTATTAATGCTTTGGTCAGTCATCGTACTAGGGTTTGTATTTTAGAGGTTGCTCTAAGATCCCTCGTCTTACTAGGGTGATGGTTGGTAGCTACATCTACATATGATGTGTGTTTTGTAATAAATATAATAGAACAACCGATTAACGTATGAATGTTGTAAAGATTTCTTCCGACTGTTGTTCTCGTTTAAGTGTGATGTCTACATGGTTTGGAAAGCAAAGAGCACACTTCACTTGGATTGGAAAGGAACTATTTAAATCAGAAATAAATCTATCATACTTTGGTTTAGAAATAAAAACATATACATATATGGACAAGGAAAAATGATTGGACTAAGCCCTAGAAATTTGTCTTATCAAGTCTTTGCAATTGACTGAAATTTTACTATAAATTTTGTGTCACTTGGTTTTCAAATAGTTTTGCATGGTGACAACCGATGTCTGATCTTAACTTCAATATTGATCGTAGTAGATAAAATATTACCTTGCATTTGTAAAAGAATTTAAATGACAGGTAGGAGGAAGAAAGGAAAATAGAATAGCTATTTAAAACAAAATTTAGTACATCCCTAACTCTAGCAATTAAAAGTTTGATTGGCTAGCAAAGGCTAGCTGGCTAGACCTGCTAGGCAATGCTACTGGATTCTGGCCAAAACTGGAATTAAAACTGATAAAGAGAACAATACTATTTTAAAATTTCATTCTAAAAATAATTCGTTTGAGGGTCTTATAAGTTTTGCATACCTGCTTATTTCTGTAGCTTGCTCCTGCTTGTAATGACCTGCACACTCAGCCAAACGATTAATGGAAAGCTACTGAACTTTTAACTGACCTGGCAACTGATCTTCGAATGGACGACTTTGGGACTACCACATTCCTCCCAACCATGATCCTACCATCGTTACCGGTTCAGTATGAATCCCCCCGAGCTGGTTCTGACATGCAAACTGAGAGATAGAGGCCCTAGATTCGTAGTTGGTTCAGATCTGGAAAATTTAGGTGGGAAGGCTTCACTTCTTGGAGCAAAGAGTTTCTCTTTTATTTCATAAGAGAATTGTCTCAAAGGAAAAGATGATCCCCCAACTTTTGGGGTCTGTCCTCTTTAAGTAGGTAAATCTTGAATTAAGACTGTTGGAATTACTGGTTTCTTTAAAATTTAATAACTTTAATTTTAAAAACAAAGAGTACCTGTTTAATTTATTACTAGTTCTTTTGGAACTAGGACTTCTCAACTTTGTTTGACTAAAGTATTTTTGATCTTTAATCTTTTTTTTTAAAATAATAATAATAATACAATAATCATAATTCCACCTAAATATTAATAAATAATATTTAGTAAAGTGGCATCCCACTTATGCATAATATATATAAATATAAAAAAAGAGTATATATATATATAAAAGAATAAATAATAACAATATTATTATTAGAAGCTTCTAATAATAATATTTATCTTTGAGGCCTTTAAGCACTTTGTTCACATGATACTTCTTTTAATTTTTTTTAAGGATGGGGTCCACTTCTTTGGACGGTTTCGGTAAGCTGGTAAAGGCACCTCTAGTCTCTCCCTTTGCATGTCAGATTCCCTCGTTTTAACGTGGTATTTCCCGCAGTATTTGATGATAATAAGATTTATTTAATCAAATCGAATAGTTGTGATAAAACACATAAGTGCTATTCAGAGTCCTTTCGACTCAACACTTGAGATCTAGTAACCCCGAGTGCTCTTTAGAGCCTTTTAAATCAACACTCTCACATGGGCATTACGCTAGTGCAATTCCAGAGCCTTTGCTCAACACTAGAGCTAGAATGTGGTTGTGAGGCACATCTAGAATATTTAAGTGGCCTCGGATCCGGAAATCATTTTCCTTCAAGCTTGGAGTGCTCTAGGGCTTATGCCCAACACTCAACGTACATCGGGGTTTAGTCCCAGTACATAACAAGAGTCCTCTAGATACATTGGGGCTTAGGCCCAGTATATAGGTCATTCGTGTGTTTTTGAGTCCACGCTCAACACAACACATAATCATCCATATGAATCATGCTCTGCATAGTATAATGTAACAAAAGAGGTAATCTCAGTATATCATAATTTGTAACCGATTCACATAATAAAACATAAGTTTATTCATTGGGGCTTTCATGCCCCCATATATATTCGAAAATGAAACAATCAGGGTCCATGCCCAATATATCAACTCATGAAAGAATAAATCAAAACATGCTATTTTCTATGCCAAATAATAAATCACATATGTTGGGGCCGTGGCCCAATATAACATCATAACATAGTCAGTCAAAAAGATGGGATATTACAATGTCATTCACTTGATTCACCACCAGATCTGAGTCTCCAAACACTTGTATTCTTTTTGCTCCCATATCTTTCAGAGCCTGCAACCCCAATAACAAAGATTCATACTCAGCTACATTGTTAGTACATTCAAAGATCAGTTTGTAAGACAAAGCTTTAAATTCTCTGCCTGGGGATATGATCCAAACACCTGCACCAGCTCCATTTTTACTCAGAGATCCATCAAAGTACATGGTCCATAAACTTTCTTCATCTTGTTTCTTATCTAAGGCTTCTTTCCTTTGTGCAAACTCCTTATCTTCTTCAGATTCAATATGTATAGGAATTTTAGGATCAGTGGGTGGTACATCATTGAAAAATATGGAAGATCCTAAGTCAGTGTGAACAACATAAATGTAATGATTTTCAGGCTTATCCTGACTACTGACTACATAGGCCAATCTCTTTTCTCTGTATAATCTTATTTTTCTTCCAAACAAGGGTATGGTGGCATATGACCAATCCAGCTGCATAGTCCCCCCTTAGTTTTGATGCCCAAGATCTTGACAGCAACATACCAAATTTGGCAGGAATGTCAGCCACCACCACATCCATCTCAATACTCTTGGCCAGAAGTTGTGCAAGGGTTACTACCATGTCTTTTATCAATCCTAGACACTTGACCTTTCTAGAATCAAAAGAGTAAAGGTATTTGTAGGGCCTAGTAACCTCTAAACCCAAGCTGTCCACCATTGTTTTGGGCATTATATTATGAGATGCACAAGAGTCTATTATTGCATTATGCCAAATAATTTCATGGACATCCAAGCTCAGATAAAATGGGGGAACATCTTCATCATCTGAATCTTCAAGTTTGGGTCCAAAAACAATGGTGGGAGCATCATCCGTTACTTCTAAAATGTCTTGTTGGCAAGCACCTTGACCTTTGACCATTTTAGTAATCTCTTCCCTGTATTCATTGTTTCTCAATAGCTCATTAAAAGGGATAGAGATTTTGACCTTTGATAATTCAGACTTTAAATTGAAAGATGAAAATGGTTTGCTTACATCAATGGGCTCTAATTTCTTACTTTCCTTTGGTTGTTGTTCTTTATTTTCTGGGATCCTTTGAGTAGTAGCTTCCTGCTTCTTTTCTTTCTATTTCTCTGGGTTTTGCTGAGTACTGGAAAACTAGTTTGGATTAGACTTTCCTTTGTTTATTGTTACATCCCGATTTCTCAGCTTTAGTTTTCTCTGAAAATCATCCACTGCATTCTGATAGCCCATTTGATATTGTTCTGAGTCTAGTTTTGGAATGGGACCAGCATTTTCTTGGGTGAAGAAATCATGTTCTCTCTCAGTCAAGTATATTTCATGGTCAAGGTCGTCAAAGTGATGAATCTGATCACCCATTGGATCCTCTTGTCTTTCTTCATCCTTCAAATTTTCTAGGAAGGGGGGTCTTATTTGTTGATCATCAGGGTTTCCTTGGTTTCTTTGAGGAAATGGCCTTCTAAAGTTAGGATTTATCGCCTGATTTTTTGGATGCTCTCTATTGGGAGGTTAAATATCCCGAATTTTGGACTGACTATTTTGATGTTATATTGGGCCATGACCCCAACACATATGACTTATTTTGAGTATTGGGCATAAGCCCTAGCACACGTGATTTTATTCTTTTATATATACTGATATACTGGGCATGGACCCTAAATGACTTCCTGATTTGAGTGTATACTAGGCGAGGAGGCCCTAATGTTTTGATTATGTTCTTTAGCCTTGATGAGGGTACAAACCCTAACATACTGAGATTATCTTTTGTTAGTTACTATACAGAGCTATGATTTTACATGATTGACTTATGTGGTGTGTTGAGCGTGGACTTAGAAACACATAGATGACCTACGTACTAGGCATAAGCCTCGATGTGCCTAGAAGAATGTTTATGTACCGGGAGTAAGCCCTGATGTACATTGCGTGTTGGGCATAATCCCTGGAGCACTCCAAGATTGATAAATGAATACCGGATCTAAGGCCACTTGAATATTCTAGATGTGCCTTACAATCACATTCTAGCACTAGTGTTGAGCAGGAGGCTCTGGAATTGCACTAGCATAACGCCCATGTGAGAGTGTTGAGTTAGAATCTCTGAAGAGCACTCGGGGTTACTAAGTCTTAAAGTGTTGAGTCGAGAAGACTCTGAATAACACTTCTATTTTTCATCATAGTTATTCAAATTGGTTAAATGAATCTTATTCTATCTATCATCAAGTATTGTAGGAACTACCATGTTAAATGAGGGAATCCAACATGCAAGAGAGGGACTAGAGGTGCCTATCCAAGCTTACCGAAAGACTGTCCAAAGAATTGGACCTTATTCTTAAAATGTTAAAAGAAGTATCATCTGGAGATACATAATTAAATAAAAGATAATTACCATAACGTAAAGTATGGATTGACTAAGAGTAGTCTTATATGAACAAAGTACATAAAGGTCTCAAGGCCAAATATTATCATTAAGCGCTTTAATAATAATGATGATGTTATTATTTATTTATAAAATATATATTTAATTATTGCATATAGTTTATGCATAGTGGGATGCCACATTATTAAATATTATTAGTAATGTATTAATATTTAAGTTGAAATATAATTCTTCTTCTTATTATTATTATTATGAAAAGATTAAAGTTAAAATCACTTATAGTTAAAACCAATGAAGAGTCCTAGTGCCACAAGAACTAGATATTTTAGTGATAATATTTTTTTAAATATTAATTATCTAATGTAAAGAAACTAAATCAATATTCCAACAGTCATAATTCAAGACTTCCCTACTTAAGAGGATAGATCCCAAGAACGGGGGATCATCATCATCTTGTTGGAATATCATTCTCTTATGGTAATCAGGGAGAATTTTCTGCTCCAAGAACTGAAGCAGTCCCACATAAATTTCCAGATCTGAACCAATAATGAACCCAGAGCCTCTATCTCTTATTGCATGTTGGGACCAGCATGGGGGGATCCAGTTATAACTAGGAAAGGTCTAAGGGTCATGGTTGGGAGGAACATTGTAGCCCCAAAGTTATCCAGCCAAAGAATCATTCTAACATGTCAGCTAAGCTCAAAAGTTTCTACACTAAATATTGTTTGAGTGTGCAGGCTACTACAGGAGAGGAGCAAGTCACAAGGAAACCAGGTATGAATTATTAATCTTCTATTTCAAGTTATAATAGAAGTTAAGCAATTAGTATAAATTTGTTATCTCAACACCCTTTTTTTGTTTGTATCCTAAATTGTTTTAAATACTAGTTTACTTATAGGAGCAGAATGCTGTAACTAGGACTTCATAAATCTCATAAATTGTGATTTAGAAACTAGCAGAATGTCTAGTAGGTCTAGCCAAGGTAGCCTGTGCTAGACATCCATGCAACTCATAAACCTAGAGTCCTTTCTTTATCAAATTAGACAACACAGTTCTTTTCTTCTTGTCAATGTTATGCAATCAAATTGCTTTCAGTCTTATATTTATGTTTTCAGTTTTGTTACTCTTATAAAAGCCTAGGAAGATAAACGCAGTCATGTTAGAGATCTTTTCTTTTAAAAAGAGATTACAGTCCCATAATATTCTTCCCAAAGCTGTGTCAAATACATTACACAGTAGTGAGAACATCTTGTACGGTATTTCAATCTTTTCAAACATCAACGAATCCCTCAAACCCTTAGCTACGATTTCAACCAACAGTCAACCCACTACAA
Organism: Larix kaempferi; assembly: GCA_027924585.1. Lineage (NCBI taxonomy): Eukaryota > Viridiplantae > Streptophyta > Pinopsida > Pinales > Pinaceae > Larix > Larix kaempferi. The sequence continues at coordinate 20,834,366 of BSBM01000338.1, read as the reverse complement.
CGAAAACGCAACAGGCATTTCAAGGATCGAACCCCACAACAAATGAAGTAATTACTTATCATCAACTACAATATCGTTTTCTCCATCATAGATTTCGATATGATTTTAATCCCACAAAATAGCATTGACAGAGACGATAATAATCTAAGTACATTACCGAGAACCATTGCAACCAAAACGTAGGATAGATCAAACTTAAACATTTCATGGATTTTGGTTTTAACTCAGTTTCGCTTGACCACACATCTCACAATCAAACCATGATGGGCATCTAATTCTTCCCATCAAGCCAAGAAATAACCTACGTAGATAATAGTCCCAGGATTTGAAACGAAACAAAGGTTCACGTGCTTTTAAAACTTAATACGTATTCATTTCAACCGAGAAGCCTGACGAGTATTACCTCTTTTTCACAGAACCCAAAATCTACATTCAACAACACATTACGATTTCATTTATCAAAAACAACCAGCCATTCATTAAATTCAAATGTCGGACAAGGGATCAAATCCCTCTACTACTTTCATGAAACTCTTTTCATTTAAATGCAACTTCCAGAAAACTTAGCAAGAAGAGTCAAACTAGGACTTCTCGGGCATAGAAGTAAACTAGCTTAAGGGTTACGTTATTCTCCTATCAACGCATTCTTTTATTAGCAGCTAACCATACAAAGGTTGCAGACTAAGACTAATTATTTTATTCAATAGACAGAGCGACATTTCATTCATTTACATTAAGACATCAAATCGAAATTGTTGACACCTATAAATTTTTGCACAAAGCCTAGGGGAAGGACTGATTCCACTGGGGAATTCCTTGAAGAGATGGTTAAAACCCCCTCCCTAGTCATGTCCAGGTCGCTAAGGCCAAGAAGCAGCTTAGTTGGAAAGGAAATAATGAGAAAAATGAAGGGTTTGGGCACTTTAAGCATAAGGAGGTAGCCCAAATAATAAAAAATGGGTAAAAAGACCAATAATCTATAGTCTGAATGAAAATAAAGTGAAGGATAAAACTCAGACAAGTCCCGACCATTTATCCGGTGCGCGAAAGAGATCCATGGCCCTCGATTTCCCTCGCATCATGAAGTTGCACGGAAATGAACGTAGGAGGATGGTCGTGAGAGATAAATCGAGAGGATAGATGGCAGTCAGAGGAGCCCTCGCATGAGCGTTTCGGTGGTAAGTGAAAACCGCCAGAAGGTTCGTGATACCACCGCAGCGGAGGAGCAGGGTAGAAGATCAACGACGCACCTTGCATGGTCAAAGATCTAACTGTGCGGAAGACAAGTTGTCACATTGGCACAGAGGTCAAGGCAGATCAACGGCTCGCAACAAAGGACATCAGATTTACGACTATCGGATATGAGAGATGCAAGGTTGATAACATAATAGGCCCCACCTACGAGAGTGTTGAAAACTAGACACTTGGATAACTCCCCGCTGTAGATACGTTAAAGGAAAGATCAACGCACCTCATCGATCGTCGCAAGGTAAAAGAGAACCCCGAATAAGCAAAGAAGGTGGTTGAAAGAGTGCATACCATCTGCCAGGTGTCACCACCCAAGCACCTCGCGAGGAAGATTAAGTGGTAACCCAAAACCATAGGTCGGGTCGCGATACCACCATATCTTTAGATGTGGTTAGGTACGATGGATGGCTAAGATTTAAAGCGAATAGAAGATCCTACGACGGAGATGAAAAGATGTCAAATCAGAAAAGTTAAATAAGGGATCAGATCAATGGACTAGAAGCAATGCCCAGCAGATCGATGGACGGGAAAGAGGGACAGCTGGCGAAAGTGAGCAGAAGTTATTCAGAGAAGTTATATATATATATAACGTGACATGTGTAAAATAGACATTTATTTCTTGGACCTGTCGGAGTTGGAAGCTTCTGGAAGTGCAGAAGCTGAAAAGGACGACAGGGAAAAAGGTCGCTCTCAAGCTTTCCGTGACAGGTAGGGTCCCAAACTGTAATATCCCGACTTTTTTACTAACTATGTTATGATGTTATATTGGGTCACGACCCCAGTATATGTGATTTATTATGTTTGACATAACATTAGTTTATTTTGATTATTCCTTCGTGAGTTGATATATTGGGCATGGACCCTGATTTGTTTCATTATTAATATATGCTCGGCAGCAAAGCCCGAATGAATAAACTATGTTGTATTATGAGAATTGGTTACAAATTATGATATACTGAGATTATTCATTTTGTTACATTATACTGTGCAGAGCATGATTTGCATGGTTGATTATTTAGTTAGTTGAGTGTGGACTCAGAAACACACAAACGACTTATATACTGGGCTTAAGCCCCGATGTATTTAGAGGATTCTATTTTGTACTGAGCCTAAGCCCCGATGTACGTTGAGTGTTGGGCATGAACCCTAGAGCACTCCAAGCTTGAAAGAAATGATTACCGGATCTGAGGCCACTTAATATCCTAGATGTGCCTCACAACCACATTCTAGCTCTAGTGTTGAGCAGAGGCTCTGGAATTGCACTAGCGTAACATCCATGTGAAAGTTTTGAGTTAAAAGGCTTTGAAGAGTACTTAGGGTTACTAAATCTCACGTGTTGAGTCAAGGGGACTCTGAATAGCACTTACGTGTCTTATCACAACTATTTCAACTTGATTAAATAAATCTTATTATCATCATCTACTGCGGGAACTACCATGTTAAAACGAGGAAATATTACATGCAAAGGGAGAGACTAGAGGTGCCTTTACCAGCTTACTGAAACCGTCCTAGGAAGGGGACCCTTTCCTTAAAAAGAATTAAAAGAAGCATCATGTGAAACAAAATGCTAAGGACACCAAAGCCAAGTATTATTATTTAGGAGTTTCAATATATAATATTGTTATCTGTTACATGTATACTTATACATAAGTGGGATGCCACTTATTAATTATTAGTTATTAATGATTAGACAGGATTGTAATTATTTTATATTATTATTATTATTATTATACAAAGATTAAATAGAAAAAACACTTTAATTAAACAAAGTGAGAAGTCCTAGTTCCAAATTAACTAGCAGTTAAGTAAACAAATACTATTTTATAATTTAAATAATTTTAAAGAAACCAGTAAAATTTCAACAATCCTAATTCAAGATTTGTCCTACTTAAGGAGGACAGACCCCAAAGTTTGGGGGATTTTTTCTTTTGGTATTATTATGCCAAGAAGAACTCTCTGCTCAAGGCAGTGAACTCTTCCCATAGATTTTTGAGATATGAACCAGCTACACACCTAGGGCCTCTACTTCTTAGTTTGCATGTTAGATCCAGCTCGGGGGGATTCATATTGAACCAGGAACGGTTGTAGAATCATGGTTGGGAGGAACATGGTAGTCCCAAATTCATCCAATCCAAGATCAATTATCAGGTCAACTAAGAGTCAGTAGTTTCCCTAACTAGTTGGTTGAGTGTGCAGGTCAGTATCAGTAAGAACAAGTTACCAGGATCAGCAGGTCATCATCAGGAGGACAAGCTACATGGATCAACAGGTATGAATTATTTATAAAACCCTCCTACGTTTTATATCCCTGTTATAAATGCAATGTTAACATAGCTATGTTCTTATTATCATTTTTTAAATCAAGTTTTCCCATAATCGAATGGCATTCCTAGCAGGACTAGCCAGCTAGTCTTTGCTAGTCATTTGTATTGCTTAGATTGTTAGAATAGGCGAATCGTTGATTTGAACTCAGCAAAATATTTATATAGTATTTATTTTCTCTTATCTAAACCCTTATTTTAGATTTCAAACAAAAATCATTTAGCAGAGATTGTTGAATTGCTAGATTAAACTTTTACAAACTCAGCTATTCAAATTCACATCAAATTCAGCCAACATCCGCTATAGTTAACTATTTATATTCTATTACAAAAATAGAGATTGACATTTTCTTCTTTTTCATTGATATTGTATTACAAAAGCAGAGTCAATAGCTAGGATAGAAATCTTTACATTGCCATATCCACTTTATTAAAAACCCTACGTTAATCAAATAGACAACCCTGAGATTTTGTTTCCATTTCTCTTCAACATACAAACCTACGATAGTCACCTACAGGAAAACATTCAAGCTTCTTTTCACATTAACAAAATACGCAGAGAGAAGTTTCCTTTCCAGGGTCAAAGTCTCATAAAACATCAAACGCAGAGATCATATACCAGCAAACGCAAAACACATTTCATATGATAACCACGAAGATGTCTGTCAAAGGCTTAGGACCAGGGTCCAATCCCGTGGCCTTCTAAATAAGATCCAGAAGGTATAAGTTTCTCCTACAGGATACAAATCCCCAAACAAAACAAAAACGCAGTGTACACCATTCGAAATATCTCCCCAAACAATGGTTCTTTCATCCAACGTAGACAACACATAAGTTAAGTTCGGTCTACTCAAACCCTAGCTACGTTTTCCAAAATAGAAGTACAGGAAATACTTATATTCTCCTACGTTTTCACGAGTAATCATTCAGTGCAAAAAAGTATCATGGTAATAGCAAACTCCAGAAGTAAGCAGAGAACGAAACCAATAACCAAATTGTAGCTACATTACCAAATAGAAATACAAAGAAGGAAGTCTAAATCCTTTTTTTTCTTACCAATCAACACATCACATTACACAGCAGCTGAAAGGAACAAATAAACCAAGAATGGGCGTAGCTCATAAAACGTTCATACATCGAGATGATACAGGGGTAAAACCCCAAATGTCGAGAATCCTTTAATTTATACATATGCAGAGTATACAGGAGTTCACCATTAGAGTTCGTTACAAACTATTCCAAATTTCTTCCCATCCAAAACATAAATCACAGGGCATAGGCAAAATGAAATGTCAAACAACGAAATAAGATCCAGTTTCATTACAAAGAAGATTTATGTCACAACCCAGCTGTGTATTCTTCCACTCTCAAATTTTAAGTTACATTGAAACCCCATTATGTCTAGTCTAGCCAGTAGGCGACTATTTTAGACCTTCTCAAAGTGAATCAGTAAGCCAATGGCTTACGGGAGTCTCACTCTAAACACCAGGACAAACGTATACATACAACACCAGAGTTGCAGGAGATAGGGAACGAATGGGTAAGCCAGACTTACCAGTACCCTAGCCATGCCCACAACACCATAAACCTTCGCAGCTCCCATACCAAAGCATGTATCACCTGTCACAAGCGACATACAGTATCAATCAGTTCAAACATGTATTTTCAGCTCGAAGAAAATGGAAATGTCAATGGCTGATAGAGTTTAGTTCTTTACCTGTAAGAAGCATGGCCACCTTATGCCATAACCGATAGCAACAGTCACCAAGTGTGCTTACCACGAGCAGATCTCGGGTCAGTACATCACACCATCACCCAACAACGAAAGCGCAGAGATAGAAACAAAGAACGAGTCGAATACAGAGACTACTGATAAAAAATCCCAAAATTGACATCCAAACCCTCATGCTAGGCTGTTCTCCACATTCACTAAATGCATTAAAGATTGCACCAACCTCTACCTAAGTGGAGGTTCAATAATTCACATTCCCTATAATGAAGTCATGGATTCAACCACCCCTATGTTTGTTAAATTTTGAGCATTAATTCACAATGCTCATGGATCTTTACTGAGAGAATAACATATACAGTATATCAATGCATACCAATCACAATAAGCATGACAAGCATCACAAGAATCAAAAGCATGAGAGACAAGAGACACAGAGTTTCCATGGGGAAAACCCTAAGGTGAAAAACCCCACAACTTCCTCAGAGATAGAGAGAGCAATGGCTCAATCAAAGTACAACCAAAATACACTTGAGATAGTCTCCTAGAGCAGATGATCCTCCTCCTCAATAGTGCGCCACTTTATGAGTGAGAGAAGTGTGACTTTTTCGAATGATCAAAATAGAGATCTCCCGATATCTATTTATATTTAACCTGTTTTCCCAGTTAAACTATGGGACCGACTTGTCTATCTAGATACATCCACAATATAATATTTATTTCAGGGCCGACCCCACACATGGTGGTCTAATAACCCATCGGCAAGTACACACACTTGCGACACTTGTTAATCCACATGACGACACTTCCTTATAGAGGAATAACACATCTCTAATAAGGGTATAATAAATATATATGAAATACATTCCGAAGTTACATATACATCAACACTCCCTCTTAACTAGGAAGGTATTTCTCAACACAGATCTGCTAGACAAGTCTTCTTCTCGGGATCATCGTCATCATCATCGTCAATGCTACTACTATCTCAACCAATCTCTGACTCTACTCGTCATAGGAAGTTCTATAGAGCCAGTCCTTTTTCATACTGGATGTAGGCTCACCACCTGCAGGTCTTCGTCATCACTGGCCATACTGGGGAATCCTCAGGACTTATTACGTGCGTCACAAAACCTCGAAAGAGTATCCCAGGCTATTACGAGCACACGGCTCTACCTATAAGATCTCCCAGGGCCATATTATATGTGACCTCACCACAAAACCTCGCAAGAGAATCCAAGGCTGTTACGAGCACACAGCTCTACCTATAGGATCTCCCAGGGACAGATTTAATGTGGTCACCACAAAACCTTGCAAGAGCATCCTAGGCTGTTATGAGCACATAGCTCTACCTATTGGATCTCCCAAGGACAGATTATATGTGGCCATGGCAAAACCTCGCAAGAGCATCCCACGACTTATTACGGGCACACAGCCCAACCTATCGGATCTCCCAGGGACAGATTATATGCCATAGGACAAAACCTCGAAAGAGCATCTGCCAAATATCCCAGGGCGCCAGATTATATGCCATAGGCAAAACCTCGAAAGACTATCTGCAGATCTCCCAGGGCCAAATTATATGCCCTCCCAAAGCAAAACCTTGAAAGAGCATTTACAGATATCCCATGGCCAGATTACATGCCATAGGCAAAACCTCGAAAGACTATCTGCAAATCTCCTAGGGCCAAATTATATGCTCATCTATACAACCTGATCCACGGCCATAGAGTATCAACCTGATACTCACCATACATCATCCTGATCATCATCACTGCAACATCCTGCTCCATGTCATCTGCTGCAACATCCTGAAGCTCGTCATCCATGATCATCCTGATCATACAATGCATCTACCTGATGCATACCAAGTATCTACCTGATACATATCATCATACATGATCCACTTGATCATACAGTGTATCCACCATATACAAATACAAATAAATGATACATATCATGATACATGATCCACCAGATCATACAATGTATCCACCTGATACATATACAGATGCATGGTCCAAGCATCCAACATGATGCATATACAAAATGCATACAAATGATCCTATTGATCATATCCAGCATCCAACATGATGCATACATACATATAAATATAAATGATCCAACTGATCATATCCAGCATCCAACATGATGCATATATACATATAAAAATGATCCAACTGATCATACAAAGCAGAAACCATAACATCATCCTGATGCTCATCATCCAGTGCTTACATCCACAACCATGTGAAGGATCCTCCTTCCAACATGCTTGGAATGGCTTCAGCAAATGTGTCCATCACTTCTTCCTCGAAGTGTCATCAATTCAAAGAACACCAAGCCTCTCTCTGAAGTACTTGAACTTCACCCTGGCTAGTGGCTTCATCAGTACATCTGCAATCTGCTCGTCCGTCGCAACATACAAGATCTTCACAGCTCCTCTCTACACCATATCCCTAATATAGTGATATTTGATCTCTATATGTTTCGACCTGTCATGAAACACTGGGTTCTCGGACAGCTTCACACAACTCTGTTTATAACAGAAGATACCAGTAGCATCCAACGGGAGATCAAATAAATCAGACAGTAGCTTCCATAGCCATACTGCCTCACAACTAGCTGAACAGGCTGCAACATACTTTACCTCAGCTATACTCAGTGCTACGCAACACTGCTTCCTGCTAAACCAAGAGATCACACCTGATCCCATACTGAAGCAGCACCCATATGTGCTCTTCCTATCTGCAACACTGCCAGCCCAATCTGAATCAACATAACCCTGCAGGTTAAACTTTTGATTCGGTTCATACTTGAGCCCATAATCCACTGTACCCTTTAGGTACCTCAGAACATGCTTTACTGCAACTAGGTGAACACTCCTCGGATCCATCAGGAACTGGCTCAATGTGTTCACAGCAAAGAAAATATCTGGTCTCGTGTTTGTCAGGTACATCAAGGACCCAATCATCTGACGATACATAGAGACATCAACTGGCTCAGATGAAGCATCACATAGAAGCTTCATATTCAATTCCATAGATGTGGCCATGGCCTTGCAATCCATCATCCCGAATCTCTTCAGGATATCTACTGTGTACTTCCCTTGACCAAGGAAGATCCCACCTGCACTCTGCCACACCTCCATACCTAGGAAATAATGCATCATTCCCAAATCTTTCATATCGAACTCGGCAGCAAGCTTCTTCTTTGTATCTGCAATCAATCTGTCATCTCCTGTTACAAATAAGTCATCCACATACAGGAGTAGAATCACAGGATTCCCTTCCTCAACCTTGTAGTAAAGGTTGGAATCCGCTTTACTCTTGGTAAATCCCAAGCTAGATAAAAAACTGTCCATCTTACCATACCAGGTTCTGGGAGTGTGTTTCAATCCATACAAGGCTTTCTTCAATCTGCACACATATGACTCCCTGTCATGTATTTCAAAACTGAGTGGTTTCTCCACATAAACTTCCTCTTCAACTACACCATTCAAGAAAGTAGTCTTGACATCCATCTGGCGTATTTTCCATTTCATTGTTGCAGCCAGGGCAAGTACTGTTCTGATGGAAGTATACCTGGCTATAGGTGCAAAAGTTTCTTCATAATCTATTCCCTCTTTCTGAGAGAAGCCACGAGCTACGAATCTTGCCTTGTATTTCTCTACATTTCCATTTGCAGCATGCTTGATTTTGTAGATCCATTTGGAAGTCACAACAAACTTCTCTTTAGGTCTTGGAACAACATCCCAAACATCATTCTTCATTATTGATTGGTATTCCTCAACCATGCCATCCTTCCATTCTTTCTTTTTCGCTGCTTCTTCATAACTGGAAGGCTCTTTGTTCATAATGTCATAAAGTAAAGCAACATAGCTGGTATGTGATCTGGTTCTCTTCTTTGCTCCGTGCTCTTCTTCTGGAATGCCAAATCTTTCTGCATCTTGAATGAGCTCTCTAGTCCATGCAGGTTTCCTCTTGTGAGAGTTATCCTCACGGGGTGGATCTACAGGTTCTTGCGGATCTTCAGACTCATGAACAACTTCTGGAACTGCTTTAGTCATGGTAGTGTCTTGAAATCTAGTTTCCTTAGGTTCTTCATAAACATCGATAGGTGCATTCCTTGATTTGATGAATGCTGAGTTTTTATCAAATGTTACATCCCTGCTGACATCAATCTTCTTGAACCTTGGAAAGTATATTCTGTAAGCCTTCGAGATTTCACTGTAACCCACAAAGATACCCTTCTTTCCTAAAGGATCTAGTTTAGTCCTCTTTTTATTTGGGACATGAGTGTATACTGTACAACCAAATATTATGAGATGGCTTACTTCAGGTTTCTTACCAGAAAAGACCTCTTATGGTGTCTTGTTGTCCAATATCTTGTGGGCTGTTCTGTTCTACACATATACAGCTGTTCTAGCTGCTTCTGCCCATATATGCATAGGTAGATCCTGGTCATGCAGCATTGCCCTTGCTGCTTCCATGATAGTTCTGTTCTTCCTTTCTGCAACTCCATTCTGTTGAGGATTATAAGGAGCAGTCAACTCCCTCTTAATCCCTGAATCACTACAAAGCTTCTTGAAGTCACCTGAGGTGAATTCTCCACCATTGTCGGATTTGAATGTTTTGATCTTCTTGTCAGTTTGATTCTCCATCAAGGTTTTGAATTCCTTGAACTTATAAAACACCTCATCTTTGTTCTTCAAGAATTATATCCAAGTCTTCCTGGAGAAATCATCAAGAAATGAGACATAGTAAACATACCCACTAAGAGAACTGGATGACATAGGACCACATACATCTGAGTGGATGATTTCTAGGATATCTTTTGCCTTGCTTTCACTGCTTGGGAAAGCCTTCTTAATGTTCTTACCTTTTGCACATCCTTTGCAAACACCTTCATGTTTGGTCTTGATTTCAGGAAGACCTTCTACAACCTTGCTTGCAATTGGAAGTGCCCTATAGTGCATATGAGCAAGTCTTCTATGCCAAAGTTCACTTGACTCCATGGATTCATGTATCATGGCATGTTCAGGTTGACCCTTCAATTTATACAAACCTCCCTCTTGCTCTCCAATCACTACTGCATCATCGATTGTTTTACCCTTTGGCCACATTAGGACTTGGCCATCCACAAATGCAACCCTCATACCTTTTGTATCCAAAGTAGAGATGGAGAGTAAGTTCTTCTTGAGCCCAGGTACATAAAGGACTTCTTTCATCTTCAAAGATTTTCCAGAATCTAGGTTGTAGGAGGCTTCACCACTTCCTTTGATTGGGTATTGATAATCATCCCCAAGTTTCACCTTATGGGGTGATTCATGTTCAGATAGATTCACAAAAGATTCCTTAAACCCAGTCATGTGTTTGGAAGCCCCACTATCAATCAACCAATCATTACAACCATGGGAGATAGTACCTGTGAGAGCATAGATTAGAACATACTCTTCTTCACTTAATGAGTCATCGTCACTATCATCACTTTCTACCCTAGCCTTCTTCTTTGGAGGTTCATCATCCTCGGCAGCATGAGCATGGAACTTTCTTTTGTTGCCCTTTTTCTTCTTGCTGGAGTTGTTGTTATTATCCCTTTTGTTCTTGGGACAATCTGAAGCAAAGTGACCCTTCTCATTGCATGTGAAGCATCTTAGATCTTTCTTATTCTTTTGATAGGATCTCTTATAGTGAGAGTGCTCCTTCTTGGGCTTGCTTCTTTTGGTGTGAGATGCAAGAGCTTGATCTTCACCTCCCATATTTTCCTCACGAGCTACTAGTCTAGCTTCTTATCTAGAGCATTCTTCCCGCAATCTGTTGAAGGATACCAACTTCTTTCTTGCACAGATTCCTTGAATGAAGGAGTCCCATGACCTAGGTAGGCCATTCAGAGTGGTCATGACAACTTCACCATTCTCCACCATTTCATCTACTGCTTCTAGTTGTTCCTTAATCTGGGAGACGCTAGAAAAATAAGATTGAATGGTTTCTCCATTCTGAAACTTTACTCCTTTCAATTGGTTCCGCAGGGTCATCTTTCGATTTATGTTCTTCCCTTTAAATAGCTTGGTTAAAGAGTCAAACATCTCCTTGGGTGTCTTTCGAGAAGACACATGAGGTATGAGATGGTCTTTAATAGAATCAGCAATGATTCTCTTTTCCTTGACCAAGTTCTTCTTATGCAATACCTTGGCCTCTTCATCATTTGGGATAGGGATGTCTTCTTTTATATATGAGTCCAATTCATTCTCTTTCAGGATTAACCCAATCCTATTCTTCCAAGCGCGGAAGTTATCAGCCCCTTCAAGCTTATCCTCAAGCTTGGTGTGATGAGACATCTTAAAGAGTACTTCAAATGGAAATAGAAAAGATTTAGGTCTTACCACTTGAAATGATGAAAACTGGATCTGGTCCTGGATTATGGTTTGTCGAAAAAACCCTAAAAATTCAAAATGTGAATTTCAACTTTCCGAGAAGATAGAAAGATGCGCCTTGATGAGCTGATCATCCTGGTGTATTTAGAATTTGAGACCAGCAAATAGTTTCCCTTCAAATTTGTCTTTTTGTCCTCTCGGGTTCACTTAGGAGATCCCTGAATTAGGGTTTGAGTTTCCTGGAGATCTACCCAGCCAAAAATCTCGATCCAAAGCTCTAAACTTCGATTGTTGCAAGGAGCTTCCAGTTATGTCTTCAGATTCCAGAAATTCCTATTTTTGTGGAAACCCTAATTTTTAGGGCCAAATCTGAAAATGCTCAGAATTGAATTCTGATTGGACAGATAGATTCTCCTTGATGAGTAGAGTCAATCTACTATGCCACGTTTCCAAAATATGTGGAGAGAAACCCAATAAACAAGAAACTCAAGTTTTCGTCACTGCAAAATGTCTTCTTCTCAGGTTAGCTCTGATACCATGTTAAATTTTGAGCATTAATTCACAATACTCATGGATCTTTACTGAGAGAATAACATATACAGTATATCAATGCATAACAATCACAATAAGCATGACAAGCATGACAAGAATCAAAAGCATGAGAGACAAGAGACACAGAGTTTCCGTGGGGAAAACCGTAAGGTGAAAAACCCCACAACTTCCTCAGAGATAGAGAGAGCAATGGCTCAACCAAAGTACAACCAAAATACACTTGAGATAGTCTCCTAGAGCAAATGATCCTCCTCCTCACTAGTGCGCCACTTTCTGAGTGAGAGAAGTGTGACTTTTTTGAATGATCAAAATAGAGATCTCCCGATATCTATTTATACTTAACATGTTTTCCCAGTTACACTATGGGGATGACTTGTCTATCTAGATACATCCACATTATAATATATATTTCAGGGCCGACCCCACACATGGTGGTCTAATAACCCATCGGCAAGTACACACACTTGCGACACTTGTTAATCCACATGACGACACTTCCTTATAGAGGAATAACACATATCTAATAAGGGTACAATAAATATATATGAAATACATAGATGAAATACATTCCGAACTTACATATACATCAACAATGTTAAATTAAAAAAGGACTCGATTCGTATAAGAGTACTATTGTAAAGTTTGACCAACCCACATTTGTTTGCATTACAAAAAGCTAATAGTTGTAAACCCCACTTTGGGAAACATTCAAATTAAGGACTCCCATGGTAATGGGGTAACTACTTTTAAATGACTTATCATGCACCCGATGAAATAGGACCAATAGTGAAATAGGAACCATCCATTTAGAGATAATACTCGCAAATTGGAGATACCTGCAAACACAAGAGTATAGGATGGCATTAACATTATGCTAAGTAAGTCCGACAACCTCTACAACTTCCAATACCTCCCGACAACCCTGTCGAGGTATGTAATTACCTGTCTGCGAGTATTATAGAATCCCCATGTGAAAAAAAACATACCGTCATCAAAGGAGCTCATCACCTGAAGGTGTCATTAGACATTCACAATTAAAATCACATGATTCTTCAAACAGTAAGTAGTGTTATATTCTACCTATTGAACCATCATTTGCAACCGCAATGAAAACATGATCTCATTTTATTTCCACATTGCTTCCGCAAATTCTAAACTTACATTTGGAAGAAGAAATGTGAAACAAAAAGGCTTAGACTTACATTGCAGCATACAAGTATGGTTGTTTTTAACATTATTACATTTAATGTATGCCTTCTTCTTTTATAAACTAACGACTATTGCAGGCAGGAATTTTTTTTTTTTTTTTTTTTTGGGACATTACAAGTGGTATCAAAGAGTGTTACAAACACTAAGTGACGTATTGGGCTTACTACCAAACACAGCTACAAATACAAGAAAGTGCTTAAAAATATTTTATTATGTTTTTTTTTACGAAAAGAATTAACTAACACGATGTTTTCCATCAACAGATACTTATATAAATTTCAGGTACAAGCAGTAGCAGAAAAATGAGTGCAGAACAAGGCAGCAGTATACGAGGCAACCTAAATTCCCCACCATGAGAGCAAGAAATTGTGGTGGAGCCCAAATCAGGTTTAGATAAATCCATGCAGCAGCTACAGGTAGAATTCTAGAGTTTCAGGGATGAAAATATGCAAGAAAGAAGAGAACATCGGGCTATAAATGAGGCCCTACTCCAAAGCCTAACAGGGGCAAAACCCCATGGACAGCCTACTCTTTCTGTCAACACTCTTAACATGGGGAAATCAGCCAACTACAAAATAGGAGAACAAGAAGATCATAAATCAGAACCATTGGAAGAGGACTGTAAGATCTCTTCCAATAACAATGGCTCCTTACCTCCTTGCAAGAGAAGGAGGAAGAGTGATGACAGCTTACAAGGAGAGTTCAGAAATATAAGAGCCCCAACATATGATGGAGAAGTTAACTCGGGGGAAAAGGCTGAAGAATGGTTGTTAGGGATGAATAAATACTTTAAGGTTCATAATTATTCCAGTGAGATGCAAGCCCGACTAGCCATATACAACTTAAATGGACAAAACTGCCAGATGGTGGCGGGACCTAAAGCACATTAAGGGACAAGAGCTGCGAGACATAAGCTGGGACACTTTCAGCAGAATCTTTCAGGACAAATACATGTCTGAAAGATTCTTCGACAAGAAGATAAAAGAATTCCATGAGCTGAAAATAGGTTCCCTGACTATGGAAGCTTTCATAAATCGGTTCTTAGACTTGCTACACTATGTGCCTTATATTAAGGACGAGAAGGTGAAAATCCAACAGTTCTTGGGTGGGCTGCCACCAAACTTTAGAGAGAAGATAGAATTTAACATGCCCAAAACCCTTGACATAACCCTACATGAAGCCAGGCTGTGCTATGAGCACGGGCAGCCAAGGAACGACAACATCAACAGAAATAGGGACAGATTCAGGACTTTCTCAGACAATCGCAGGACAGGTTTTAGACCCCCACCTTTTCGAAAACATAAGAACAATTTCCCACCAAGCAGAGGTTTCAGCCGACCCCAAGCTCGACCAAATGCACCCCCACCACCAGCCAACAGGCCAGCCTTCAACAAAGGGGCAAAGGCAGTCCCACCAACTGTTTCTTGTTGGAAGTTCCAGGGACCACATTACCACAGAGACTATCCCAACAAAACAGATGGGACTTTACACAACATCCAAACGGAACCTACCGTGGGGGACGTGGAAAAAACACCGAGGGTTTATGCCTCCCTTGATGGACGACAGGCAGATCATCAAGATACCATGGTAGAAATTGAGGGTAAGATATCTAACACCGCCATTTCAGTTCTAATAGGCCCCGATGCTTGCTGAAGCTACATCTCTCATAGGATAGTAGAAACTTGCAAACGAAACCGAGAAAGTCACAAGGTACCATGGCTGGTACAACTAGCTACGGGTACCAAGCAAAAGGTTTTCGAACTAATTAAAAGCTGTGAGATTGATTTAAATGGATTCCCAACTAAAGTAGATTTAAACCTTCTACCATTAGGGTCTTATGACATAATAATAGGCATGGATTGGTTAGAGGGACATCATGCCTTGCTAGATTGTTTAAACAAATCCATATTATGCACAGATAGTCAAGGAAACCAAAGAACGATTCAAGGTATACCGAAAGAAGTATCGGTACGACAGATATCTTCATTACAAGCAAATAAATGCTTAGGAAAGGGTTGTAAACTATTTGCAATCCACCTTCAATCAGTAGAAGCCGATAGAGAACAAAGGATCGAGGATTTCCCAATACTAGTAGAATTCAGAGACGTATTTCCCGAGGAGATACCAGGGTTACCACCCAAACGGGACTTACACTTTTCCATAGAACTAACCCCCGGATCCATACCCATCTCTAGGACTCCGTATCGTATGAGTACACCAGAACTAGTAGAGCTCAAGATACAATTACAAGAACTAATAGACAAGGGATACATTCGATCGAGCGTGTCTCCCTGGGGAGCACCAATCCTCTTTGTTAAAAAGAAGGATGGCACGATGCGTATGTGCATCGATTACCGCCAACTCAACAAGTTAACCATCAAGAACCGCTATCCACTCCCTAGGATCGATGACTTGTTTGACCAAGTGAGAGAAGCAAAGATCTTCTTGAAGATCGACCTGCGATCAGGATATCACCAGGTGAGAATCCATGACAAGGACATCAGTAAGACCGCGTTTCGCACCCGATATGGCCACTACGAGTTTGTAGTAATGCCTTTCGGTCTGATGAATGCACCCGCCAACTTCATGTGCATGATGAACAATGTTTTCAGCAAGTACCTAGACAAGTTTGTTCTGGTCTTCATAGACGATATCTTGATCTATTCCAAGAATGAAGAAGACGAATAGTCCTACGGATATTATGAGAACATCACTTGTACGCAAAATTTAGCAAGTGTGATTTCTATAGACCTCAGATACAGTACTTAGGACACATTATTTCCGAGAAGGGAATAGCAGCTGATCCTGAAAAGATCAAGGCCATCGAAGAATGGCCCACACCTACTTGTGTTTTCGATATGCGATCATTCCTAGGTTTAGCCGGGTATTATCGAAAGTTCATTGAGAACTTCTCACGGATCGCTTGTCCCATGATCGCATTACAAAAGAAGACCAGTAAGTTCATTTGGAAAGACAAGTGCGAGGAAAGTTTTCAGAAGTTAAACAACTTCTGATTTGTGCACCAATACTACGAATTGCCGACCCTAATGGGGACTTCGTAGTTTGCATCGATGCAAGTAAGGAAGGACTCAGTGGAGTCCTTATGCAGGATGACTTTACCATATGCTACGAGTCAAGAAAGTTAAAGGAACATGAGAAAAACTATCCTACTCATGATCTCGAATTAGCCGCAATTATCCATGCTCTAAAGATGCGGAGGCATTACCTCATGGTTAAGAAATTTCTACTAAAGATGGACAACATGAGTCTAAAATATCTGTTCGATCAACCAGACCTGAACGCTAGACATACTAGGTGGTTAGCCTTCCTTAGTGAGTATCACTTTGAACTAAAACACATCAAGGGGAAAGAAAAAAATATCGTCAATGCCTTAAGTCGACGAGCTGATATGTTATATGAGGTAACTGAAAGTCGGACGGACTCTGACTTACATGATAGAATTAGAACGACATGCCAAAATGATCGGTTCTATGTCGAGATCCTTAAAAGGATCCAGGAAGATAGGCTTTTTCAGCAACAGAAAGAGTACAAGATAAATGATGAAGGATTGTTATGGTCGAAGGAGAGACTTTACGTTCCCGAGGGAGGGGACATTAGACCTAACATACTCACAGAATTCCATCGGAGCCCCTATTCAGGACACCTCGGATATCAAAAAATGATTTCAGTAGTAAAGAAACACTACCTTTTGCCTAAACTGAAAGTCGACATCACATTGTTCATCGCGAAGTGTCAGGAATGTCAGTTGGTCAAAGCATAACACCAACACCCCTCCGGTCTACTTCAACCGTTACCCATTCTGGAATGGAAGTGGGAGGTAATAAGTATGGATTTCATTACAGGCCTACCCAGGAGTAAGAAACAAAATGACTCCATCTTTGTAGTAGTAGACAAGCTGTCAAAATTCGCACATTTTATACCAGTAAAATCTACCTACAAGGTAGTTCACATTGTGGAAATCTTCCTAAAGGAGATTTTCTGGTTACACGGGATACCCAAATCAATTATTTCGGATCGAGACACAAAGTTCACTAGTAACTTCTGGAGAGAACTGTTCTCCGGGTTAGAAACACAACTACAGTTTAGTACCGCATATCACCCCCAAACAGACGGACAGACGGAATGAGTAAACCAAATTCTGGAGGATATGCTGAGGATGTATGTCATGAACAATCCCACTAAGTGGGAAGACTATTTACACCTACCAGAGTTTGCATACAACAACGGTTATCAAACCTCGACCAAAATGAGTTCTTTTGAGGTACTCTACGGTCGAAAGTGTTGGACCCCCGTCACCTCGGATAGCCCAGTGGACAGGCTTATGGTAGAGCCAGATTTACTAAAAGACTTGGAACAATTAGTTTCCAAGGTGCAACTAAATTTAAAAGAGGCACAAGACCGCCAAAAGAGTTACGTAGACAAGAAAAGAAAGGACAAAGACTACCAAATCGGTGAACATGTTTTCCTAAGAATAAAAGCAAAACGAAGTTCGTTAAGCTTGGGACGTTGCGGTAAACTAGCCCCAAGGTTTTGTGGACCGTTTGAAATACTGGGAAAGAAGGGTCCAGTAGCATATGAGTTAGCCCTACCAGCACACATAAAAGTTCATAATGTTTTTCATGCTTATTTATTAAAGAAATATGTATACGATACTAAACATGTTATTGATTGGTCGTTATTACAGGTAGACCCCGAAGGGGAGTTCACACTAGAACCACTCCACATTCTGGACAAGAGAGAGGTCCAGCTTAGGAGGAGGACCATTACTCAGCTGAAAGTGCAATGGAGGCACTTTGGACCAGATGAGGCCACTTGGGAGAATGAGGCTACCATGAGAGAGGCATACCCTGCCTTGTTTCATGATATCATTCCTAGTCCCTAGAAACACTGGGACGGTGTTGTTCTAAGCAAGGAGGGATGTAATATCCCAACTTTTTGACTAACTATGTTATGATGTTATATCGGGTCACGACCCCAGTATATGTGATTTATTATGTTTTACATAACATTAGTTTGTTTTGATTATTCCTTCGTGAGTTGATATATTGGGCATGGACCCTGATTTGTTTCATTATTGATATATGCGGGGCAGGAAAGCTCGAATGAATAAACTACGTTGTATTATGAGAATTGGTTACAAATTATGATATACTGATATTATTCCTTTTGTTACATTATACTGTGCAGAGCATGATTTACATGGTTGATTATTTAGTGTGTTGAGCGTGGACTTAGAAACACACGAATGACCTATATACTGGGCTTAAGCCCCGATGTATTTAGAGGATTCTATTTCGTACTGGGCCTAAGCCCCGATGTACGTTGAGTGTTGGGCATGAACCCTGGAGCACTCCAAGCTTGAAAGAAATTATTACTGAATCCAAGGTCACTTAATATCCTAGATGTGCCTCACAACCACATTCTAGCTCTAGTGTTGAGCAGAGGCTCTGGAATTGCACTAGCGTAATGCCCATGTGAGAGTGTTGAGTTAAAAAGCTCTGAAGAGCACTCAGGGTTACTAAATCTCACGTGTTGAGTCAAGGGGGCTCTGAATAGAACTTACGTGTCTTATCACAACTATTTCGACTTGATTAAATAAATCTTATTATCATCATCTACTGTGGGAACTACCATGTTAAAACGAGGGAATATGACATGCAAAGGGAGAGACTAGAGGTGCCTTTACCAGCTTACCGAAACCGTCCTAGGAAGGGGACCCTTTCCTTAAAAATAATTAAAAGAAGCATCATGTGAAACAAAATGCTAAGGACCCCAAAGGCAAGTATTATTATTTAGGAGTTTCAATATATAATATTGTTATCTATTACATGTATACTTATACATAAGTGGGTTGCCACTTATTAATTATTAGTTATTAATGATTAGACAGGATTGTAATTCTTTTATATTATTATTATTATACAAAGATTAAATAGCAAAAACACTTTAATCAAACAAAGTGAGAAGTCCTAGTTCCAAATTAACTAGCAGTTAAGTAAACAAATATTATTTTATAATTTAAATAATTTTAAAGAAACCAGTAAAATTTCAACAGTCCTAATTCAAGATTTGTCCTACTTAAGGAGGACAGACCCCAATGTTTGGGGGATCTTTTTCTTTTGGTATTATTATGCCAAGAAGAACTCTTTGCTCAAGGAAGTGAACTCTTCCCATAGATTTTTGAGATCTGAACTAGTTACACACCTGGGGCCTCTACTTCTTAGTTTGCATGTCAGATCCAGCGTGGGGGTATTCATACTGAACCAGGAACGGTTGTAGAATCATGGTTGGGAGGAATGTGTTAGTCTCAAAGTCATTCAATCCAAGATCAATTATCAGGTCAGCTAAGAGTCAGTAGTTTCCCTAACTAGTTGGCTAAGTGTGCAGGTCAGTATCAGTAAGAACAAGTTACCAGGATCAGCAGGTCATCATCAACAGGACAAGCTATATGGATCAATAGGTATGAATTATTTATAAAACCCTCCTACATTTTATATCCATGTTATAAATGCAATGTTAACATAGCTATGTTCTTATTATCAGTTTTTAAATCAAGTTTTCCCATAATCGAATGGCATTCCCAGCAGGACTAGCCAGCTAGTCTTTGCTAGTCATTTGTATTGCTTAGATTGTTAGAATAGGCGAATCGTTGATTTGAACTCAGCAAAATATTTATATAGTATTTATTTTCTCTTATCTAAACCCTTATTTTAGATTTCAAACAAAAATCATTTAGCAGAGATTGTTGAATTGCTAGATTAAACTTTTACAAACTCAGCTATTCAAATTCACATCAAATTCAGCCAACATCCGCTGTAGTTAACTATTTATATTCTATTACAAAAATAGAGATTGACATTTTTTCTTCTTCATTGATATTATATTACAAAAGCAGAGTCAATAGCTAGGATATAATCTTTACATTGCCATATCCACTTTATTAAAAACCCTACGTTAATCAAATAGACAACCCTGAGATTTTGTTTCCATTTCTCTTCAACATACAAACCTACGATAGTCACCTACAGGAAAACATTCAAGCTTCTTTTCACATTAACAAAATACGCAGAGAGAAGTTTCCTTTCCAGGGTCAAAGTCTCATAAAACATCAAACGCATAGATCATATACCAGCAAACGCAAAACACATTTCGTATGATAACCACGAAGATGTCTGTCAAAGGCTTAGGACCAGGGTCCAATCCCATGGCCTTCTAAATAAGATCCAGAAGGTATAAGTTTCTCCTACAGGATACAAATCCCCAAACAAAACAAAAACGCAGTGTACACCATTCGAAATATCTCCCCAAACAATGGTTCTTTCATCCAACGCAGACAACACATAAGTTAAGTTCCACACCGCTTCCGCAAATTCTAAACTTACATTTAGAAGAGGACATGTAAAGAAAAAAGGCTTAGACTTACATTGCAGGATACAAGTATGGTTGTTTTTAACATTATTACATTTAATGTATGCCTTCTTCTATTATAAACTAACGGCTATTGCAGGTAGAAAAATTTTAAATTTTTGTTATTTTTTTTGGGACATTACACAAACTCCTTTATTTACAGCGTGCAGTGTGTTTTATAATCATAGAATGGCAGACGAACAGGTTTCTACTAGTTCTAAGGTTAGAGTAACCCTAGAAGACAGAGACTGTGATGTGTTTGACCCAGTCCTTCGGCTCCCTATACCAGAAGTTAAAAGAAGGTTGAAAGCCCTGCTTGAACAAGGGTTAGATGTCCATAGATTCCATCAGTCCTTTTTCATTTTCTTTTGCTTGGAACAGATAATGCCTTTCCCGTAGTTCATGTCATGGTGTTCATTGAATTACGCAGAACCCCAATGAGTAATAATGAACACCAAAAGGTCTAAAATCGTCTGTAGTGTCGACGCTGCCATCGTACGAAGTAACCTTGCTGTGCCAGAGTCTCCAACCCTAACCCCTGAAAGTTCCTCTCAAGAGTCCGTCGTTACTTTGTCCAGGCAAATTTCCCCTGAAATCCATAAATCTTTCCTTAACACTTGTTTAAAACCTGATGTAGAAATCACAGACACCCCCAACCTGCTGGACGTCAACGTTTTTAATGACCACACCCAGTTGGTTTTTTCTTTGATAGCACAATTTTTAGGTTTAGACTGAGACTTATGGATAACTGAAGTACAACTAAGCCTGTTATTCAGGATTAGTGTTAGTTCCCCAGAGGCGGGAAGTGAGTCAGTACCATCCCTCAAGTTTGAGGAATTTTTGGCAGAGAATATCCATGCACAGTTGAGTTGTTTTGAAAATACAATATTTTTTCGGTTTCAAGCATATTTGACTAAGATGATTCTGCATAGTAGTGCAGATGAGTTAAGGTTCTCTCAGGCACTCTTTACAGGGAATTTGGAGGATAATGTTTTCAATTACATGAACTACATTCTATCTGCGGTATACAAAGTTATGTTTGAGGAAGAACTACTCAGAGTACTACCAGAAATGCAAACTCTGATGCAGTTGAAAGATGAACTAGCCGTTGGCGACTGGTTCTTGTTGAAAGATGCCATAGTGATAAGGGTGTATGGTTTTGTACATGAACCATACATTTTGCCAACATTTTTAACTTTGAGGGTTTTTTCCCTTGAGTTCATTCGGCAGAGGTTAATTGCAGAAGAGGAGAAGTTTGGGCAATATAAGAAAGGTTCTGATATAAAGCTCCCTTGGCAAATTGGCCCTTTTATTGTAAAGTTTAAAGAAGCTATTAGCGAAGTGGAAAAATTGTTGAGAAAGATTGGGTTCAGAAAAGATATAGTGATCACATATGATCCTCTTCATATCATAGCCGAAAGGAAGAAGAAAAATGGTTTGAAGGCATTTGAACACCAAGAAGCTGAAGGATTGTCGAAAAGGCAGAATTTATTGCAATATGAGCCCGAAGAGGCAGAAGACATAGATTCACAAGTACAAGCCCTAATCGTGACTGATGATCCTATGGAAACAGACCAGCTGCTTAACACTCCGGAGGTAGGCGAGAAGAGAGATTCACAGGAAGTCATTGAAACAGAAGAAGAGGAAGGAAGTGAAAAGAAAAGACTCAAATTGGAAACACCAGATGAGTTAACTATCCTGATAAGTGATACAGGTGAACAGAAAGAAGGGTTATCAACCCCAGCTATCCAAGTGCAAGAATATAAATTCCAAGATGCAGCAGAAGGGAGTAAAAACGATAGATTTAAATCCCAAGAAGATATGTTTAAGTATCATGGGAAAAATACGCAAGCGTCTGCACATAAAAGTTTTGAACTAATGCCCACTGTAAGGAATTTGTCTAAAACAGGAACATCCTTGATAACAAGTAGATATATCCAGACCCACACTTTCAATCTAACGATATCTGATAAAGAAAAAATGACGGAAGCAAAGATAGACTGGAAGATGATACCTTTGCCAGATAGGATTGAATTTCACAGACAAATTGGAGAAGGTCTATATGATGACCTAGTGGAAGCGGCCTTGAAGATCTCTAATTTGGAGGTTACTGTAAATAAGATTGATGCCCAGTTAAAACATGAAAGGTCAGAGAGTAAATCACTTCAACAACTTGTCAAAAAGCTGCAGTTTGATTTAATTGAACAGGATGGCGGAGGAAAAGTAAGTAAGAAGTTGTTGATAGAAAAAGACAATTTGATCCAGACCCTGTAGAAGAGAATGAAAATTCCTAACACCCAGTTGATACAAGCTCCCGAAGAGACAAAGTTCATACAAGAAAAAGAAGATTTAAGTAGGGAGATCAACAATAATAAAGCTGAATTGCTAAGGTTTGCAGAGAAAGAAGGATGCTGGGAGAAAGAGAAGATGAGTTTGAAGAGTTGAAGAGCAGTTTGTCAAACATATGTTCACATCAGGCAAGCGAAGGATGATACTGATAGCATTGTATAGTCCATGTCCTAGATCAACCTAAAGGAGGTTGAGATACAAGAGCTAAAAGAAGAGAATCAAAGACTGAAAGAAGAAAATGACGAAAGGGAAAAAGGAACAAATGACCTACAGAAAAAATATAAAGAATTGGTAGCAATTAACAATAGGTTTTCTCAGCAGGTTACAGGGAAGGCAGCTATGCAAGGGTGCAAGCATTTGATTTGGGATTTAATTATCCAGGAAGCGGAGAGATATAGACCTTATCTAGATCTCATGAGGACAAAGGAGAAGATAGTCATTGATGTCATTAAGAGTTGCACTACCATGAAGGAAAAACTGCACAAAAGGCCAAAGGAGACTGCGTGTAATACTATACAATTTTTAAATGGTTTGACAGATAAGGATATCATAGATTTGAGCATCAAAGACAGGGTCACAACCATTGCAGCAGCAAAACGAATCCTAGGGAAGTATGCGTTGGTCGGAGCTGTGGAAGCCAAAATAAATGAAATGAATGAACAGTTAACAAAGTTCAAAGGACAATTTGAAGGACTAGTATAAAAGGGATTCCCGACATTTTGGGATGAAAAGCAAAAATTGATTCCCCTAAGTGAGCATAAAAAGTTGATGACTAGCAGGGAGATGGATCATTCCAAGTTCAAACATCTGAGCCAGCCACTTTCAGGGAAAATCCTAATAGACAAGATGGACGAAGATTTCGGGATGTTGTACAGATTGATCTCTATAGGTGAAGGGCTTCCGCCCATGTCTCTTGTTGATCAGCTTAACATAAGGGTCCCAGAGAAAGAGATGACAAGTTATGACATCCCAACACCTGAACTTTGGGTACCTGTAGAGAAATACAGAAAGATGAAATATACCTATCATGCTCCACTGGCAGCTGCTACCCCTTAATCTCAAATCTGTGCCTTTTTAAGTATCAGCTTATTTTTGATATAAAAGTTTAGGATGTATTTAGGATTTTGATTTTCCAGGACATGGCAGTGGGTTTCCCGTTATGTAATGAAGTCTCACCATTGGACATATACATTAAATATCTTTTATATTGTTTAACGGCTAACCGGCAAATACAAGAAAGCAGTTAGGCTTATCTTGTTATATTTTCTGTTTTATGATAGTGACATCTGAACTATGATGAGGTGTCCCTATATTGTAACTAATTTCTATTTCAAAGGGGCCGAGTGTGAGACTCCAGGCCACTATAAGTTCCATGTATTTTCAAATGGAAAAGGGGGAGAACTTTTGGAACTCTACATATTTTGTGTACTGTTGTTTTTTTGAGATATTTCTTGAATAAAAGTGTCAGAAGCTTACATGCGTTTTTTCAGATATTCCTGTGTAATCGGTCTGGTAGTCTGTTTTTTCCTTTCCTATGTGATATGTGTTTCTTTCCTTTGTTAATCCATATTGTTAACATTCCTTTAGACTTGGTTTAGTGTAGTATCTGAATGAGATTCATAGAAATTATGCCTTGTTCATTTCTTACCAATTATTCCTCAAAATATTTCTGCTAAAGTTGGTATAGGATTCATCTGTGTATGCCTTATATCAATGGATTGTTCATCTTTCTTTTGTTTCACCAATTAAATCACTTCAACTACTAGCTGGTTGCTACCTTGCCTCTGTATGAATGTATATGCTAAGCATTTGATAATAATGTTTATGTTATACTTGAATTGACTCCATTGCCCAATATAGATCCCTGTTGTTCTCCACCAATGGTTTACAGGAGTAAAACTTGTCCTACAGAAATATAACCTTCTGTGTACGTTTTAATAGAACATCTTGAAAATGAATGCTGGTGTTCCTTTTTCATGGTTGACGTCCTTGATTATTTCCAGTTTTTCATTAGTTTATTGAGAGAGCCCCTCTCAGACTGTGTTGGGTTAGTAACATCAGTCCAAAGATTGGTTAGTGGTTACCCCGAATTACCCTTCTTACAACCTGGGGGTCGATTTGGGTGTTAACAGAAATCTTTCAGGGCAGAGAAACCATGGAAAACGCAGAGGTTAAGAAATTAGAGTAATCTTTCCATTTATGTTCAAATAGCAAAATGCAGAAGTCTTCCCAATATATAGTATTCATATCCTGAAAACCCAAAATTTATACAATAGGAGTATATCAATCCCTTAAATAGGATTAGAGTCTCCACAGAGCCAAATGTCCCAAGCCATTATATCCAGGTTGAAAACCCTCCAGGGTATATCGTTTTCCCATTAAAACAATAGATACATTTAAGTTCATGGTCCAGCCAACAGCAACCTCCAGACTTCAAGTAAACTAGTAAGCCAAAGGGGCTCCACGAAGTCTCCCATAAACAAAATATACAGTACCCTCACCATAGATACGAGAGGAAAGGGCAATGTTGGTAAAAGTCTGGACTTACCACTTCTATTTCCCATATCGACGAAGGTCTTGGTCACCCTGCAGCAACCCATGCAGACAAATTCGCAACCCATCACCTGCCACTTCAAATAGAGGACACGGGATTAAAACTCTGAGTTATTTATCAAAACAATGGATAAACATAGAAGTAAGAGAGAAGGAAGTACAAGGGTAGGAAGGACTATTTACCTGAACCAAGCACTGTTATCTCCACCTCTTCAACTGAGCAAACACTAGGTGCACTGACCATGAGCGTAGCTCAGTTCAGGGCACAAACCCTCTCCAAAACGCAACGCAGGACTGAACCAATCCAAATGAAAATGCAGAGTAAAATTTACAAGTGTAAAACCCCAAACATCAAAACCCTCCATGCCAGCTGGTCTCATAATACATTGGTATCATAGGGAGCAGTTAATACTCACCAACTTTCCATTTAATGAGGTTTGATTTATCACCCAAGTGCTATAGTAGAAGGTCGTGTAGATATCAACGAATTAGTGATTTGCAAGCATGACTTTCCATAGTATTTACACCATAGTTATTACACCATAGCCATTTACACTTAGGCCATTTACATTTTGTTTCTTTACACTTCGATCACATAGCATGCTAACACAGGATGGTAGGATTAATAAGGGATATTTTCCCCATAGTAGCACCTACATATAAATAGGCAACAAATACTTTAGCAATTTGCTAAGTAAGACCATAATTTTCCAAGACTACCCTTACGTCTCGACAGCTCTGCCGGGGCTACCCCTTCCCTTTTAAAAAACACCAGTGTTCCATCATGGGCCTCAACTTTCATCAACAAGAGTCCATCTCACCTGAAGTAACAGTTATACTTTTGTAAATATGCACATGATTCCTGAAAACAGTAAGAAGGAGGTTTCTTTTGTTTTATATTAATACTCTAGCATTGGTACACTTGCAACAGAATTACCTTACCTACTCTACACATCGCTTCCGCAGAACCAAGAAATTAACAACCAATGAGACTATGTCACTTAGGAAAACTTAAACTCTTGAATGCCACAAACAAGTACCGGTGCATATCTTATTTTTATCAGTGCTGAAGTTAATTTACGAATCATCATCTTTAACTTAGCTTTTATTACAGTGGTGGAACATTTTAAATTTTTACTATTTTTAGGGACATCGCAAGTGGTATCAGAGCCCAGTTACAAAACTAAGTGACCTATTGGGATCATTACGAAAGAACATCCGCTGCTGATACTCAGTAAACCGAAACAAACATTTAGAAATTTTTTATTTTATGTGAAAAATGAACTAACAGATTTTCTGTTCTTGACACTTATATAACATTGTAGGTACAATCATTATCCGAAAATGAGTGCAAAAAAGGGCAGTAGCATACATGGAAATTTGAAATCTCCACCATGAGAGCAAGAGATTGTGGTGGAACTAAACTCAGATTTGATGAAATCTATGCAAAATTTATAGGCAAAAGTCCAAAGTTTCAGAGATGATAACACGCAAGAAAGAAGAGAGCGGCAAGCTATAAATGAAGCTTTACTTCAAAGCTTGACAAGGGCAAAGCCCCACAGACATCCTACACTCACATTCAACACTTTTAAAATGGGAAACTGTCACACAAAGAAATATGCCAGTCCTAAAAGAGAAGAGCAAGAAGAACACATGCCGGAATCAATGGAAGAGGATTGCAGAGCTCTTCCAATGATGATGGTTCACCACCTCCTTACCAGAAAATGAGGAAGAGTGACAACAGTTTGCAAGTGGAATTCAGAAAGATAAGGGCCCCAACTTATGATGGAGATATCAACTCTGGGGAGAAGGCTGAAGAGTGGCTGCAAGGAATGAATAAATACTTCAAAGTTCATAACTATTCCAGTGAAATGCAAGCCCGACTAGCCATCTACAACCTAAATGGAAAAGCATCCAGATGGTGGTGGGACTTGAAGCACACTAAGGGACAGGAACTAAGAGACGTAACTTGGGAAGCTTTCAGCAAAATATTTCAGGACAAATACATGTCCGAAAGATTCTTCGACAAGAAGATCAAAGAGTTCCATGAATTAAAAATGGGCTCCCTGACAATGGAAGCTTTCATTAACAGATTTTTAGTTCTGCTACATTATGTCCCTTACATAAATGATGAAAATGTCAAGATACAACAGTTCTTGGGAGGTCTACCACCAAAATTTAGAGACAAGATAGAGTTTGACATGCCCAAAACCTTAGATGTGACCTTACATAAGGAAAGACTGTGTTATGAGCAAGGGCAGCCAAGGAATGATAACATCAACAGAAACAAAGATAGGTTCAGAACCTTCTCAGACAACCGAAGACAGGGTTTTATACCTCCACCTTACCGAAAACAAAACAACAATTTTCCACCCAATAGAGGCTTCAACCGACCACAAGCACGGCCAAATGCACCCCCACCGCATGTCAACAGGCCAGCTTTCAACAACTGGACAAAAATTGTCCCACCAACCATTTCTTGTTGGAAATGCCAAGGGACCCACTACTACAGAGATTGCCCCATCAAAACGGATGGAGTTTTACACAACGTCCAAGCAGAACCTACCGTAGGAGACATGGCAAGAACACCCAGGATTTATGTCGCTCTTGACGACCGACAGGTGGACCACCAGGCCACCATGGTTTAAATAGAGGGTAAGATCTCAAACACAATCATTTCAGTTTTAATAGATCCCAGTGCATGCCGAAGTTATATCTCCCCTAAGATAGTGGATACTTGTAAGTTAAACTGAGAACACCACGAGAAACCGTGGCTGGTACAACTAGCCATCGGTACCAAACGAAAGGTCTCTGAGTTAGTTAAAACTTGTGAGATAGACTTAAACGAGTTTCCAACTAGGTTAGAATTAAACATTCTACCCCTAGGATCGTACGATGTACTCATTGGCATGGATTGGTTAGAAGAACATCATGTCCTACTTGACTGCTTAAACAAGTCCTTACTCTGCAAGGATGACCAAGGGAATCAAAAGACGATTCAGGGTATCCCTAAGAAAGTGTCGATAAGAGGACTCTATGCCTTACAAGCAAATAAATGTATCAGAAAGGGTTGTAAACTCTTTGCCGTCAATATCCAAAACATAGAAACTGATAGGGAACAGAAGATCGAAGACTTCCCAGTCCTCATTGAGTTCAAAGATGTATTTCCCGAGGAAATACCGAGATTACCAGCCAAACGAGACTTAGAATTTTCCATTGAATTAACACCTGTATCAGTACCAACTTCCAAAGCTCCTTACTGCATGAGCACACCAGAATTGGTGGACCTCAAGCTTTAGTTACAAGAACTAATCGACAAAGGGTACATCCGATGGAGTGTGTCCCCTTGAGGAGCACCGATACTCTTTGTCAAGAAGAAGGACGGAACGATGTGAATGTGCATCGATTACCGCCAACTCAACAGGATGACCATTAAGAACCGCTACCCACTCCCTAGAATCGACAACTTGTTTGACCAAGTTAGAGGAGCAAAGATCTTCTCAAAGATCAACTTATGATCCGGGTACCATCATGTGAGAATCCGTGATGAGGATATCAACAAAACCGCATTTCGGACCCGTTATGGCCACTACGAGTTCGTATTGATGCCCTTTGGATTGACAAATGCACCGACCAACTTCATGTGTATGATGAAGAACATCTTTAGTAAATACCTTTATAAGTTAGTTCTAGTCTTTATTGATGACATTTTGATCTACTCCAAGAATGAAGAAGAACACGAGGAACACCTCCGAATTGTTCTACGAATACTACAGGAACACAAACTGTATGTGAAGTTTAGTAAGTGCGATTTCTACAAGCCCCAGATTCAATACTTAGGACATATCATTTCCGAGAAGGGAATAGCAGTTGACCCCGAAAAGGTCAAAGATATAATAGATTGGACCACACCCACTTGCGTATTTGACATAAGATCATTTTTAGGCTTAGCCGGATACTACTGGAAGTTCATTGAGAACTTCTCGCGGATAGTATGTCCCATGAATTCCTTACAAAAGAAGGCAAACAAGTTCCTCTGGATAGCTAAGTGCGAGGAAAGCTTTCAGAAACTGAAACAACTACTGATTAGTGCATCGATTCTGTTAAATTTTCTGAATTTACTTCAATATGATCTAGGATCTTAACTGAGAGAACAACATGTACAGCATATCTACAGCATATCAATCATGGAGACAATAATGCAAGCACACAAGAGACACAAAGATTTACTTGGGGAAAACCATAAATGTGAAAAACCCCAATAACTTCCTCAGAGATAGATAGAGCAATGATACAACCATGAGAGATAGACATAACCTAGCAGCAGATCCTCCTCCTCCATAAGTTCGCCACTCCTCCTTGAGTGCATGTGTGAGAAGTGAGTGAGCAAATAGAGTGCCTCCCGCACTCTATTTATACTTGACTTGACTTGCCTTTTTACCTAACTCATGTAGGCTCGAACTTAACCACATAACATAATGCTGAGTGGGCCGACCCCCAATAGGGTGGTCTAATAACCCTTTGACCCACATGGCCAACCCCCAATAGGGTGGTCTAATAACCCTTTGACCCACATGACTTATACAGGGCCGACCCCAAACAAGGTGGTCTAATAACCCATCAAGTATAAGTTACGACACTTACAATATAAATGACGACACTTCCTTATAGAGGAATAATACCATCTCTATAGGAATACAATATACATATATGTGAAATACATTCCAAAGTTACATATACATCAACACTCCTTCTTAACTAGGAAAGTATTTTTCAGCACAGTTCTTCTAGCACAAGTCATCTTCTCTGGATCATCGTCACTGGATAATCATCATCGAGTCATCATCATCGTCACTGCTGCTGCTATCTCAATCAATCTCTGAATCTACTCGTCATAGGAAGTTCTACAAAGCCAGTCCTTTTTCATACTGGATGTAGGCCCACCACCTGCAGGTCTTCATCATCACTGGCCATACTGTGGAATCCTCAGGACTTATTACGTGCATCACAAAACCTCGAAAGAGCATCCCAGGATGTTACAGGTACACAACTCCGACCTGTAGGATCTCCCAGGGCGCTATTACATGTGACCCCACCACAAAACCTCGAAAGAGCATCTCAGGATGTTACGGGTACACAACTCCGACCTGAAATCTCCCAGGGCACATATTACATGTGGTCCACCACAAAACCTAGTAAGAGCATCTCAGGATGTTACGGGTACACAACTCCGACCTGAAATCTCCCAGGGCACAAATTACATGTGGTCATGGCAAAACCTCGAAAGAGCATCTCAGGATGTTACGGGTACACAACTCCGACCTGAAATCTTCCAGGGCCCAAATTACATGCCATAGGACAAAACCTCGCAAGAGCATCTCAGGATGTTACGGGTACACAACTCCGACCTGAAATCTCCCAGGGCACAAATTACATGTCCTCCCAGAGCAATGTCTCGAAAGAGCATCCCAGGTTGTTACGGGTACACAACTCCGACCTATAGGATCTCCCAGACATGCTCATCTGCACAACCTGATCCACGGCCACAGAGTATCAACCTGATACTCACCATACATCATCCTGATGTACTCATGATCGTCCTGATCATCATCACTGCAACGTCCTGCTGCATGTCATCTGGAGCAACATCCTGAAGCTCATCATCCATGATCATCCTGATCATCATCACTGCAACGTCCTGCTGCATGTCATCTGGAGCAATATCCTGAAGCTCATCATCCATGATCATCCTGATCATCACTGCAACATCCTGCTGCATGATCCACCTGATCATCAATGCATCCACCTGATGCATACCAAGTATCTACCTGATACATATCATCATACATGATCCTCCTGATCATACAATGTATCCACCTGATACATGATACATATCACCATACATGATCCACCTGATCATACAATGTATCCACCTGATACATATACAGATACATGGTCCAAGCATCCAACATGATGCATATACAAAATACATACACATGATCCAACTGATCATATCTAGCATCCAACATGATGCATACATACATAAATGATCCAACTGATCATATCCAGCATCCAACATGATGCATACATACATAAATGATCCAGCTGATTATATCCAACATCCAACATGATGCATACATACATAAATGATCCAACTGATCATATCCAGCATCCAACATGATGCGTACATACATAAATGATCCAACTGATCATATCCAGCATCCAACATGATGCATACATAAATAAATGATCCAACTGATCATATCCAACATCCAACATGATGCATACATACATAAATGATCCAACTGATCATATCCAGCATCCAACATGATGCGTACATACATAAATGATCCAACTGATCATATCCAAGCAGAAACCAGAACATCATCTTGATGCCCATCATCCAGCGCTTACATCCACAGCCATGTGAAGGATCCTCCTTCCAACATGCTTGGAATGGCTTTAGCAAATGTGTCCATCACTTCTTCCTCGAAGTATCCTCGATCTGAAGAACGCCAAGTCTCTCTCTGAAGTACTCGAACTTCACCATGGCTAGTGGCTTCGTCAGCACATCTGCAATCTGCTCGTCCGTCGCAACATACAGGAGCTTCACAGCTCCTCTCTGCACCATATCCCTGATATAGTGATATTTGATCTCTATGTGTTTCGACCTGTCATGAAACACTGGGTTCTCAGACAGCTTTACACAACTCTGGTTATCACAGAAGATACCAGTAGCCTCCAACGGGAGATCAAATAGCTCAGACAGTAGCTTCCGTAGCCATACTACCTCACAACTAGCTGAACAGGCTGCAACATACTCTGCCTCAGCTGTACTCAGTGCTACGCAGGACTGCTTCCTGCTAAACCAAGAGATCACACCTGATCCCATACTAAAGCAGCACCCAGATGTGCTCTTCCTGTCTGCAGCACTGCCAGCCCAATCTGAATCAACATAAACCTGCAGGTTAAACTTTTGATTTGCCTCATACCTGAGCCCATAATCCACTGTACCCTTAAGGTACCTCAGAATATGCTTTACAGCAACCAGGTGAACACTCCTCGGATCCGTCAGGAACTGGCTCAATATGTTCACAGCAAAGCAAATGTCTGGTCTCGTGTTCGTCAGGTACATCAAGGACCCAATCATCTGGCGATACATAGAGACATCAATCGTCACAGATGAAGCATCACATAGAAGCTTCAGATTTGATGCCATAGGTGTGGCCATGGCCTTGCAATCCATCATCCCGAACCTCTTTGGGATCTCTACTGCATACTTCCTTTGTCCAAGGAAGATTCTATCTGCACTCTGCCACACCTCCATGCCAAAAACAAATAGTGCATCATCCCCAAGTTCTTCATCTCGAACTCGGTAGTAAGCTTCCGCTGCGTGTCGGCAATCAATCTATCTTCACCATACCAAGTTCTGCACATATATGATTTCCTATCATGTGTCTCAGAACCAAGTAGCTGCTCTACATACACTTCTTCTTCAACTACACCATTCAAGGAAGCTGTCTTGAATCCATCTGGTGTATCTTCTATTTCATCACTTTTATATTTCTCAATGCTGCCATCTGCAACATGCTTGATCTGATAGTTCCATTTGGAAGTCATAGCAAACTTCCCTTCATGTCTTGGGATTACATCCCAAACATCATTCTTCATGATCGACGGATCATGGCATTTCATTTCTTCATCCCAGATCCTGGGAACTTCAATATCTTCAATATCTTTAATAGATATCTTTGTTGCTGGAACAAATGTTGTAGTTATTCTTTTGTAGGAGATGGCATACGATCTTTCCTACACAACAAGTTAAATTGCATGATTAGAAAACATCTCATAGTTTTCAGAACAAATTCTTACACATAAAGAAATATGCCATACAGTCATGCAATTATGTTAGCCAATGCTTCAATACAGCATTTATCCATATTCCGTAACTTTCTAGATGACTTCCAATCTCTACCAGAACATTGTTAAGAGTGTGCACAACTCCCAACATGTCATCAAAGAGGTTTCATTCTAGATAAGTAGCAATGGAATGTTGTACAGTGCCATAGGCCACTTACCCATGCATATTAGGAGTATACTGTTCATCAATGCAATTATTCTAATATGCATAATACACAACCTAATTCTAGGAACATCAGTATATACATTATTGAACAGTATTATTTAAGAAATGACAATTCAAATACTTATCTTTGTTTGTTCGTCGGGTGGACTCCCTCTGAGTCTTCGCTTCCTTGCAGGAGCTGCTGGAGTCCTAATCTGAAGTAGCTTCTTCTACACCTTTCTGTTTTGGGATGTAGAGAGATGGTCAACTCCCTCTGAATATCTGCATCCTTGCATAAACCACTGGAGTGTACTCCCTCTTGATCTTTGCTTCCTGGATTACCTGTCCTTGAACTTACATTCATCCTTGGTTCCTATGCATGCTTATTAGTATCATGATTGTGTTATCCTTGTGATCTCATATAAAATCATACATTCATTAGTATACTATTAAAACACAATAATCTCAAGCATGTATAGTCATGATCATTTCAAACAGAAAATAATAAGCATTAGCATTCAAGGTTTACGTAGAATTCTTAAGGTTAGTCAAATCATAAGAAACATAACATGTCTAAACCTGTAATTACTCAAACCTATGACTCTTCAGGTTAGTTGAATCATCAATCAAGATAAGAGATATATTATGCATAAAACCTGTGATTATTCAAACCTATACCATCATGATTCTTCTGGTTAGTCATATCATCAATTAAGGTAAGAAACATAATATGCATACAACCATGATTATTCAAACTTATGACTTCATGAATAATCATTATCGACAACAGTATAAGATCCTAACACAAGGTAGGATTCTATCTTGATATAGGAAAAACATACCTGGATTAGCATGCTAGCTATTTATGTCTAACATACTCACATGATGTCTTCTTGTTCTTCTTCAATGAATTGTGCTAGTAACCTGTATATCTCATAGGTTAACTATTACAAAACCAAGTTATACATACCTCGTAAATGGATCTTCTATGAGATCCATGACAATGGATGAATCTTTGTCCTCATGTTATCATGATCATATGTTCTTGGACCAGAACATGATTTGTCTTTCTTGGTGTACCTTTCATGTTAGTAGACAACATAAACCTCATACAACACCATAATGCATTAGTACAATCATAAGTGTCAACACCCTAACCAATGAATATCTTCTATCATGCATTCATAATTTTGTTAAGGTGATACGACAAATCTAAAAATCAAAATTGTACTAACCGTAATAACATGAAGACAAACATACCATAAACTTAATCATGGACAAATATCGAAACATACCTCGATGAGTCATACCTGTCGAGATCGCTTGTAATCTTCTTATGTAAGGCCTTAGCCTCATCTCCCTCTGAAACAGGAACTTCTTCACTCATGCAGATGATCAATCCATCTTCTTCTAGGGTTAACCCAATCCACTTGATTTGCAAGAACTGGACTTGGAGCTGGATATGGGTTTGTCAGAGAAACCCCAAAAATTCAAACTTTGAATTTCAAACTTCCGAAAGGATAGAAATATGCGCCTTGATGAGCTGATCAAACTGGTATATTCAGAATTTGAAAACTGCAAAGTTTCACTCCTCAATTTTGCCTTTGAAACTTCTGGATTCACTGGACGTGACCCTGAACTGGGGTTTGATGAAGCCCACTCTTTTACCCCATCAAAAGGTTTGATCCAAAGCTCTAAGCTTCTATTTTTCTGAGGAGCTTCTAGCCGTGGTCACAGATTGCAAAAATTCCCATTTTTACAGAAGCCCTAATTTTCCATTTTTCTGATCAAAGTCCCAAACTAGGGTTTGATCAAGCTCGGCATTTTTCCCAACCAAAAATTCTGATCTTGGTCTCTAAATTTCTATTTTGATGAGTAGCATCCAGCCTTGGTCTCTGATTACAAAAATTCCAACTTTTTCCGAAGCCCTAAATTCTGGAAGCCATGAATGAAGGTACTCAAAAATAATTCTGTTTTGACAGAAATATGTACCTGATTGTTTCTGGTGTAACTCCAAACTTTTTGATCCACAGGGTTTGAAAAAGTTTCCTGAGATAGCCTGACCTGTTATCTTTCCATCCTGACAGGTCTGACCTCAATTGGATTCTCTGAGAGAGAGTTATGCCAAATGTCGCAACGTGACCTGTTTTGGGATAATACAGGAGAGCGAACTTGTACGGCGTGCCACGTGTCACTGTTTCAACTTCGGCCTCTAAAAAAGTTTCCTATGATATCTCAGCCTATTACCTTTCCATCATGACAGGTCTGACCTCAATTGGACTCTCTGAGAGAGAGTTATGCCAAATGTCGCAACGTGACCTGTTTATGGGATAATACAGGAGAGCGCACTTGTACGGAGTGCCACGTGTCACTGGTTCAACTTCGGCCTCTGAAAACGTTTTTTGAGATAGTACAGTCTGTGTACTACCTGTCACTTTTCACGAAATTTCATTTGGAGCTTCCTAGCCCAAGTTATGACCTTTTTCCCAAGGTCACCTGATTTTGACTCAGATTTGGAAGAGGCAGAAACCCTATATTGTACAGATCATAAATCACAAAGTACAACGAATTAGAGGTTGTCCTTTGGACACAAGGTACCTGGAGATTTACTCTTCGTCCTGTAACAATTTTAGATCTGAAAACTTCTCCAAAACGGATTTATAGCGAAAGTTATACGATGACTGGTTTTTGTTATATGTGAGAAGTGAGTGAGCAAATAGAGTGCCTCCTGCACTCTATTTATACTTGACTTGACTTGCCTTTTTACCTAACTCATGTAGGCTCGAACTTAACCACATAACATAATGCTGAGTGGGCCAAACCCCAATAGGGTGGTCTAATAACCCTTTGACCCACATGGCCGACCCCCAATAGGGTGGTCTAATAACCCTTTGACCCACATGACTTATACAGGGCCGACCCCAAACAAGGTGGTCTAATAACCCATCAAGTATAAGTCACGACACTTACAATATAAATGACGACACTTCCTTATAGAGGAATAATACCATCTCTATAGGAATACAATATACATATATGTGAAATACATTCCGAAGTTACATATACATCAACAGATTCTACAAATTGCAGATCCGAATGGGGATTTCGTCGTATGCACAGATGCTAGTAAGGAAGGACTTGGGGGAGTCCTTATGCAAGATAACGTTTCCATCTGCTACGAGTCGAGGAAATTAAAAGAGCATGAGAAAAACTACCCTGCGCACGATCTCGAGCTAGCCTCCATCATCCATGCGTTGAAGATGTGGAGACATTACCTCATGGGAAAGAAATTCCTACTAATGACAGACAACATGAGTTTGAAGTATCTTTTTGACCAACCCGACCTAAACGCCAGGCAGGCTAGGTGGTTAGCCTTCCTTAGCGAGTACCATTTCGAACTAAAGCACATTAAGGGCAAGGAAAACAAGATTGCAGATTCCTTGAGCCGGCGAGCACATATGATTTACGAGGTCACGGTGAGTCAAACCGACTCAGACTTACACCACAAGATTCGAACGACATGTAAGAGTGACCATTACTACACAGAAATCCTTGCAAAGATCTAGGAAGATATATTATTCCAACAAAAAAAGGAATATAAGATAGATGAGTCGGGACTACTATGGTCGAAAGAGCGACTTTACGTCCCAAAGAGTGGAGATATTAGATCAAACATTCTCATCGAATTTCATTAGTAACCCTATTCAGGGAATCCTGGATATCAAAAGATGATAAAGAAGCACAAGATCGCCAAAAGAGTTATGCGGACAAGAAAATAAAATATAAAGACTACCAAGTCGGCGAACATGTGTTTCTAAAGATAAAGGAAAAACAAAGCTCGTTGAGTTTAGGACAATGCGGGAAACTAGCCCCCCTGATTTTGTGGACCTTTTGAGATACTGGCTAAGAAGGGCCCAGTAGCTCACGAGTTAGCCTTACTAGCACATGTAAAAGTTCATAATGTTTTTCATGCTTCATTATTAAAGAAATATGTGTACGATACTAAGCATGTTATTTATTGGTCCTTATTACAGGTGGAGCCCGAAGGGGAGTTCATGCCGGAACCACTCCACATCCTGGATAAAAGAGAGGTACAACTTAGGAGGAGGACCATCACTCAGTTGAAAGTGCAATGGAGGCACTTCGGACTAGAGAAGGCTACTTGGGAGAATGAGACAACCATGAAAGAGGCATACCCCTCCTTGTTGTGGCCTTGTTTCATGACCTCATTCCTAGTCCCTAGGAACATGGGGACGTTGTTGTTTCTAAGCGTGGAGGGATGTAATATCCTGAACTTTGGAGTGACTATTCTAATGTTATATTGGGCCACAGCCCCAACACATATGAGTTATTTTGAGTATTGGGCATAAGCCCTAGCACACGTGATTTTATTCTTTTATATATATTGACATATTGGGCATGGACCTTGACTGACTTCCTGATTTGAGTGTATACTGGGGGAGGAGGCCCTAATGTTTTGATTATGTTCTTTAGCCTTGATGAGGGTACAAATCCTAATATACTGAGATGATCTTTTGTTACTTACTATGCAGAGCTATGATTTTACATGATTGACTTATGTGGTGTGTTGAGCGTGGACTCAAAAACACACAGATGACCTACGTACTGGGCATAAGCCCCGATGTACCTAGAAGAATGTTTATGTATCGGGAGTAAGCCCTGATGTACATTGGGTGTTGGGAATAAGCCTTGGAGCACTCCAAGATTTATAAATGAATACTGGATCCGAGGCCACTTAAATATTCTAGATGTGCCTCACAACCACATTCTAGCACTAGTGTTGAGAAAGAGGCTCTGGAATTGCACTAGCGTAACGCCCATGTGAGAGTGTTGAGTTAGAAGCTTTGAAGAGCACTCAGGGTTACTAAGTCTCAAATTGTTGAGTCGAGAAGACTTTGAATAACACTTCTATTTTTCATCACAATTATTCAAATTGGTTAAATGAATCTTCTTCTATCTATCATCAAGTATTGCGGGAACTACCATGTTAAACGAGGGAATCTAACATGCAAGAGAGAGACTAGAAGTGCCTATCCAAGCTTACCGAAAGACCGTTCAAAGAATGGGACCTTATTCTTAAAATGTTAAAAGAAGTATCATGTGGAGATACATAATTAAATAAAAGATAATTACCATAACGTAAAGTATGGATTGACTAAGAGTAGTCTTATATGAACAAAGTACATAAAGGTATCAAGGCCAAATATTATTATTAAGAGCTTTAATAATAATGATGATGTTATTATTTATTATTTATTTATAAAATATATATTTAATTATTGCATATAGTTTATGCATAGTGGGCTGCCACATTATTAAATATTATTAGTAATGTATTAATATTTAAGTTGAAATATAATAATAATAATTATTATTATTATGAAAAGATTAAAGTTAAAATCACTTATAGTTAAAACCAATGAAGAGTCCTAGTGCCATAAGGACTAGATATTTTAGTGATAATATTTTTTTAAATATTAATTATCTAATTTAAAGAAACTAAATAAATATTCCAACAATCATAATTCAAGACTCCTGTACTTAAGAGGGTAGATCCCAAGAATGGGGGATCATCATCATTTTTTTGGAACATCATTCTCTTATAGTAATCAGAGAGAATTTTCTGCTTCAAGAACTGAAGCAGTCCCACATAAATTTCCATATTTGAACCAACAATGAACCTAGGGCCTCTATCTATTATTGCATCTTGGGACCAGCTCGGGGGGATCTAATTAGAACCAGGAACAGCCTGAGGGTCATGGTTGGAAGGAACATGGTAGACCCAAAGTTATTTAGCTAAAGAATCATTCTAACAGGTCAACTAAGCTCAGAAGTTTCTACACTAATTATTGTTTGAGTGTGCAGGCTACTACAGGAGAGGAGCAAGTCACAAGGCAACTAGGTATGAATTATTAATCTTATATTTCAAGTTATAATAGAAGTTAAGCAATTAGTATAAATTTTTTATTTCAACACTGGTTTTTGTTTGTATCGTAAATTGTTTTAAATACTAGTTTACTTATAGGAGCAGAATCCTGTAACTAGGACTTCATAAGTCTCATAAATTGTGATTTAGAAACCAACAGAATGTATAGAGTCCTTTCTTTAGCAAATTAGACAACATAGTTCTTTTCTTCTTGTCAATGTTATGTAATTAAATTGCTTTCAGTCTTATATTTATGTTTTCAGTTTTGTTACTCTTATAAAAACCTAGGAAGATAAATGCATTCATGTTAGAGATCTTTTCTTTTAAAAAGAGATTATAGTCCCATAATATTCTTCCCAAATCCGTGTCGAATACATTACACACTAGTGAGAAAATCTTGTACAGTGTTTCAATCTTTTCAAACCTCAACGAATCCCTCAAACCCTTAGCTACGATTTCAACCAACAGTCAACCCACTACAACGAAAACACAGCAGGCATTTTAAGGATCGAACCCCACAACAAACGAAGTAATTACTTATCATCAACTACAGTATCGTTTTCTCCATCATAGATATCGATATTATTTTAATCCCACAAAATAGCATTGACAAAGACGATAATAATCTAAGTACATTACCGAGAACCATTGCAACCAAAATGTAGGATAGATCAGACTTAAACATTTCATGGAGTTTGGTTTTAACTCAGTTTTGCTTGACCACACATCTCACAATCAAACCCTGACGGGCATCTAATTCTTCCCATCAAACCAAGAAATAACCTACGCAGATAATAGTCCCAAGATTTGAAATGAAAGAGAGGTTCCTGTGCTTTTAAAACTTAATACATATTCATTTCAACCGAGAAGCCTGACGAGTATTACCTCTTTTTCACAGAACCCAAAATCTACATCCAACAACACATTATGATTTCATTTATCAACAACAACCAGCCATTCATTAAATTCAAATGCCGGACAAGGGATCGAATCCCTCTACTGCTTTCATGAAACCCTTTTCATTTAAATGCAACTGCCAGAAAACGCAGCAAGAAGAGTCAAACTAGGACTTCTCAGGAATAGAAGTAAACTGGCTTAAGGGTTACATTATTCTCCTATCAATGCATTCTTTTATTAACAGCTAACAATACAGAGGTTGCAAACTCGGACTAATTATTCCATTCAATAGACAGAGCTACATTTCATTCATTTACAGGAAGACATCAAATCGAAATCTTTCAGGGCAAAG
Source organism: Larix kaempferi (assembly GCA_027924585.1). Classification (NCBI taxonomy): domain Eukaryota; kingdom Viridiplantae; phylum Streptophyta; class Pinopsida; order Pinales; family Pinaceae; genus Larix; species Larix kaempferi. Next base: position 20,793,340 of record BSBM01000338.1, on the reverse strand, counting down.
CAACCATGGAAAACGCAGAGGTTAAGAAATTAGAGTAATCTTTCCATTCATGTTCAAATAGAAAAACGCAGAAGTCTGCCCAGTATATAGTATTCATATCCCGAAAACCCCAAATTTATACAACAGGAGTATATCAATCCCTTAAAAAGGCTTAGAGTCTCCACAGAGCCAAATGGACCAAGCCATTACATCTAGGTTGAAAACCCTCCAGGGTATATCGTTTTCCCATTAAAACAATAGATACATTTAAGTTCATGGTCCAGCCAACGGTGATCTCCAGATTTCAAGTAAACTAGTAAGCCAAACGGGCTCCACGAAGTCTCCCATAAACAAAATATACAGTACCCTCGCCATAGATATGAGAGGAAAGGGAAACGTTGGTAAATGTTTGGACTTACCACTTCTATTGCCCATATTGACGAAGGACGTAGTCACCCTGCAACAACCCATGCAGACAAATTCACAACCCATCACCTGCCACTTCAAACAGAGGACACGTGCTTAAAACTCTGAGTTATTTATCAAAACAATGGATAAATGTAGAAGTAAGAGAGAAGGAATTACAAGGGCAGGAAGGACTATTTACCTGAACCAAGCACTGTTATCTCCACCTCTTCAACTAAGCAAACACCAGGTGCGAAGGACAAGTTGTCACATCAGCACGAAGGCTAGGGTAGATCAACAAGATCGCAACAAAAGGGATCAGATCTACGGCTGACAGATATAAGAGATGCAAGGTTGATAACACAGTGGGCTCCACTGGCGAGAGTGCTGAAAACTAGACAATTGGATAGCTCCGTGCCGTAAATGCGTTAAAGGACAAGATCAACGCTCCTCGGTGATCGTCGCAACGTGAAAGAGCACCCCAGATAAGCGGAGAAGGTGGTTGCGAGGGTGCATACCATCTGCCAGGTGTCACCACCTGAGCACCTCGCGAGGAAGATTAAGTGGTAACCTAAAATCAGAGGTCGGGTAGCGATACCACCATATCCTTATAAGATGTTAGATACGATGGGGGGATAAGATTTAAAGCCAATAGAAGATCCTATGGCGGAGATTAAAAGATGTCAAATCAGATAAAGTTAAATGAGGGATCGGATCAACGGACTAGAAACAATGCCTAGTAGGTCGACGGACGGGAAAGAGGGACAACTGGCGAAGGTGAACGGAGGTTACAGAGGGCAGTTATATATGTGAAATCACCCGTCAAAGTTTAAATTTTATTCTTTCCAAAGCCTGTCTAAGCAGAAGGGGTTTTTCCTAAAAAATGAGGTTCTAGCCCCGGTATAGGGGCTTGATGGTTGGTCACCAGGCAGTTTGACCAAAACATGAAATGTCTTGTGGTCGCATCCTAACAGGGAGGGCCTCGGAGACCCTGTATCATTTTCGACCTAGACCAGACTGGTTTGTGAAGAAGCTATCCTTCAGGACCTCGACCTTTTTAAGCCTGGAGGTCTCTCCAGCAATGTCAGGGGTTGCCTTGTTTCGCCAAAGTCTGTCCAAAGGTCGTTGGACCCTTTAGCTGCCCGCCTCAGACCTGACTTGGACATTGAAGGTAGTTCCCACGACCTGCTGAGCATCCAAAGTAGCGGTTGGTTTATCCAAGAGAGTAGGTGTGTCGATACCAAACACTGATATGGAGAAATACTTGACCAAAAGTATCCACCCATGGGTAACAGTTTCCCCTGGTACTAGTGACTTTCTGGCCCCAACTCCGGATAAAGGGAAGAAATTGGAACAAGTGGGAGAAGAAGATGTCTACCCCAGCCATACTAGGATGAAAAGCAGAAGTTTCCACAGGATTATGAACATCCTAAAGGTGCGGGATGCTTATGATCGAGAGGTCGGTAAACGTGTAAAGGCTGGAGAAGCCGAAAAAGGAGGGGGTAAAAAAGGAAAATCACTTGTGCCGAATGACATGCGACCCAAGTGGTTATGAAGGTGAGATGATCCACGTCTTTTGAAGTGTGCGAGAAGCGTGAGGTTAAGTATTGTCACATGAGGGATGTCAGAAGAACAGACCAACAAAGGGGGTCTCTGACTATTATCCCAGAGGATTACCGGTGTGATGGAAGGTACCTCTGTGTCATCATTGGTTATGCCGTCTATCTAGAAAATCGTTGCTGAGCATGCTAGAGGTCATCTCAAACCTTAGGCATCATGGTTACTTGATTCAAGAATCCGATAGAGCTATCATGGCAATTATAACCACATATAGCCGCTGGCATCATCCCGACAGTTATGGATATGTATTTCACGTCCTTTATCTAAATTTGGTATTTGGGAAGGTTGGTGTACCTGGAGGTTCGACCATTTTTCTGTTAGGATTTTGGCTCATGGAGAAAGGGCAGGAGTCTGAAGTAGTGTTCATGCCAGAACAAACGTCGACTGAAGTAGAGGAAAATCTTATCCCTCCATCTCGTGTGGTATTTGATCTCATGGAATCCAGCTCTGCCAGCGAAGACGAGAAGCTTGATAGGAAACAAGCATCCAAAGGAGCTGGACGACGAAAGAAGAAGAAGGTTCCCGAAATCAAGTGAGGCAGCCAACTGGGTGCAGAAATGGTTCACGATTGTATAATCTCTACTGAAGAAGCGACACCTATCCTTCTAGGTGATGCATCGCAGAATGACAGCTCATTGAAAGTAGAAGATTTCTTTGATTCGCAAGGTCATTTGTGAACCCAAGGTTAGGACAACCTTTTGTCTATGATATTCCATTCCTTGTCTTAATTAGTCTGTTTGGAGCATGACGCGTATGTATTATTTCTGAATTTTTTAGATTAAATGAGGTGTCCCTATATTGTAACTAATTTATGTTTGAAATGGGCCGAGTATGAGACTCCAGGCTACTATAAGTTCCATGTATTTTCAAATGGAAAAGAGGTTGAGAACGTTTTGGAGCTTCACATATTTTGTCCACTGTTGTTATTTCGAGATATATTTTTGAATAAAGTTGTCAGAAGCTTACATGCGTTTTTCACAGATTCTTGTGTAATCGGTCTGGTAGTTTGTTTGTTTCTTTTTCCTATGTGATATGTGTTTCTTTCCTTTGTCAATCCATATTGTTAATATTCCTTCGTACTTGGTTCAGTGTAGTATCTGAATGAGATTCATAGAAATTATGCCTTGTTCATTTCTTACCGAGTATTTCACAAAATATTTCTGCTAAAGTTGGTATAGGATTTGTTGAGATATTGTAACTTCAAAGAATATTATATTTGTACTTTATTATTCCGGAGATGTTTCATTCCTCCGTGAAGATCTTATTGTATATCCAGAGATGTTTATTCCTCCGTCGGAATGTGGTAACTTGGGTTATTAGACTTCCCTAGTGGGGGTCGGCCCTATGTGTGTTATGTGGGTCAAAGGGTTATTAGACCACCCTAGAGGGGTTGGCCCAGTTAGTTGTAGTGGGGTATTTAACCCATTGGTTAAATACGAGCCTACATGTTTTGTGTAAAAGATAAGTCAGAGTAGTGTATAAATAGAGGAGGTGTATTCCTCATTTTACACACTCACTCACTTGAGAGTGGCTCACTTGTGGAGGAGAGGTATACGAGGGAGAAGGAGGAGCTTATGCTCAGGGTTACATCTTTGTATATTGCTGGTAATCTATATTGAGGAATCTTTACTGGGTTTTCTACCCCATGAGGGTTTCCCAGGATAAATTTGTGTCTCTTGTGTTTATGCTGTGCTTGTTGTTTCTTCAGTGATCCTGTATATGCTATTATTGTGACATGGAATGAAATGCTGCTATTTTCTGTCTTAGCATATTGAATCTTAACATGGTATCAGAGCTAACCTGAAGGAAGGAAATGTATGGCACTTACGATGCTTGCTTCACTTGCGACAATTTGAAGGTTTGGGTTTTACATAGCAAAAACCAGTCATCGTGGAACTTTCGCTATAACTCCATTTATGCAAAGGTTCAGGATCTGAAAAGTTTACAGGTCGTAGATAACATCCCTAGGTACCTTGTGTCCAAAGGAAACCCTCATATTCATTGTACTTTGTGAGTTATGATCAGTACAATTTAGGGTTTCTGCCTCTTCCAGATCTCAGTCAAAATCAGGTGACCTAGGAAAAAAGGTAATAACTTGGGATAGGAAGCTCCAAATGAAATTTCATAAAAAGTGACAGGTAGTACATAGACTGTACTATCTCAGGAAACGTTTTCAGAGGCCGAAGTTGAACCAGTGACACGTGGCACGCCGTACAAGTTTGCTCTCCTGTTTTATCCCATAAACAGTTCACCTTGCGACACTTGGCATACCTCTCTCTCATAAAATCCAATTGAGGTCAGACCTGTCGGGATGGAAAGATGACAGGTCAGGCTACCACAGAAAAAATTTTCAGACCCTGTGGAGCGAAAAGTTCGGAGTTACAGCAGAAACAATCAGGTACATATTTCTGTCAAAACAGAAGTATTTTTGGAGCACCTTCATTCATGGTTTCCGGAATTTAGGGTTTCAGAGAAAGTTAGAATTTTTGGAATCGGAATCCACGGCTAAATTCTACTCAGGAAAATCAAAATTTAGAGACCAAGATCAAATTTTTTGGTTGGGTAGAAGACCGGGTTGATCAAACCCCAGTTCGGGATTTTGATCGGAAAGATGGAAAATTAGGGCTTCAACAAAAGTTGTAATTTTTTTAAGTCTGTAACCACGGCTGGAAGCTCCTCAGAAAAATAAGAGTTTAGAGCCTTGGATCGAACCTTTTGATTGGACAGAAGGGTGGGCTTCATCAAACCCTAGTTCGAATTCCTGTCCAGAAGATCCAGAAGTTTCGAAGGCAATTTTGAGGGATCAAATTTTGGAGATTTCAAAATTGAAGTATGCTAGCAAGACACATCCTTCCATCCATTCAGAAGTGTGAAAGTCAAAGATTGAATTTTTAGGGTTTCTCTAGCAAACCCTAATCAAGCTCCAGATCAAGTTTTCAGGGGGAGTTGAGGCAAAGGCCTTACATAAGAAGACTACAAGAAGTCTCGACAGGTATGACTTAAGGAGGTTCATGTATGTCTTGAAATCTGATTCTTGATTAAGTTCATGATGTGTTTGTCTTCATATTATTTATTAGTACAATCTTGATTAATGTTAGAATTGTCTTATCACCCTAGTAACAGTATGAATGCATGTGAATGATCGAAGACATTCATTGATTATGGCTATATGATTGTACTAATGCATTATGGTGTTGTGTGAGGTTGATGTTGTCTGCTAACAAGATACAGGTACATCACAAAAGACAAATCAAGTTCCATGACCATGACAACATGAAGACAAAGACTCATCCATAATCTTTGTTCTACTTACGAGGTATGTATGACTTTGTTATATTATGCTGAACCTATGAGACATGCAGGTTCTAGCTCAGGATCTCTAAATCATTGAAGAGATTGTTTAGGTATGTTGTACATAACTAAGCAGGTATACTAATCCAAGTATGTTTTCTTATGTCAAGTTAGAATCTTACCTTGTGTTAGGATCCCTTATATAAGTATACTTGGTATGATTGGTTATGCTTATTCATAAAGTTAGTAATCAAGGGTTTATGCATATTATGTCTCTTCTCTTGATGATTTAATTAACTAGAAGAGTACTATGATCAAACAAGAATATGCATGAGTAAAAGAAGACTTCCTTGAAAACCTGAATACTAATGATCATGACTATACATATTCAAGATTATTTAGAATTAGAATGTTTTGAGAATATACTAATGAATGTATGTTTGTGTATGAGATCATGAGGATGACACTAGTGCACACTTGAGCATGCACAGTGGTACAGAATGAATATAAGTTCAAAAGACATATAGAAGATCAAGCGGGAGGCAACCACACAAACATAAAAGATAAGTATTTGAGTTGTTATTTGAAATAGTAAATGATATTGCTTGTATGCATATTTGTATTCCTAGAATATATCATGCTGAGTGTAAACATTCATAGAGAATTGAACAGTATACTACTAATATGCATATGATTGGTAAGTTGGACAAACATTCCATTGCTGCTTGTCTAGAATGAAACCTCTTTGCTGACATGCTGAGAGCTGTGCACACTCTCGATAGTATGTTCTGGTAGAGATGGAAGGCATCTAGATAGCCACTGTATGCATACAGGATATGGGAAAGTGTTGTGCCAAAGTATTGGTCCAAATAGTTGCATAACTATGTAAATGATATCTGTATGCATAATAGGTTATCATGTCAATATGATTTGATGATAATGAAGTATTACTAATCATGTACTTAATTTTGAATTGTAGGAAAGATCATGATGAATGATGAACACTGAACAAGCGATGGATGTTCAACAAAAGATTTACAAATCAAACACACTATAGAAGGCTTGTGGCTAGAATATTCTCTTAGAAAGAGGAAGAGAATCACGATGAGATGTTTGCTCCAAGTGGCTAGATAAGACCATTCTCTCAATGGTGTAATTAAAGAAGATGTGTGAATCAGGTTCTGTATGGGTTCCCAGGATCGATAATCAATTGATGAGCTTAATGATCACCATGGGTGATGTGGATCTCAACCTTTGCTACAAGGTTGAATATGGTTTCTCTACACAGATGTTGATTGGGCAGAAATTGTATCAGACAGGAAGAGCACATCGAGAGGATGTTACTGTCTGGGATCAGCCATGATCTCATGGTTTAGAAGGAAGCAATCTAGTGTGGCTCTCAGCACAAGCGGAATATATGGCTGCTTGCTCTGCTAGTTGTGAAGCGGTATGGATTTAGAATGGACCCAACTGTGATCCTATGTGACAAACAGAGTTGTACCAAAATGGAAGAGAATCCAGTATTCCATGATAAGTCAAAGCACATAGAGATCTGACATTTCTATATACAAGATATGGTGCAGAAAAGAATTAAAGTTCGAATTTGTAACAAGTTACCGATGTACTAACCAAACCCCTACCTCAAGTAAAGTTTTCCAAGGCAAACTTAAAATAGTTCAGAAGGACCCTCCTCGAAAGGGGGAGCGATGTGATCACTTATGATGAGATTTCCTGCATCAATAGTGAGGTCGATGATGTGGATACCTATATTGGTGATGCCGACAGAGAGGTTGGTGGATGGTCCTTAGACAAGGTCTAAGGTGACAAGGGGATTGCATCATCCTTGAACACATGTTCTAAAAGAGAGCCGTAGATGTATGTCTTCGAGAATGAAGTCCTTGGTGGACATGAGGGGATTGGATCATCCCTGGACTTCAGTCCTAAAGAGAGCCGTAGACGTATGTCTTCGAGAATGAAGTCCTTGGTGGACATGAGGGGATTGGATCATCCCTGAACTTCAGTCCTAAAGAGAGCCGTAGACGTTTGTCTTCGAGAATGAAGTCCTTGGTGGACATGTGAGGATTGCATCATCCTTGAACACAAGTTCTAAAGTGAGCCGTAGACAAGTGTCTCCGAGAAAGAAGAGGGATTGTATCATCCTTGAACACTTGTTCTAAAGAGAGCCGTAGATGTATGTCTTCGAAAATGATGTCCTTGGTGGACATGAGAGGATTGGATCATCCCTGGACTTCAGTCCTAAAGAGAGCCGTAGACATGATGTCTCCGAGAATGAAGTCCTGAATGAATAGGTAGGGGATTGCATCTTCCCCGGACCTCAGTCCCAGAATTGAGCCGTAGACTGATGTCTCCGAAAATTGAAGATAGGACTGCATCGTCCCTGAACTAGGTTCAAAATGTATGTGAGGACTGCATCGTCCATGAACTGGGTTCAAAATGTACGTGAGGACTGCATCGTCCATGAACTAGGTTCAAAATGTACGTGAGGATTGCATCGTCCATGAACTGGGTTCAAAATGTACGTGACGACTGCATCGTCCATGAACTGGGTTCAAAATGTACGTGACGACTGCATCGTCCATGAACTGGGTTCAAAATGTACGTGATGGGATTGCATCGTCCCTAGACATGAGACTTGTCTTAAAGTGATAAGGACTAATCATCCTGTAAGTAGATTGGGATTGCATCGTCCCTAGACATGGTGAGGTGTCTTAAAGTGATAAGGACTAATCATCCTGTAAGTAGATTGGGATTGCATCGTCCCTAGACATGGTGAGGTGTCTTAAAGTGATAAGGACTAATCATCATGTAAGTAGATTGGGATTGCATCGTCCCTAGACATGGTGAGGTGTCTTAAAGTGATAAGGACTAATCATCCTGTAAGTAGATTGGGATTGCATCGTTCCTAGACATGGTGAGGTGTCTTAAAGTGATAAGGACTAATCATCTTGTAAGTAGATTGGGATTGCATCGTCCCTAGACATGGTGAGGTGTCTTAAAGTGATAAGGACTAATGACCCTGTAAGTAGATTGGGATTGCATCGTCCCTAGACATGGTGACGTGTCTTAAAGTGATAAGGACTAATCATCCTGTAAGTAGATTGGGATTGCATTGTCCCTAGACATGGTGAGGTGTCTTAAAGTGATAAGGACTAATCATCCTGTAAGTAGATTGGGATTGCATCGTCCCTATACATGGTGAGGTGTCTTAAAGTGATAAGGACTAATCATCCTGTAAGTTGATTCGGGATTGCATCATCCCTAGACATGGTGAGGTGTCTTAAAAGGATAAGGATTGATCATCCTGTAAGTTGATCTGGATTGCATCATCCATAGACATGAGAGATGTCTTAAACTGAGAGGGACTGATCATCCCGTAATAGGATCTTGTGTGTTGCAGAGTATGCTGCTATGTTTTGATGATAGATGTATTAGTGAGAATACATGCTTTTGATGATAGATGTATTAGTGAGAATACATGCTTTTGATGATAGATGTATTAGTGAGAATACATGTTTTGATGGTATATGTATTAGTAAGAATACATGTTTTGATGATAGATGTATTGGTGTGGATACTAATACAGATGATCCAGATGTTGTAGATCGAGATGATCTAGATGTTGTAGATCGAGATGATCCAGATGTTGTACATCGTGATGATCCAGATGCTGTAGATCGAGATGATCCAGATGCTGTAGATCGAGATGATCCAGATGCTGAAGATCGAGATGATCCAGATGCTGTAGATCGAGATGATCCAGATGCTGTAGATCGATATGATCCCGATGCTGATGATCGTATGATGACGATGTTGATGATCGTGAGGATCCAGATGTTGATGTTGTTGTAGCTGTTCGAGTGCTGCAGAAGATAAAGACTCAGTACTGAAGATGTTGATATTCGAATATTGAAGATGTTCCAGTAACTGCTTGAGTTACTGATGATGTTGAGAAAGCTTCCAATGATTTATAGATGTATCATGTATGATGTTGATGACTCCTTGCTCGTGCAGATGCTGTTATAATATCCTTCTCTTTAAGGGGGAGTGTTGAGATATTGTAACTTCAAAGAATATTATATTTGTACTTTATTATTCCGGAGATGTTTCATTCCTCCGTGAAGATCTTATTGTATATTCGGAGATGTTTATTCCTTCGTCGGAATGTGGTAACTTGGGTTATTAGACTTCCCTAGTGGGGGTCGGCCCTATGTGTGTTATGTGGGTCAAAGGGTTATTAGACCACCCTAGAGGGGTCGACCTAGTTGGTTGTAGTGGGGTATTTAACCCATTGGTTAAATACGAGCCTACATGTTTTGTGTAAAAGATAAGTCGGAGTAGTGTATAAATAGAGGAGGTGTATTCCTCATTTTACACACTCACTCACTTGAGAGTGGCTCACTTGTGGAGGAGAGGTCTGCTATGGAGAAGGAGGAGCTTATGCTCAGGGTTACATCTTTGTATATTGCTGGTCATCTATATTGAGGAAGCTTTACTGGGTTTTCTACCCCATGAGGGTTTCTCAGGATAAATTTGTGTCTCTTGTGTTTATGCTGTGCTTGTTGTTTCTTCAGTGATCCTGTATATGCTATTATTGTGACATGGAATGAAATGCTGCTATTTTCTGTCTTAGCATATTGAATCTTAACAGGATTCATCTGTGTATGCCTTATATCAATGGATTGTTCATCTTTCTTCTGTCTCGCCAATTAAATCACTTTGACTACTAGCTGGTTGCTACCTTTCCTCTGTGTAGATGTATCTTCTAAGCAATTGATAATAATGTTTATGTTATACTTGAATTGACTCCATTGCCCAATATAAATCCCTGTTGTTCTCCAACCAATGGTTTACATGAATATATTTTGTCCTACAAAAATCTGACCTTCTGTGTATGTTTTAATAGAACATCTTAAAGAATGAATGCTGGTGTTCCTTTTTCATGATTGACGCCCTTGATTATTTCCAGTTTTTCAATAGTTATTGAGAGAGCCCTCTCAAACTGTGTTGGGTCAGTAACACCAGTCCAAAGATTGGTTAATGGTTACCCCGAATTACCCTTCTTACAACCTGGGGTCAATTTGGGTGTTAACAAATTGGCGTCGTTTACGGGGAACGCAAGTTTTCTTGTTTTCCTTGCAAGAACGACAAAGAATTCCGAAGGTTCGAAGAAAAGAGAGATCCCTTTGGGAAAACAGAGATTTCCATATTTTTTAAGGTTGTACAATTTTTCCCTGGCGACTCCACTCGTAAAGAATGAAATTCAAGAAAGTACTCCACTGGTGAAGACCACCGAAGCTGAATTCTAGTTCTGAAGGAGATCTTGACAAGGAATCCTGGCCTCAAGAAAGATCCATACCAGAGGTAATCCTATTTCTGAAATTCTGCTAGTTGCTGATAATATGGAAAGTCTCCTTAAAGCTAGTACTTCAAATAGTGAAAGAATTGTGTCTGAAGAAAGATTACTTGTTTTTCAAGAATTAAATATAGAGTTTGACATTGGGAAACCTTTACCAAGATCAAGATCCGAATCCTATCTAACCCTAGGTGAAGGAGTTCTTAATAATATTGAATCCTACTTGTTAGATCCTATCTGGCGTAATTTACTAGATACTCTCAAAGCTAAAAAAGCTAAACCCTGTTCCCAGAATATCCCACCCCTTTCCCAAAATCTGCCTGTAATCATGGCTGCTAGATTTGCACCTTTAGCCCTACCAGTTGTTTTACATGATCTACCCCAAAACTATGCACAAAGGATCGTCTCCTATGACGGAGAGGGAAATTTTTCTGCAAGACAACATGTAGACAGGTTTGAAGATTTCATTGATTTGGAGAAAATAGATTTTGATGATGCAAAAATGAGGTTATTTGCTCAAAGTTTGTTTGGAGAACCTAAGAAATGGTACAGGTTGTTACCAGATACTTCCATCAATGATTTTGCAACATTTAAGACACTGTTCTTAGAAAGATGGGAAATGATAGGAAGTCCTGCCCTAGTCTTGTCTCAGTACAATCACCTCAAGAAAGGAGTTTTCGAGTCTGTGCATGAATTTTCTGCTAGATTTATGAGGGCATACAATTCTATTCTAGACGCCCAAAGGCCCTCGACAGGCACTACAAAACTCCATTTTGTAGACACCTTTGATGGAGATTTCTCATGTACGTTAAGGGAAAGAAAATCCGCCTCCCTACCTGCTCTGCTGAAAGATGCCCTAGAGGTAGAGGCAAATATGATGGCCTCAGAAAAAATAAAGGGTAAAACAGAGGTTGAAAGAAAGAAGCAAGAGACCCAAACTTCTACCTCATCCGCTTCCAATGATGCAAAATTTGATACCATGATGAAAGCCATGGAAAATTTGATGGATAGATTGACCGTAGATACCAAGCCTCCTCCTTGAGAGAATCCTGAAAACCAGATCCGAAATCCAAACTTTAGAAGACCACCACCTCCTGCAAGAAATCAGAAAAATCCTAAAGAACAGCCATTGCGTCCTCCTTTTGCTGAAATTATGGTAGATAATGAAGTACCTGAAGAGCCCACTGAGGCCCATATTCATTTTGTTGACTCCCTAGACCATGAAATATACCTGACTGAAAGGGAACATGACTTCTTTAACAAAGAAAGTACTAATAACCAACCTGAGTTAGAATCCGAGCAATACCTAATGGGTTATCAAAATGCTGTGGATGATCTTCAAAGAAAGCTAAAATTGAGAAATAGAGAAGTTACCATGAATAAAGGAAAGCTTCCTATGAACCAACCTCCAGTCACCCAACAGGTTCTAGAAGAGTCGAAAGAGAAACACGAAGGAGCTATTGCAAATAAGAGACCTGAAAGTAAAGAAGAAGGTGGTCAACCTTCAAAGGAGGTTAAACCGCCAGAAGTCACAGAGATAGTCAAACCTGCCCCCACTTTTAGTCTCATAGCTAAACTATCAAAAGTAAAGATCTCCATCCCTCTTAATAAGCTACTGAAAAATAATGAGTATAGGGAAGAGATAACAAAGATGGTTAAAGGGAAAAATGAATGCCAACATGATATTCTGGAGCTATATAATGATGCTACTACCATAATCTTTGGATTTAAGTTGGAGGAACCAGGCGATGAAGAAGTCCCTCCTTTCTACTTAAGCCTAAATGTCCATGATCAAATCTTGCACAATGCCTTAATAGACTCTGGGGCATCTCATAACCTGATGCCAAAATATGTGTTCAAGAAGCTAGGATTAGAAGTGACTAGGCCATACCAAGACCTTTTCTCCTTTGATTCTAGAAAAGTGCCATGTTTGGGATTGATTAAGAACATGGTAGTGACTCTAACCCAACTCCCTGCTAAAAGTGTCATGATGGATGTGGTGGTGGTTGATGTGCCTGCGAAGTTTGGGATGCTTTTGTCAAGATCGTGGGTTTCAAAGTTGAAAGGAACTATGCAGATGGATTTATCTTATGCCACAATTCCCGTTTTTGGAGCCAATAGGAGATTATATAGGGAAAACAGGATGGAATATGTTGTCAACATCAAAAGAAAGCCTAAAAATCACCCTATATATGTAGTTGATACAGACATGGGTTGTTCGGTTTTTTTTAATGATGGGCCTCGTTGTGATTCTAACCCTCCCCCATATATGGAAGTTGATGAAGATAAGGAATTTGCATCCAGGTATGAAGCTTCCGAGCGAGAGAAAAATGAAGAAGGCTGGTGGAAAATGTATTTTGATGGTTTTGTGAGCAAAAATGGTGTTGGAGCAGTGGTTTGGATCATTCCTCCCAACAGGGAGTCTAGGGCACTTTCATATAAGCTGACATTTGAATGTACTAATAATGTTTCTGAATATGAATCATTACTGTTGGGATTGCGGGCTCTAAAAAAATTGGGAGCGAAGAAGATAGAAGTGTTTGGAGACTCTGAGCTAGTAGTGAACTAGGTAAACGATAGTTACCAAGCCAAACACCCAAGAATGAGAGCATATAGAAATGAAGTTTGGGATTTCTTTGGCAACTTTTTCACGGAACATAAGATTAGAGTGATCCCCAGGCATGAAAATGAGGTAGCAGATTCCTTGGCAACTACTGCTGGGGGTTTTAAGACCCCAATCTTTTCCCAAACCAAGTATGACGTTGAAATAATAAACAGGCCTTCTATTCCTGATAATTCTAAGTATTGGAAGGTGTTTGAGGATGACTTACAGCTCAGGACATTTTTAGAACTTTTTGATGAGTTTGCAAATGTGCATATTGATATTGAAAATGAGAACCTGGAAAACCTTGTAGAGGGAGAGAATGCTGAAGAAGAAGCTGAAAACCAAGGGTGGAAAAACAGGATGGGTTGCAAGGATATTATCCAATTGAAAAATAATTACATCCCAAAAGGTCTGATACCCCTAGAAAAGCTATTTGATCAAGATGATGTAGCTAAAAACCCAAAATTTGAACCTCCCCGCGAATCAGTAGAAGATCAAAACTTGGGTACAGAGAAAGACCCTCTGATGGTAAAATTGTCTAAAAGGTTACATGCTGAAAAAAAAGGACGCTATGTAGAATTGATGAAAAGACACACTGATGCTTTTGCTTGGACCTATGAATACTTAAAGGAGTATGATACCTCAATCATACAACATGTTATTCCACTCAAGCCAGGTGAGAAACCTTTTAAGCAAAAATTAAGGAGGATCAATCCTAAGTTAACAGATATCATAGAGAAAGAGGTCAAGAAACTTTTCAATGCAAAGATAATTGTTACCTTAAGGTTCTCACAATAGATAGCAAATATGGTCCCTGTCAGGAAGAAAAGTGGAGAAATTAGAATCTGTATTGATTTCAGGAACCTCAACGGAGCATCGATGAAAGAAAATTACCCTCTACCTAAAATGGAGCATATCTTACAGCAGGTGGTGGGGGGAAAAAGAATTTCCACCATGGATGGTTTCTCAGGGTATAATCAGATTAAAGTGCGCCCAGAAGACCAGGAGAAAACCGCTTTTACAACTCCTTGGGGAAATTTCATGTACGCTAAGATGCCATTTGGTCTGATGAACGATGGAGCCACTTTCCAAAGAGCTATGGATATTGTGTTTGCTGAAGAAAAGGATAAACTTGTGGTGGTATATATGGATGATATAACAATTTTTTCAAAATCAGATGAAGAACATCTCAAGCATCTAGAGAGAGTTTTCATAAAATGTCAGAAATATGGCATTTCCTTGAATCCCAAAAAATCCTTTTCGCTCTGGATGAGGCTAATCTTTTAGGGCATATCATCACCAAGGATGGGATAAAAATCGATCCTGAGAGGGTCAGTGCTATTCATAAAGTAGGAGAGCCTAGAAGCAAAAAGGAAATATAATCGTTCATTGGCCAAGTGGGTTTTTTAAGGAGATTCATACCAAGTTTTGCTGAAATAATGAGTAGTATTACAAATATGTTAAGAAAGGAGAATCAAATAAAGTGGACCGAGGAAGCCAGAGATTCCTTCAAAGGAATCAAGACAACCATCATTGAAGCTCCGGTGTTGGCCAGCCCAAACGTTACTAAGGATTTCCTAATGTTTTCATATGCTTTTGAACATACAATAGCTGGAGTGCTATTGCAAAAAAATGACCAAAATGATGAGCAACCTATTGCTTTTTTCAGCAGAGTGCTGAGAGAAGGGGAACTGAAATATGATATCATGGAGAAACAAACTTATGCTCTCATAAAATCTTTGAAAGATTTCAAGGTCTATATTATACACTCGCACATAAATTCTTATGTCCCAAATAGCTTTGTGAAAAGCATTTTGACCCAGTCTGATCCTGAAGGAAGAAGGGCCAAATGGATTGCAATATACTGGAATATGATTTGGAGATAAAACCCACCAAACTGGTGAAAGGTCAAGGGTTAGCAAAGTTAATGACTAAAGAAAATTGTGACTCTTTGCAGCTAAATTTTTTGGAGGACCATCCTAACCAGCCGAATACAAACATACAGGTGAAGCCTGAATTCTCTGAGTCCCCTTGCTATACTGAAATTGTTTTTATATTGTAGAATTTACAAGCACCTGCAGGGTTAAGTAAAAGCAGGGCTAGGTATGTAAAACTAAAAGCTGGCAAGTACTGTATCATGAACCAATGCCTATATTGGCAAGACCCTGGAGGGGTGCTGCTAAACTGTTTGATTGAAGAAGAGGATAAACAAATAAAAGAAGAATTCCACAAAGGGGACTGTGGAGGACACCATTCCTGGAAGGCGATAGTAAACAAAATCCTGAGGGCAAGGTTTTACTGGCCCACAATGTTTGCCGATGTTTACAAAGAAACTGTGGTTTGTCACCAATGTCAGATTTTTGATGGAAAAAGAAAGGTTGTTTCCCTCCCTCTACATCCTATCATAGTGGAAGCACCTTTTCAATAGTGGGGTTTAGATTTCATTGGGGAAATAAACCCAAATTCCTCTGGACAACACAGATGGATCCTGACAACTACTGATTATTTTAACAAATGGATAGAAGCCATACCTACCAGAAGAGCGCCTGAAGGAGTAATCATGGATTTTCTGGAATATAACATCCTGTCTAGATTCGAATGCCCCAAAAGGATTATGACTGATAATGCTCCAGCTTTCTGTTCCAAAAAGATGATTAATTTATGCCATAAGTACCATATCAGCCTAAATCATTCTACAACCTATTACCCTCAAGGAAATGGACTAGCAGAGTCTTCGAATAAGAGCCTGGTAAGGCTCATCAAAAAGTTGTTAGAAGATAACAAGAGGTCTTGGCATACAAAGTTAAAGTATGCTCTGTGGGTCGACAGAATCAGCACGAAAAGAGCCATTGGAATGTCACCATTTCAGTTGGTGTATGGAGCCGAAATGATTTTTCCAGCATCCCTAGGTTTGCCTGTCATGAGGTTATTACAGGGAATAGAAGAAGAACCAAATCACATGCAAAGAAGAGTAAATCAGATAGTTGAGCTAAATGAGCTAAGAAGTAAGGCATATGGCAAAGTAGAAAGCCATCAAGAAAAGATGAAGGAGGCTTTCGAAAAAAAAGCCAAGGAAGATTATTTTCAGGTTAATGACCTAGTTCTGAAGTGGAACGCCCCTAAAGAAGAAAAACATGGAAAGTTTGACCACATGTGGATGGGATTGTATGTTATTGCAGCAATCCAAGGAATAAATTCTTTTGTCTTGGAACATCAAGACGGATCTTCCTGGTCAGGAGGTCCAGTCAACGGGAGATTCTTAAAACATTACCTATCCTAAGGCCATAGTCCTTTTTCTTTTCATGTGTGTGCATCCTAGATATGCGGAAAATACAGTTGCAGTTCTAAGAAATTAGAAGAAGTTGTTGACTCTGAAGTTTGAACCGCCCAATGGACTAGGCACTTAGTCTACAGAGTTCTTTGCTACCTCGCAGGGAGGATAGCATCCCCGGTTGGAGCTAGTTGTTGGCACCTATAAATTTTTTACACAAAGTTGAAGGGGAGGACTCACTCCACTGGTGAATTCCTTGAATAGATGGTTAAACCCCCCTCCATAATCATGTCCAGGTTTCTAAGGCCAAGAAGCAGCTCAGTTGGGAAGGATATAATGAGAAAAATAAAGGGTTTGGGCACTTTAGGCATAAGGAGCTAGCCCAAATAATAAAAAATGGGTAAAAAAGCCAATAATCTATAGTCCAAAAGAAAATAAAGTGAAAGTTAAAGCTCAGACAGGTCCCAACCATTGATCGTGTGCGCGAAAGAGATCCACGGCTCCCGATCGCCCTTGCATCATGAATTTGCGCAGAGAAAATCACAGGAGGGTGGTCTCGAGAGAAAAACCTTCAGGACAGATGGCAGCCAAAGGAGCCCTCGCATGAACGTTTCAGCGGTAAGTGAAAACCGCCAGAAGGCTTGCGATACCATCGCAGTGGGAAAACAGGGTAGAAGATCAATGACACAAGCTGCATGGTCAGAGATCTGACGGCACGAAGGACAAGTTGTCACATCAGCATGGAGGTCAGGGCAGATCAACAGCTCGAGACAAAAGGGATCAGATCTACGGATGACGGATATAAGAGATGCAAGGTTGATAACATAGTGGGCTCCACTGGCGAGAGTGTTGAAAACTAGACACTTGGATAGCTCCCCGCCGTAGATGCGTTAAAGGACAATATCAACGCTCCTTGATGATCGTCGCAAGGTGAAAGAGCACCCCAGATAAGCAGAGAAGGTGGTTGTGAGGGTGCATACCATCTGCTAGGTGTCACCACCCGAGCACCTCGCGAGGAAGATTAAGTGGTAACCTAAAACTAGAGGTCAGGTTGTGATACCACCATATCCTTATAAGATGTTAGATACGATGGACGGCTAAGATTTAAAGCAAATAGAAGATCCTACAGTGGAGATGAAAAGATGTCAAATCAGATAAAGTTAAATGAGGGATCGGATCAACGAACTAGAAACAATGCCCAGCAGGTCGACGGACGGGAAAGAGGGACAGCTGGCGAAGGTGAATGGAAGTTACGGAGGCGCGGTTATATATGTGAAATCACCCGTCAAAGTTTACATTTTTATTCTTTCCAAAGCCTATCTAAGTAGAAGGGGTTTTTCCTAAAAAATGAGGTTCTAGCCCTGGTACAGGAGCTTGATGTTTGGTCACCAGGAAGTTTGACCGAAACATGAAATGTCTTGCGGTCGCATCTTAGCAGGGAGGGCCTCGGAGACCCTGTATCATTTTCGACCTAGACCAGATTGGTTTTCGAAGAAGCTATCCTTCAGGACATCGACCTTTTTAGGCCTGGAGGTCTCTCTAGCAATGTCAGGGGTTGCCTTGTTTCGCCAAAGTCCGTCTGAAGGTTGTTGGACCCTTTAACTTCCCGCCTCGGACCTGACTTGGACATTGAAGGTAGTTCCCATGACCTACTGAGCGTCCAAAGTAGCAGTTGGTTTGTCCAAGAGCGCAGGTGGGTCAATACCAAACCTTGATATGGAAGAATACCTGACCAAAAGTATCCACCCACGGGTAACAGTTTCCCATGGTACTAGTGACTTTCTGGCCCTGACTCCGGATAAAGGGAAGAAATTGGAACAAGTGGGTGAAGAAGACGTCTACCCCAGCCATACTAGGATGAAAAGCCGAAGTTTCCAGAGGATTATGAACATCCTAAAGGTGCGCGATGCTTATGATCGAGAGGTCGGTAAACGTGTAAAGGCTGGAGAAACCGACAAAGGAGGGGGTAAAAAAGGAAAATCACTTGTGGTGAATGACATGCGACCCAAGTGGTTCTGAAGGTGAGATGATCCACATCTTTCGAAGTGTGCGAGAAGCATGAGGTTAAGTATTGTCATGTGAGGGATGTCAGAAGAACAGACAACCAAAGGGGGTCTCTGACTGTTATCCCGGAGGATTACCGGTATGATGGAAGGTAGCTCTACGTCATCATTGGTTACGGTGTCTATCTGGAAAATAATTTTTTAGCATGTTGAAGGTCGTCTCAAACCTTGGGCATCATGGTTGATTGAGGAATCCGATAGAGCTATCATGGCAATTATAACCACATATAGCTGCTGTCGTCATCCCAGCAGTTATGGATATGTCTTCACATCCTTTATCTAAAGTTGATATTTGGGAAGGATGGTGTACCTGGAGGTTCGACCATTTTTCTGTTAGGATTTTGGCTCATGGAGAAAGGGCGGGAGTCCGAAGTAGTGTTCATACCAGAACAAACGTGGACTGAAGTAGAGGAAAAGTTATCCCTCCATCTCGTGTGGTATTTGATCTCATGGAATCCAGCTCTACCAGTGAAGACGAGAATCCTGATAGGAAACAAGCGTCCAAAGGAGCCGGACGATGGAAGAAGAAGATTCCCGAAATCAAGTGAGGCAGCCAATTGGGTGCAAAAATGGTTCACGATTTTATAATCTCCACTGAGGAAGCGACACCTATCCTTCTAGGTGACGCATCGTAGAATGACAGCTCATTGAAAGTAGAAGATTTCTTTGACTCGCAAGGTCATTTGCGAACCCAGGGTTAGGATAGCCTTCTGTCTATGATATTCCATTCCTTGTC
This sequence comes from Larix kaempferi, assembly GCA_027924585.1. NCBI lineage: Eukaryota > Viridiplantae > Streptophyta > Pinopsida > Pinales > Pinaceae > Larix > Larix kaempferi. Next base: position 20,773,996 of record BSBM01000338.1, on the reverse strand, counting down.
TTAATCAGTCTGTTTGGAGCATGACGCATATGTAATATTTCTAATTTTTTTGAATTAAATGAGGTGTCCATATATTGTGATTAATTTCTGTTTCAAATGGGCCGAGTATGAGACTCCAGGCCACTATAAGTTCCATGTATTTTCAAATGGAAAAGAGTTTGAGAACTTTTTGGAGCTTCACATATTTTGTCCACTGTTGTTATTTCGAGATATATTTTTGAATAAAGTTGTCAGAAGCTTACATGTGTTTTTCAGAGATTCTTGTGTAATCGGTCTGGTAGTCTATTTCTTTCTTTTTCCTATGTGATATGTGTTTCTTTCCTTTGTCAATCAATATTGTTAATATTCCTTCGTACTTGGTTCAGCGTAGTATCTGAATGAGATTCATAGAAATTATGCCTTGTTCATTTCTTACCAAGTATTTCAGAAAAATATTTCTGCTAAAGTTGGTATAGGATTCATCTGTGTATGCCTTATATCAATGGATTGTTCATCTTTCTTCTGTCTCGCCAATTAAATCACTTTGACTACTAGCTGGTTGCTACCTTGCCTCTGTGTAGATGTATCTGCTAAGCATTTGATAATAATGTTTATGTTATACTTGAATTGACTCCATTGCCCAATATAGATCCATGTTGTTCTCCAACGAATGGTTTACAGGATTATATTTTGTCCTACAGAAATCTGACCTTATGTGTATGTTTTAACAGAACATCTTAAAGAATGAATGTTGGTGTTCCTTTTTCATGATTGACGCCCTTGATTATTTCCAGGTTTTCATTAGTTTATTGAGAGATCCCTCTCAGACTGTGTTGGGTCAGTAACATCAGTCCAAAGATTGGTTAGTGGTTACCCCGAATTACCCTTCTTACAACCTGGGGTCAATTTGGGTGTTAACAAGTAAGAAGGAAGTTTCTTTTGTTTTATATTAATACTCTAGCATTGGTACACTTGCAACAAAATTACCTTACCTACTCTACACATCACTTCCGCAGAACCAAGAAATTAACAAACAGTGAGACTATGTTACTTATGAAATCTTAAACTCTTGAATGCCGCAAACAAGTACCGGTGCATATCTTATTTTTATCAGTGTTGAAGTTAATTTACGAATCATCATCTTTAACTTAGATTTTATTGCAGTAGCGAATTTTTTTAAATTTTTACTATTTTTATGGACATTACAGGAGGTCTGTTATCTAAGGCCAACCTTTCCATCAATTTCTCCATTGTCTTCATCATCATATCAAACTTTACATCACTGGCAAAGGAGTAAGTGGAAGCAGAGGGTTGGGTTTCTTGTCTCTTCTTATCTATTTAAGTTTTACCTTTCAACTTTCCTGAAGCCATCATATTTGCTTCCACCTCTAGGGCATCTTTTAACATAGCTGACAGGGTAGGTGATTTCATTTCCCTCAACATACATGAAAAATATCCTTCAAAGGCATCAGCATAATGAAGTTTAGCAACACCTACCAAGTGTTTAATATCAGCCGGGATTGAGTTGTACACCCTCATAAATCTACTAGAAAACTTATGGACATACTCAAAGTTTCCTTTCTTCAAATGGTCATATTGAGATAGGATTTGCAGAGGGCTCTTCTTTGCTTCCCAACTATCTAAAAATAGGGTTTTAAAGGCTTCAAAGGTAGGGATAGAGGTTGCTGGTAGATCTTTAAACCATCTCTTAGATCCCCCCCAATAAAGTTTGTGCAAACAACCTCATCTTTGCATCATCATAGTCTACTTCTTCCGAGTCAGTAAAATCCTCAAAGCTATCCATATGTTGTCTTGCTGAAAAGTCTCCATCCCCATCATACAAGGAAATCCTCTATGCGTAGTTTTGAGTGAGATCATGCAAGACAGCTGGTAGAGCCAAGGGTGCAACCCTGGCTGCCATTGTTTTGGGTGGATTTTGGGCTATAGAAGGGATATTCTGAAGGATATTATGAGGAGGATTTTGATCTAAGTTTGTAGTATGTGGCTGAGAGGTCAGGGAATGTGGTTCTCTTTCTCCAAATTTCACAATATTTTGCAAATTATACCACACAGGATCTAACAAATATGACTCAAGGTTATTTGGATTTACTTCAGCTAGCTTTAGGTTTGATTTTGATTTTGACCTTAATAGGGGCCTCCCAATGTTTACTTCTAAATTCAATTCATGAAAATCATACAACTCTTTGTTATACACAGATCTTTCAATATTAGAAGTGCTAGTCATATCTATTTCACCTCTATGCCCAAGCATAATTTTTGGGTTTTCCACACTTTGCAAGAGTTCATAAATGGGGTTACCTCTTGTATGGATCCTTTTAGGGGCCAGGATGGCTTCTGAAACTTCTTTGGAAGTAGAGGTGGAATCATCAATCCTCCCCAGTGGATTCTCCTTTAAATGAAAATCTTGATGAGTGGAGTCGCCAGGGAAAATGCATAACCTTCCTTAGATGTAGAAATCTCTGTTTTCCCACAGAAATCCCTTCTTTCTATGAAAACTGGAACTCTTTGTCGTTTTCTCCCAGGGACAATAAAACTCTCATTCCTCGGCAATGGCTCCAATATGTTAGCACCCAAATTGTACCGTAAGTTTGCAGAAAGGCCAAATTGGCGTAACGACATAACCACTTTAGGAAAGATAAGCTGGCTTATATCTCTCCAGAGAGGGATCTCTCACAAATTTTAAAACGAGGCCAGATACATATGAATGAATATTGTAATTAAATTGTTGTTTGGTTGAAAGTAGAGTGGACATACATTCGGTAATGGAGTCAAAACACACAAATGCATTTAATCATAGAGCTGCTACATGGAACTTGATAACATAGCCAAGGTAGCCCTTCAATTACAATCAAATTGCTTTGGTCTAGTGGAAAAGAAGAGATAAAAGACAACCCATTAACATGATCATCAACGAGGATGAATTCAATGTCAACTTTAGAGGAAATATTTGGTGAATATCTGAAAACAATAGCCAGAGCTGATGATTAATAATTCTGCACTATTACACACTAATTTTAGATATGAAAGGAAAACATAATTGAAGTAAAATAACAGGATGCACATTCACATAAGAAGAGGAAACTAACTGCAATATAAATGACACATGAGTCTCTCCATAAAGGCCAACGTCTGCTCTATAAATTTATTAAAATGAGTCTCACAATATGTGACACAAAAACCTCTCTGGTTCCAAAAAGATTTCAACCTTTTTCTCTTCTATTACATTGCTTATATAGATGTTCTTAGCTTTCAAGCTCGAGCTGTCTCAACAGAAAGTTGTTACAATACAAGTGACACCTATTCAAACAGGTTCGCCACTCCAGAGAATTAGTTACAACAAAATAACAGAGTTGTTAAAAACAGGATTAATTGCCTTTTACAATTTTACTGAGCAGCTTTACAGCATGACAACAGACTCTAGTAAAAATGGACAAAATTCCCCAGTAACTATCTCTTCATACTGCGAATCTTCACGATCCTGGATGTAGTGACAACTTGGCCTTCCCGAATTTCTCAACGGTCTTCCATTATTCAGTTGTTGGCAGCTCTGGTGTGGCCACTTCCTTCAGTGACACCCTCATCTCTGTGTGGTGTTTATATGAGTAGCTCCTGAAGTGGGCACAAGCTTTTTTGAAGATCCAAAACAACTCGAACTCTTTTGTTAATTTCTCCACTACTATTTTACCTATTAGTTGCTAGTCCATGTCTACAAAGTCTCCATGGTCCATTCTACATTCCCACAGCTTACCCTGATACTCTTCCTCTGACCTCATAGTGCCATCCTCTTCCCAAAAAAAGGGCAGACCCTTCTTGAATAATGGATCAAACATTTCCCTGAAAAGCTTCACTTGATGAGCTAAGATGTCTATACCTGGTTGGATGGTTTTTACTTGTTGATGCCCGTGCAATACTTTTTTAGACCAGATGATAGTGGACACCTTATCCTTTATGATAGCTTCCTTATCTTTATCTTCAGACAAACCATTCAAAAATTCTATGGCTCTTTGAGCATGCTCCATAGGCTTTTTACTTAGCTTTTCATTTGCAGCTGTGATACTTTGCATGGAAGATTTGATCACTGCTTCTTTATCCAAAAGTAAATCAATATAGGGCCTCAGCTTTTTTGTCTCTGTTATAATATAGTCCCATATGACTTGCTTTGCTTCTTGCAGGGAGGTTTGGCCTGTGGCCTGCTTCACCAGCTCTTCATTTTCGACCTCTATCTCCTGGTACTTGGTTTCCCAAGCCTCCTTTTCTAGTTCTTCTTTTGTCATCAGGGTCTTTAGATTCACTTTTTTCTTCTTTATCCTTTCTACTTCCATGTCTCTCAGGCTCGCTTGAGCCATGGCCCCTGCAAGGGAGAAATCACCAGCCTCTATGGAGGGTGTGGCTATATTTTCCAATTCCTGATTCTTCTCCTGTAATTTCTTTTCAAGGTCCTCAGCCTTGGCCTTCAAAGATTTTTCACTTTCTACCATAAGTACTATATCTACTAGCCACTGTTTTTCCTTTTCTTCAAATTTCAGCAGCCCAACTTCATAGTTTGTTAGCTTCCCTTGGAGCTCTTCTCTCTTCTCTTCCAGCTCTGCTAGCTCAAATGCCTCTACTAGATGGGTGGTGGGATTTTTAACTTCTGTTTTAATGACTTGATAATTTTTTCTTTCTCATCCAACAATCTTTGTACACTATCTCTTTTGTCCTCTTGGCTCTCAGTAGCCAATAGTGCAGCTTGGAGCTTTTTGGTTTGTGCCTTCAGGGACTTATTTTCCAGTTTTTCCAACCTGAGCTGATTTTGAACCTTGATTTTGTTGGCTTTCACTTTAGACAGCTCCAAAGTAGCTTTCAAAAATTTGTTATAAATGACCTCGCCAGTCTCTTTGTGTAAATTTATCACATCTGGAACATGGATTTCCTCCAAATTCACCTTTAGCTCGGTGGCCTTATTCTTGGTAGCCAAGTCTAGACTTAGGGTGTTCTGGGCAAGGCTCCTGCTTGCCACCAAGGATACATCCTTATTTTAAATTTTCTTTACTTCTGCATATAGCTTGGTCTCATCTGAGATTGTCTTTAGGCTCTCCTCGTACTCCTCCAGTAGCTTAGCTCTACTTTTGCTTGGTGCTGCAAGCTCAGTGGGTGTCTGGTTGAATTCATATTCTTTAACTTCAAAGGGTGGTAGCAGGAGCTTCACCTGCTTCTTCTTGGCCTGCCCTGTTGTTACTGTTACCAATTGTTGTTCAAGCTTTTCTATTTTCTTCCTTTTAGAGGCTCTCTTTGCATCATTTTCTACATCCATGGGATCACTTCTAGCTTGCTAAACTCCCTAGAGCTACTGGCAGGGGGTACATTTTCTTCAGTTGTTGGGACCAGGATGGAAGAGCTAGGGAGTGGGGAAATGACTTGTGATACCAAGGAGGTGGAGACTTCCTGCTCATCTACATTCATTTTACTTTTGTCAGGATGCTCTAGCAAATTTGCAGTTTAAGCCAACCTTGCGAGTTCAAAATGTACAAAATCCTTTCTTTTAGTCTCTTTTCCCCTGTATGATATGATGTGGTGAGGGTCATAATTAATGGCAGCTTTGGTTCTGAACCCCATATTTCTCATCATACCCTAAATAGTTTGAAGGGAAGCTTTATTTTTAAAAAAGAATGGGCCCACAGGCCAAGGAAAAGTGATGTCTGTAGCCTTCTTACCATCTAAGAAATGCTTAACCTCTGCCTTCAACTTCTGTCTGATGAACTCTAGTGTAAATAGTTTGGGTGTGAGGAAAGATGGAAGCACATCAGTTACATGGGAAAAACCATAAACTCTAATTGCGGTGTTGTGCTCTAAAAGGAACCAATCACCAATACTCTTCTCTAGGGAAGGCTGCAACAACTCTTTCATATCTAGAAATACCCTGGGCAGCTTCTTTTTAAAGATAGCAAGGTATACTTCAACCATGATGGCGGCCATGAACTTGGCATAATCTGAGAGTACCTCTCGAGTGAGCATCAGTTCTAGCATATGCAAATTCTCCTCATTGAAAGACAAGAACATCCTCAACAGGTATGATTGAAACCTAAAGCTTCTAGTCTTGGGGAATTATGCCAGCTGAGAGTGGATACTGTCAGCTAAGGCTTCATCAAACGTGAGACAAGCACACTAGGAGGACTAACTGGGGCCTTCAGATTCTAGGGGACATGTGCTCATAACAAACATTAGGCTTATTAAGGGCTCAGTGGTGTATAGGTGATTATCTAATCCTAAGAACTGGGCCAACATGGTAATGGCATATTTGGACTCTTATGTGAACAAACTGGCTTCATTAGGGAAAAGCTGGTTCTGGAAGGAGGTATTTGGATGCAGGATACAATGGAAGAAACTTTTCGTAAGGTCGACTGGGGCCTATTTGAAATATTGATCTAGGGCTTCCTCTCTGTACTCTTTGGCCTTTTGATAGAATTCGTCCAGGATTGCTAGGGACTTTCTGACAGTTAGGGGGTTGATCTGGAACAAGATCTTAGACTTGGTTGCGTCCATAATCACCTTCTTAGAAGGGGAATAATGGGTGGCGCACTAGTCGACAAACTCCAGACAATTTGGGGTTTGGTCAATTGCGAACAAATTGAAAAAGGTCTGGTAAACCTTATGGATATCAACATTCCCCTCCCTAATCAACTTCAGCATGTCTTAAGTTGTCTCTGTGGAGTAGTTTGTCAGCAATGTATCATAAATCTCGGCTTCCTTGTCCTCAAACAAATCCCCTATCCTCCGGCACTCAGATCCTGGGGGATCTATCTCACTCAGTTAAGCCATTTAAATAATTTTGCAGTGGGGGACAAGAGGCCTACCTGGTTGTTTGACAGATGGTTGGGGCTCCTGGATGACTTGTCCACTTCTGCACAGTCCACCTCTGTCATTTTCCGATGCGACCAAGACAAATGGAGTCTCAATCCCCGTGTAGGATCTCTTTTTATAACATTTCTGCTTTCCTATAATTCTCGCACCTTCTGCAGTAGAGAGCTTTCTTCAGTTGTCCAGTTGTAATATCTATGCTGAACCGTAGATCTCTGCCGCCTTCTAATTTTGTGATCCTCCGTGGCCTCGAATTCTTCCTCATGTTTCCTTTCTTGCCACTTAGATCCATGGAAACGTCGCCAACCATTGATCTTGATCTCACCCACATCTCGACTGGCAAACGATGTGGCCTTTACCAGCTTCTCCGATTTGGATTGTGCTAGAGCTTTGTGCAAGTCAAATCCGCGATAAAAACTTCGGTCGTGGATCTCTACCCCGCCGGATCTGCATCGTCTAAACCTGCGGCCCCTACCAAAAGTTCACGGATTTGGGAATGTCCTTTTTCCGTGCACATTACATCGACGAATTAAGTACATATCAGTCGTAGATCTGTGTCTCCGGCGGTCGATTAGATTTCTAATTTTCCCATGGGCTAAAACTCCTGCCTCCGCCTAAAACACGTCATCCCTTTTTTGTGAAGTGTGCTCCTGACCGTAGATCTTCACCACTGCCAATCTAGACCTTTCATTTACGCCGATATATAACTGGGGGCGGATCTTGGCAATTTAACCCTCTTTACAATGTTCAGGCCTAGGCTTTGATCATTTCATTGTTTAAGCCATGAATACCTATCCATCTATCTTACTTGGCACTCTTATGGGCCATTTGGCTCAAACCCCCGAAGCCTTTTCCACTCTCTTAAGGGATCTAACCCCCCACTTCATCCATGAAAAAAATGATGCCAATAACTGGCTCCAACTGGGGATGATATCCTCCCCGTGAGGTAGCAAAGAACCCCGTAGAACCAGTGCCTGATCCATTGGGTTGCCTTTCAAAACTCAGAGCTCTACTTTTTCTTTCTATGCTCATAAAAACAAAAACAAAACGAATGGCTTGCCTCCAGATCTTAGGGCCTTCTCCGTGGGATTCAAATCCTTTTGTTCACCATCTATACGAATCGTAAATGCAAAACAACATAAGCAAAATATGTACAAATTATGATACAAGGGTTACCTGTTATCCTCAAGACAAGTAATGCTTCAAAAATATCCCATTTACTGGACCTCCCGTCAGTGGAGACCCATCTTGATTCTCTAGAATGAAATAATTAACACCTCTATATGCTACAATAACATAGGGTCAAACTTCCCATGCATGTCTTCTCTGAGAGCATCCCATTTTAGGACCAAATCATCAATCTAAAACTGCTCCTCTTTAACCTTTTTGTCAAAGGTATTCTTCATTTTCTCTCGGTGCTCTTGCACTCTGTCATATGCTTTATCCCTTACCTCATTTAGGTTTATTATCTGATTTATTATTCTTTGCATATGGTTGGGCTCATCTTCCTGCCTCTATAGAAGCTTCATGACTGGTACCCCTAACGATGTGGGAAAAATAACTTCCGCCCCATATACTAACTGAAATGCTGACATTCCAAGTGCCCTCTTAGTGCTGATCTTGTTAGCCCACAAAGCATATTTCAATTTTGTATGCCAGGCTCTTTTGTTCTCCTCCAACAGCTTCTTAATTATCCTTACTAGGCTCTTGTTTGAAGACTCAGCCGATCCATTTCCCTGTGGGTAGTAAGCAGTGGAATGGTTCAGGTTTATGTGGTAATTGTGACATAAAATTATCATTTTTCTGGACTTAAAGGCAACTGTATTGTCTGGTACAATCCTCTTGGAGCACCCAAACCTGGCCAAAATGTGGTTTTCCAAAAAATCCATGATTACAGCATCAGTTGCCCTCCTTGTAGGTATGGCCTCAATCCATTTAGTTAAATAATCAGTGGCTGTTAGAATCCACCTGTGCTGACTAGAAGAGTTTGGGTTGATCTCCCCAATGAAGTCTAACCCCCACTGTTGGGAAGGTGCTTCCACTAAAATTCGGTTAAGGGGAAGTGAAACCAACTTCCTCTTAACATCAAAGATCTGACATTGATGACATTTAACAGTCTCTTTATACACATAAGAAAACATAGAAGGCCAATAGAAACTAGCCCTCAGGATTTTGTTTGCTGTCACCTTCCATGTATGGCCTCCTCCACAATCAACTTTATGGAAATCTTTCATTGTTTTCCAAGCTTCATTCTCCAGTAAGCAATTCAACAATACTCCACTAGGGTCCTTCCAATACAAGTATTGATTCATGATACATAACTTTGCAGCTTTTAGCTTTACAGATCTAGCCCTTGTTTTTCTCAACCTAGCAAGGGCTTGTAAATTTTTCAATACATACACAATGTCAGTGTACCAAGGAGACATAGAAAATTCTGGCATTACTTGCACCCCTGTGTCCAGCTGGTTTGAAAAGCTAGACAAGAAATTGAGCTGTAAGGATTCACAATTGGCCTCAATCATCATTCTGGCTAGCCCTTGTCCCTTGATCAACATGGTGGGATTAATATCAAGGCCATATTCTAATAAGACAACAATCCACTTTGCCCTTTCCCTTTCAGGATCTCGTTGGGTAAGAATGCTCTTTATTGCACTATTGGAAACATGGGAAATAATATGTGAATTCATAATGTATACCCTAAAATCTTTCAATGATTTCACCAAAGCATATGCCTGTTTTTCCATTATGTCATACTTTAATGCTACCGTGTTATGAAATCAATGCAAAGCCTAATTTCACCATTCTTCTTCCTGACAGGAACTAGTTTTTCCACCCACTTTGAAAACCTTAGACTTACAACGATCTTAGCATTGAACAACTTCTTGATTTCTTTTTCAATTACAGGAAATAGCTTGGGGTTTATTCTTCTTAATTTCTGTCTGAAAGTCTTCCCCCCCGGTTTAATTGGAATGGTGTGCTGTAAGATGGAGGTATCATATTCCTTCAAGTCTTCATATCTCCATGTAAACACATCTGTGTATTTCTTCAGCAACTTGACGTATTCTTCCTTCTCATGTGGAGACAATTTCTTGGACAACTTCACAATCCGCGGCTCTTTTTTAGTCCCCAAGTTTTGCTCCTCTATGGCATCATCAACAGGCTTCATCTTAGAGTCTTTGGCTAAGTCGTTCTGATCAAACAACTTTTCTGGGGGAATCAGACCTCTTGGGAGAAAATTACTCTTTAATTGGATGATATCCTTCCCCCCTAGCGTGTTCTGCCATTTCTTATCATCATCCTTTTCATCCTCAGCCGATTCCTCATCCTAGAAACAATTCAAATTGTCATTCTCTGAATCGATCCGAGTATTCACAAACTCATCTGACATCTCCAGAAACCTTTTTATCTGCATATCATCATCAAAGACCTACCAATATTTTGAGCTGTTAGGTATTAATGATTTGTTCACAATCTCAAATTCATATTTATTTTGAGAATATATAGGAGTCTTGAAGCCACTAGCAATAGTAGCCAAAGAGTGTGCTACTTGGTTTTCAATTCTGGGTATTACCCTGATTTTACGCTCTGAAAAATAATTACCAAACATGTCCTAGACCCCATTTCTGTATGCTCTCATTTTGGGGTGTTTGGTCTGATAACCGTCATTCACTTGATTCACCACCAACTCTGAGTCTCCAAACACTTGTATTCTTTTTCGCTCCCATATTTTTCATATCCTGCAACCCCAGCAACAAAGCTTCATACTCAACTACATTGTTAGTACATTCAAAGGTCAGTTTGTAAGACAAAGCTTTAAATTCTCTTCCTGGGGATATGATCCAAACACCTACACCAACTCCATTTTTACTCAGATATCCATCAAAGTACATGGTCCATAAACATTCTTCTTCTTGTTTCTTCTCTAAGGTTTCTTGCCTTTGTGCAAACTCCTTATCTTCTTCAATTTCAATATGTATAGGAATTTTAGGATTAGTGGGTGCTCCATCATTGAAAAATATGGAAGATACTAAGTCAGTGTTAACAACATAAATGGGATGATTTTCAGGCTTATCCTGACTGCTGACCACATAGGCCAATCTATTTTCTCTGTATAATCTTCTGTTTCCTCCAAACAAGGGCATGGTGGCACATGACCAATCCAGCTGCATAGTCCCCCTTAATTTTGATGCCCAAGATCTTGATAGCAACATACCAAATTTGGATGGAATGTCAGCCACCACCACATCCATCACAATACTCTTGGCTGGAAGTTGTGCAACGGTTACTACCATGTCCTTTATCAATCCCAGACACTTGACCTTTCTAGAATCAAAAGAGTAAAGGTCTTTGTAGGGCCTAGTAACCTATAAACCCAAGTTGTCCACCACTGTTTTGGGCATTATATTATGAGATGCACCATAGTCTATTATTGCATTATGCAAAATTATATCATGGAGATTCAGGCTCAGATAAAATGGGGGAACATCTTCATCATTTGCATCTTCAAGTTTGGGTCCAAAAACAATGGTGGGAGCATCAACTGTAACTTATAAAATGTCTTTTTGACAATCACCTTGACCTTTGACCATTTTAGTAATCTTTTCCCTATATTCATGATTTCTCAATAGCTCATTAAAACGGATAGAGATTTTGACCTTTGACGATTCAGACTTTAAATTGAAAGATGAAACTGGTTTGCTTACATCAATGGGCTCTGATTGCTTACTTTCCTTTGGTTGATGTTCTTTATTTTTTGGGCTCCTTTGAGCTGTAGCTTCCTGCTGCTTTTCTTTTTGTTTCTCTGGGTTTTGTTGAGTATTGGAAACCTGGTTTGGATTAGACTTTCCTTTGTTTATTGTTACATCTCGATTTCTCAGCTTCAATTTTCTCTGAAAATCATCCATTGCATTCTAATAGCCCATATGATATCGTTCTGAGTCTAGTTCTGGAATGGGACCAGTATTTTCTTGGGTGAAGAAATCATGTTCTCTCTCAGTCAAATATATTTCATGATCAAGGTCATCAAAGTTATGAATCTGATCACCCATTGGATCCTCTTGTCCTTCTTCATCCACCAAATTTTCTGGGAAGGGGGGTCTTATTTGTTGATCATCAGGGTTTCTTTGGTTTCATTTAGGAAATGGCCTTCTAAAGTTAGGATTTCTCACTTGATTTTTAGGCTGCTCTCTATTGGGAGGTCTGTTAGCTAAGGCCAACCTATCCATCAATTTCTCCATTGTCTTCATCATCATATCAAACTTTACACCACTGGCAGAGGAGGAAGTGGAAGTAGAGGGTTGCGTTTCTTGTCTCTTCTTATCTGTTTATGTTTTACCTTTCAGTTTTCTAGAAGCCATCATATTTGCTTCCACCTCTAGGGAATCTTTTAACATAGCTGGCAGGGTAGGTGATTTCCTTTCCCTCAACATACATGAAAAATATCCTTCAAAGGCATCAACATAATGATGTTTAGCAACACCTACCAAGGGTTTAATATCAGTTGGGAATGAGTTGTACACCCTCATAAATCTACTAGAAAAATCATGGACAGACTCAAAGTTTCCATTCTTCAAATGGTGATATTGAGATAGGATTTGCAGAGGACTCTTCTTTGCTTCCCACCTATCTAAAAACAGGGTTTGAAAGGCTTCAAAGGTAGGGATAGAGGCTATTGGTAGATCTTTAAACCATCTCTTAGATTCCCCTGATAAACTCTGTGCAAACAACCTCATCTTTGCATCATCATAGTCTACTTCTTCCAAGTCAATAAAATCCTCAAACCTATCCATATATTGTCTTGTTGAAAAGTCTCCATCCCCATCATACAAGGAAATTCTTTGTGAGTATTTTTGAGGGAGATCATGCAAGACAGTTGGTAGAGCCAAGGGTGCAAACCTGGATGCCATTGGTCTAGGTGGATTTTGGGATATAGGAGGGGTATTCCGAGGAGGATTTTGAGCTAAGTTTGTAGTATGTGGTTGAGAGGTCAGGGAATGTGGGACTCTTTCTCCAAGTTTCACAATATTTTGCAAATTATACCACATAGGATCTAGCAAATATGACTCAAGGTTATTTGGATTTACTTCAGCTAGCTTTAGGTCTAATTCTGATTTTGACCTTCATAGGGGCCTCCCAATGTTTACTTCTAAATCGAATTAATGAAAATCATACAACTCTTTCTTAGACACAGATATTTCAATATTAGAAGTGCTAGTTTTATCTATTTCACCTCTATGCCTAAGCAAAATTTCTGGGTTTTCCACACTTAGCAAGAGTTCAGAAATGGGGTTACCTCTTGTATGGATACTTCTAGGGGCCAAGATGCCTTTTGAAACTTCTTTGGAAATAGAGTTGGAATCGTTAATCCTCCCCAGTGGAGTCTCCTTTAAATGAAAATCTTGATGAGTGGAGTTGCCAGGGAAAATGCACAACCTTCCTTAGATGCATAAATCTCTATTTGCCCACATAAATCCCTTCTTTCTATGAAAACTGGCACTCTTTGTCGTTTTCTCCCGGGGAAAATAAGACTCGTTCCCCGGCAACAACGCCAATATGTTAGCACCCAAATTGTACCTTAAGGTTGTAGAAAGGCCAAATTGGGGTAACCACAGAACCACTTTAGGAAAAATAAGCTGGCTTATATTTCTCTAGAGAGGGATCTCTCACAAATTTTAAAACGAGGCCAGATACATATGAATGAATATTATAATTAAAGTGTTGTTTGGTTGAAAGTAGAGTGGACATACATTGGGTAATGGAGTCAAAACACACAAATACATCTAATCACAGAGTTGTTGCATGGAACTTCATAACATAGGCAAGGTAGCCCTTCAATTACAGTCAAATTGCTTTGGTCTGGTGGAAAAGAAAAGATAAAAGACAGTCCATGAACATGAGCATCAACAGGGATGAATTCAATGTTAACTTTAGAGGAAATATTTGGTGAATATTTGAAAACAGTAGTCAAAGCTTATGACTAAGAATTATGCACTACTACACACTAATTTCAGATTCGAAAGGAAAACCTAATGGAAGTAAAATAATAGGATGCATATTCACATAAGAAGAGGAAACAGGCTGCAATATAAATGACATGTGAATCTTTGCATAAATGCCAGCTTCGGCTCTGTAACTTTATTAAAATGAGTCCCACAGTACGAGACACAAAAGCCTCTTGGGTTCCAAAATTTTTTCAACCTTTTTGTCTTCTATTACATTGCGTATATAGATGTTCTTAGCCCTTAGGATTGAGCTGTCTCAACATAAATTTGTTACAATACAAGTGACACCTATTCAAACAGGCTCGCCACTCCAGAGAATTAGTTACAACAAAATAAAAGAGTTGGTAAAAACAAGCTTAATTGCCTTTTACAATTTTATTGAGCAGCTTTACAGCATGACAACGGACTCTAGTAAAAATGGACAAAATGCCCCAGTAACTATCTCTTCATGCTGCGAATATTCACGATCCTGGATGTAGTGACAGCTTGGCCTTCCCGAATTTCTCAACGGTCTTCCAATTGATCAGCTGTTGGTAGCTCTGGCGTGGCCACTTCCTTCAGCGACACCCTCATCTCTGTGTGGTCTTTATACCATCCTAGATCCAAATCTTAGGCTCTATCAAGTGCCGAGAGGGATCGAATCACTCGAGGTAACTCTTAAATTCTCTGGAGAATCGTGTTTTATAAATTTGTATGAATTTTTTTGTATTATGTTTGTTTTTTTGTATTATATATAGTCACAATTTCTAAATTCACGTCATTTCTAAATGGCCGACCAAATATATTTATTACTCTGAAAATTAATTTTTTACATGAGGGACTTTACTTTTATTATAATGGCCGACATAATATTAATTAGTTTATCACATTATCACTTTTTACTCTTAGATGTAACGCTACATCACACATGTAACGCTACACCAGACACGTTACAAGATCTCCCTCATATTATCACTTTTTACTATTAGATGTAACGCTACATCACACATGTCATGCTACATCATACACCATACAGGTTACAAGATCTCCCTCATATTATCACTTTTTACTATTAGATGTAACACTACATCACACATGTAACGCTACATCATACACGTTACAAGATCTCCCTCATACTGGGTTGTAGAGCGCCTCTCGGTGCAATGAGCAGCTCCTGAAGTGGGCTGGCAAGCCTCTTCGAAGATCCAAACTAGCTCGAACTCTTTTGTTAATTTCTCCACTACTATTTTACCTATTAGTGCTTGGTCCATGTCTGCAAAGTCTCCATGGTCCATTCTACATTCCCACAGCTTACCCTGATACTTTTCCTGTGACCTCATAGTGCCATCCTCTTCTCAAAACAAGGGCAGACCCTTCTTGAATAGTGGATCAAACATCTCCCTGAAAAGCTTCAATTGATGAGCTAAGATGTCTATACCTGCTTGGATGGTGTTTACTTCCTAATGCCTGTGCAATACTTTTTTAGCCCAGATGATAGTGGACACTCTATCCTTTATGTTGGCTGCCTTAGCTTGATCTTTAGACAAACCATTCAAAAATTCTTTGGCTCTTTGAGCATGCTCCATAGGCTTTTTACTTAGCTTTTCATTTGCAGCTGTGATACTTTGCCTGGAAAATTTGATCACTACTTCTTTATCCAAAATAAAATCAAGATAGGGCCTCAGCTTTTCTGCCTCTGTTATAATATCATCCCATATGACCTGCTTTGCTTCGTGCAGGGAGGTCTGGCCTGTGGCCTGCTTCACCTGCTCTTCATTTTTTACCTCTATCTCCTGGTACTTGGTTTCCCAAGCCTCCTTTTACTCTTATGCTTTTTTCATCAGGGTCTTCAGATTCACATTTTGCTTCTTTAGTCTTTCTATTTCCATGTCTCTCAGGCTCGCTTGAGCCATGACCCCTACAAGGGAGAAATCACCAGCCTCTATGGAGGGTGTGGCTATATTGTCCAATTCCCGATTCTTCTCCTGTAATCTCTTTCCATGGTCCTCAGCCTTGGCCTTAAAATATTTTTCACTTTCTACCATAAGTGCTATATCTACTAGCCACTGTTTTTTCTTTTCTTCAAATTTTAGCAGCCTAGCTTCACAGTCTGTTAGCTTCCCTTAGATCACTGCTTAGGGTGTTATGGGAAAGGTTCCTTCTTACCACCAAGGATACATCCTTATTTGAAATTTTCCTTACTTCTGCATATAACTTGGTCTCACCTGAGACTGTCTCTGGGCTCTCCTCGAACTCCTCCAGTAGCTCAGCTCTAGTTTTGCTTGGTGTTGCAAGCTCAGTGGGTGCCTGGTTGAATACATATTCTTTAACTTCAAAGGCTGGTAGTAGGAGCTTCACCTACTTCTTCTTGGCCTGCCTTGTTGTTACTGTTACCAATTGCTATTCAGGATTTTCTATTTTTTTTTCCTTTTAGAGGCTCTCTCTGGATCATTGTCTACATCTACAGGATCACTACCCTCCAGCTTGCTAGAATCCATAGAGCAACTGGCAGGGGGTACATTTTCTTCAGTTGTTGGGACCAGGATGGAGGAGCTAGGTAGTGGGGAAATGATTTGTGATACCAGGGAGGTGGAGACTTCCTTCTCATCTACATCCATTTTACTTTTGTCAGGATACTCCAGCGAATTTGCAGTTTCAGCCAACCCTGCGAGTTCAAAATGTACAAAATCCTTTCTGTTAGTATCTTTTCTCCTGTTTGATATGATGTGGTGAGGGTCATAATTAATGGCAACTTTGGTTCTGAACCCAATATTTCTCATCATACCCTCAATAGTTGGAAGGGCAGCTTTATTTTTAACAAAGAATGGTCCCACAGCCCAGGGAAAAGTGATGTTTGAAGCCTTCCTATCATCTAAGAAATGCTCAACCTCTTCCTTTAGCTTCTGTCTGATGAACTCTAGTGTAAACAGTCTGGGTGTCAGGAAAGCTGGAAGCACATAAGTTGCATGGGCAAAACCATATACTCTAATTGCAGTGATGTGCTATGAAAGGAACCAATCACCAATCCTCTTCTCTGGGGAAGGCTGCAACAACTCTTTCATCTCTGGCAATACCCTGGGAAACATCTTTTGAAAGATAGCAAGGTATACTTCATACATGATGGCGTCCATGAACTTGGCATAGTCTAGGATTACCTCTCGAGTGAGCATCAACTCTGGCATCTACAAATTCTAGTCGTTGAATGATAAGAACATCCTCAGCAGGTATGATTGAAACCTAAAGCTTCTAGTCTTGGGGAATTCTGCCAGCTGAGAGTGGATACTGTCATCTAAGGCTTCATCAAACCCGAGACAAACACACTGGGAGGACTGACTGGGGCCTTCAGATTCTATGGGACATGTGATCATGACAAACATTAGGCTTATTAAGGGCTCGGTGGTGTACATGTGATTATCTAATCCTAAGAACTGGGCCAACATGGTAATGACACATTTGGACTCTTCTGTGAACAATCTGGCTTCATCAGGGAAAATATGGTTATGGGAGGAGGTATTTGGCTGCAGGCTACAATGGAAGAAACTTTTCTTAAGGTCGACTGGGGCCTGTCTGAAATATTGAACTAGGGATTCCTCTCTATACTCTTTGGCCTTTTTATAGAATTGGTCCGGGATTGCTAGGCCTTTCTGACAATGAGGGGGTTGATCTGGAACAAGATCTTAGACTTGTCCGCGTCCATAATCACCTTCTCAGAAGGGGAATAATGGGTGGCGCACCAGTCGACAAACTCTGGACAATTTGGGGTTTGTTCAATTGCGAACAAATTGAAAAAGGTCTAGTAAACCTTATGGATATCAACATTCCCCTCCCTAATTAGATTCAACCTGTCTTCAACTGTTTTTGTGGAGTAGTTTGTTAGCAATGTGTCATAAATCTCAGCTTCCTTGTCCTCAAACAAATCCCCTATCCTTCGGCACTTAGATCCTGGGGCTCTATCTCACTTAATTCAACCAAATAGTTTTGCAGTGGGGGACAAGAGGCCTACTTGGTTGTTTGACAGATGGTCGGGGCTCCTGGTTGACTTTTCCTCTTGTGCACAGTCCGCCTCTGTCGTTTTCCGATGTGAACAAGACAAATGGAATCTGTATCCCCACGTAGGAGCTCTTTTTATAACATTTATGCTTTCCCATAATTCTTGCACCTTCTGCAATAGATAGGTTTCCTCAGCCATCCAGCTGTAAGATCTATGTTGGGCCGTAGATCTCTTCCCCCTTCTAACTCTGTGATCCTCCGTGGCCTCGAATCCTGCCTCATGTTGCCTTTCTTGCCACTTAGATCCATGGAAACATCGCCAACCGTTGATATTGATCTTGCCTGCATCTCGACCGTCAAACGGTGTGGCCTTTACCAGCTTCGTAGATTTGGATTGTGCTGGCGCTTCGTGCAAGTCAAATTCGCGAACAAAACTTTGGTCGTAGATCTCTACCTCGCCAGATCTGCACCGTCTAAACCTGCGGCCCCTGCCGAAAGTTTGTGTATTTGGAAATGTCCTTTTTCCATGCACGTTACATTGGAGAAGTACATATCGACCATAGATCTATGTCTCCGGCCGTCGATTAGCTTTCTACTTTGCCCGTGGGCTAAAACTCCCACCTCCGCCTAAAACACATCATCCTTGTTTCGCAAAGTGCACTCCTGACCGTAGATCTTCACCACCGTGAATCTAGACCTTTCATTTACGCCGATATATAAGTGGGGGTGGATCTTTTCAATTTAACCCTCTTTGCAATGTTCAGGGCTAGGCTTTGATCATTTCATTCTTTAAGCCGCGAATAGCTATCCAGCTATCCTACTTGGCACTCTTATGGGCCATTTGGCTCAAACCCCCGAGGCCTTTCCCACTCTCTCTAGGGATCTAACCCCCCACTTCATCCAGGACAAAACTGATGCCAACACCTAGGATAAAGAGCTATCAAATCACCTTATTTTGAGAAGTTTTTTAATTCAAATCCCTTCATTTTGGATAAGTTTTCTAACCAAAAATTGCAACATAGATCTATACGAAAAGAGTGTGTCACTCTGACTTCCACACATTACACATTCTATTCTTAGAGTTTGGCAATCTTGTTGTATCATTCTCCGCCAATAATATCTTGATGTACAATCTCATTCATTTTTTCTCCAAGCCTCTAGACTCTTGAACTAGCCATAGTTGATGAAATCACGAATCCATGGATAGTAGCACAACCACCTTACATTATAGCACATGTCCCATCCAACAAGTGATCATTGTTACAAACAATAAACGAGACATGGCTTTGTAAAACATGGTTTTGGAGGATTCAAACCCTGAAAGAAGACAAGGTCATGGAGCAGAAGTTTGAAGGCTTGCACAATATCCTAATGGCCTTTGGACTACATCGATAAAAAAAATTCTCATTTGCAAATCCAAGAAGGAGGATGCTATTATCAAAGGAAGAGTAATGATGAAAATGCAACCATCCTATGATTCTCGAAAATGAGAATTTAAGTGTTTTTTCCAAATGCATGTGTGCTGGAAAATAAAAATTTAAGTATTATATCATATCAATCCTATTATCAATAATAGCCTACATATACTTAAATAATACTTGTGTAATTGTATAGTTACTCGGAGATCCAAACCACGAACAATTTTAATAAATTTTATAAAATCAACACAACCCATTGCAAAGTCAAATCGTAAGAAAAAAATCAATTGTTGTAGTATTGAAACAAATTAATAAACATTAAAAAAGTTATTTTTATTTAAGTTTTTTTATAAAAAACTTATATTTGAATAAAAAATAATTAGAAAGATGTCCATCTCGAGCGGAGAGTCCATCCATTTCTTGTTGTATAGGCTCGTTATGTTATAATTGAATGAGTTTTCACAATTGACTTTATTAGAGGCTTAAGTTTGCTTTGCAATTTTATCCACGTATGAATTTAGATCCGAGTTAGTTGTATTTGGGTCCATATATTATCCAGGACAGTGAGAGTGAAGATGTGTGTTGTGGATGTGTTAAGAGTTGAGCTTTGAACAACTAGATGGAATATGCTACATGTAATGTGGCAATAACATTTAAACTTAATTTTAAATGTTTTAAAGTTTCATTGTGATTTAAATTTTGATAAATAATGTTGATAGAAGGTGTGGCAGATTCTCTTGGGATTCTGATTTTCTTACTTCCTAATCGCCCATTCTCAACCATCTAAAAATTTGATAGGAAAAAATTGGAGTATCCCTTCAATTGCAAAGTTGCAAAATAATGGTCAATTTCATTATTGAAGGGCTCGATACAAAATTATCAATTTTTTGCATCGAAAAAATTGTTGCGCCCTTCTTTGAAGGATAAAATAGGCCTTGAAGGGCATTGAAGGCTAAAAATTTGAAGCTTGGTCACATCTCTATCACTTTTGGAATCATTCACGTTTCTTTGTAAACCACTTTTGTACACTTTACGAGCCCGATGATTTGTTTTATAAATTATTTTTAATCAAATATTAAGAATTATATATGAAATTACGGGTTTACGTCAAATAGAAAAATTAGTTTTTTAATAAAAAATTTCAATTACAAATATTAATATTAATAATTAAAAATGAGATAGTAAGTTTACCCTATCATGGAATGGAACCTAGGTCTCCATTGGGTTAGCCAAGAGGCCCCACCACTAGCTCCTACCCTCAAACCCCAGTTTATGTTTACCATGAAATGTTAATTTCAATGTATTTGTAATATAAAGCTTTTTGAATCTCAAGATGTCATGGATAACATTCAAATTATCGTTACACACGAAGAAGTTTTTTCTTTTGAAGACATAGATGTTGAGGTTAAGCACCTAGCAAATGGAAAAAATTAAGGACATTAAAGGCCACCAAGCATAAATATTAAGAATTAAAGGGCCTATCCTCATCTCTGACATCCAGAAGCTCTTCAATCTAGCGGTGAAAGAAGGATTCCCTAAACCTGGGACTTAGAGCCTCATTGTTCCTACTTTCAAAAGTAGAGATAAAAATAACTCGTCTAGTTATCGGGCCATTATGAATAAGCCTCTCATAGCCAAGTTACACATTATTATTTTGGAAAACAAGATCAACATTTGGCTAGAAAGTGAAGGTAATTAGGCTAAAGGCTAAGCGGGTTTTAGAAGGAATCCCCCAATCATGGAGCACCTCATTACACTTAGGATCATTCTAGAGGAATGCGGTAATAATAAATGCAGTTTGTTTTGTTGCTTTGTGGACTTTATAAAAGCTTTTGATATAATGTCTAGAAATAACCCATGGAATAGACTAGAATATCTAAATGTTCGTTTCGAGTTGAGAGTTGTTGCTATAAGGTTATACGAGAATGCCATTTCAAAGTATAAGAACAATGAGGGTTGGTCGAAATATATTAATTGTAATATTGGAGTTAAGCAAGGTTTCCCCCTCTCTCCTACCATTTTCGACATATACATCGATAAGCTAGAAGGTTGTTTAGAAGAATCAGATTGTACTAGCATGACATTAGCAGGAATAGTCATCCTCCTTCTTCTCCATGCGATGTTATTGTTCTTATGCCAAGGTGTCCCTTTGATCTTCAATTCTCGAGGATTTCCACTCTAATATGGGTATGACTGTTAACACTGAAAAAACAAAAGTTATGATTATGAAATCCAAGAAGGTCACTTACGCTAATTTTGTGTATGTCAATAAAAACTTGGAGGAAGTGACTTCGTAGAAATATCTCGGAATTGATATCCATCACAAACTCAATGAAAAACTATAGCATTAAAAGAAAATGATTAATGGAGGGTGGGAAGCTTATTTTGGTCTTGAAAACAATTGTAAATCAACAAACCTTGTGATGTGGGATAAAAATGAGTTCCTCTTTGAAACTCTCATCATTCCAGTTATCTTGAACGATTGTGAAGTTTGGGTTTGCAACATCTCTCTAGAATCTTGGAGAAAGATTGAACAAATACCTAAATGTTTTATAACTTATAACCTCAAAATTAGAAACAATACACCCTATACTATTCACCTCATAGAGGTGGGTCTTTCCCCCATTGAGAGCATGGCTATTTCTAGGTACTTGATGTACAAGCACAAGATAAATAACATGGGAAACTAGAGTATTCCTAAAATTTCTCTAAAATCCAATCAAAACCACCTATGTCTAAATCTGGGTTTCCATAAAGAATCTCTGGCTTGGTTAAACCATTGGGGAATTGATGAAAATGTCACTTTGCAAAATATTGATCATAATATTAAAAATATTACTACATCCGAGTTTAAATAGTAAATGTGGTGTGATAAATATTTAGAGGTTAAATTAAAATTAAAATATATTATAAGGAAGTCATTAACCCTAATTTAGAAAATCTAAAGTATGGTTGTGTTTTAACTAGTACAAAGAAGAAAATTAATATATCTAAGCTAATAAAAAACTCTCGTGAGCTCCATAGTGAAACATGGGGTTGGACAATTCGGGTTGAAAAGATTTGCCATCCTTTTGCGACTATGAGCGTTGATGATGAAACTCATTTTCTCTTAGAGTGTCATGCATACACCCACATTAGATATTTTCAAAATCTTTGTTACAATACGGACTTTCCTAACCTTCTAACCTATCAAAACTATGATGAGTTAGGAACGCTTCTCTTCGAGTTTTTTAAGCATCGGAATACAATTTTAAAACAAACTAAATAATTCCTTACTTTTTTTCTCAAATTCAATAAAGAAAAATTGGTCTGGATGGACATTAACCATGATCATCATTAATATTTTTATTTTTAAATTTTTAAGAAATTTCTCTCCAATGTTTTTAATATAATATAAATAAAATATTAGAAAAATCCAATTAATCTTTAGTAAATTAAATAATTTTAAATATGATTGGTTTTATGGTATTATAATACTTTTATATTAAAATATATACTATTAATAAAACTTATTTAATAATAAATGAAAAGTTTAAAATTTAAATCAAAAATATATGTGATTATGACATAATAAATGAAAAGTTTAAAATTTAAATCTAAATTATATGTGATAATGACATGATGATGTTATTTTCTTTAGCACAATTTGCAAGTGAATGAGGTTAATTATTGTTTCAAGAATTCCATTTTTATAATTACGCATGGTGGAAATGAAAATTTCAAAATGAAAATGTTTTTTTTTTTAAATTTATAGTAAAGCAAGATATTAATTTAAATCTTACTCTTATTAAATTCTAATAAAGATTAAATTTCTCTGTATATAAACATTTTTCACTTAAAGATCCAAGGTTATGATGGATTTTTTTGGTTTCAAATATAAAGTTTCACTTGAAAAAGATACTAAATAAAGCTAAAATTACACCATCCAAATCTTATCATCCAAAACTTTACATCATTCATAATGTGAACATAGTGCAAGGAAAACATATTTCCATTATCAAAATGGTAAATAATAAAATAATCCATCCAACGGGGAAATAGTACAATGAAATAGTACAATGACAAATATGCAATACACTATTTTCTCTGACCCCACCCACTCCTCTCGGATATTTACATATTGATCAGAAAGGATGCTGAAATCTAGGATAAAAAATGGAATGCCACACATTTCATGTCGACACTCACTTTATGTATGGTATATGTGAAGTATGTAAAATCGAGTCTAAGTAATTTTCTAAAATATTAAAAAAATATCGCAGTATTTTTGTCTCGATACAGTGTTTTTTTTTCTCATTTTAATAACTTTGCTTTTCCTTTTGATTTAAAGTCTTATGTTTCCAAATGCATTGTTTTTCTTTTTAACATTTTATCTTCCTTGCTCTTCCTTTTAATCTAAATTCATATGTTTCCACTGATTCTCCCCTGCAATCTACATGGTTCACAATCTTGTTTTATTCACTTTTCCATTTATTCAAAATGTTTCATTTTCTTTGTATGTTCTAACTCAGGGTTATAAATTGTTTTTTTTTGTTTTTTAATTCCATCATAATTAGTATTTTCACGATGAAAAAAATTATTATGCTAAATATTGCATTTAAAATGTACATCTTGTTATATGGAGAAAACAATGAGAATCAATTGATTATGATAAAGAGAATAATAAGATCATTGAAATCAATGAACTATAAAAAGAAATTTATAAACTTGATGTTTAAATTAGTGTCATATAAATTATATATACTTTATAAAAACAAATAAAACACTTAATTCACTGCAATGTGAGAAGGAAAATAATAACAATTTATATTAAAGCATGTACAATTCAATGTAAGTAATTTTCCAAAATGTGAGCCATTAAAACATGTTGTCATTGTATTATTTTTATGTGTACAAAAGTATGTGCAATTCAATGTAAGTAATTTTCCAAAATGTGAGCCATTAAAAAATAGTGTAGTATTTTCATGTTGTCATTGTATTATTTTTCTTTGTACAATTGGCCTTTTGCTCTCTCCTTTGTTCTAGAGTACAATGTATTGCAATTATTCACCATTTGGAATATATGTTGTTCAAAATCTTGTTTTCTTTGCTCTTGTATTTGTTAAAGAGATTTATTCTCTTTATCTCTTTCAATTTATTGTTGCAAAACCACATGTATATTTAAATAATATCATTAGTATCATTCTCATTACGAGGAGATATGATTATGTTGAGTGTTCTACTTTGAATATGTACTTTGTAACAAAAATATTGTTTTCTTTGTTATTGCATTACTTTATTTTTGTAGTATATTTTATTTGGTCTCCCCTTTGTTCTAGAGTAATCCATTGCAATTGATTTACCCTTTGCTTGCTAGCAATCTTGTTTTCTCCATTGTTGCATTTGTTCTATAAATTCATTATCCTTATGTCTTTTAATATTGTTAGATAACCCTTCTTTGTTTTTCGATTTGATTATTATTAATATTCTCAATATGAAGAGATATGATTATATTCCATATTCTTTGTTTTTTGATTTGATTATTATTAATATTCTCAATATAAAGAGATATTATTATATTCCATATTGTATTTCAAATATGTACAATATAACATAGAAAAAATTAATGAAATTAATGCATTATACGAAAGTAAATAATAAATCTTTGTTAAAATCAATGCATCATAAATGATAAATGAAATTTAAAAACTTGATGCTTAAATTAATGCACAATAAAAAACATGTATACCTTGTAATCATTTAAAGAAAACATAACATTCAATTAAACATAAAAAAATAATAATACTAATAACATTTCATATTAAAGAATTTACGACTTTGTGTAAATATTTGTCCAAAATGATATAAATTTTGTGCATCCACCATCTCATAGGCATAATTTACATTTTAAACCACAAAACAATTCATTTTTAGCATTTTAAAGTATAAATTTTATTATGAATTCAGTTACGAACTTCTTTATAAATCCTAAAGTATAAATCTTAATCAAATGAAATCCTGGATCCATCTTATAGTGATAGATAAAAGGTTTAGACGAATCTAAGATGTCATCCCATTATCACTATCTCCTCTATTGAATGTGTTAGAGTTGAGTTATGTATTGGATTGCAATGACTAATACTTATGTTCATGAGCCTAAATATATACTATTTTGTATGAATATAGAGATAATTTAGTTTAAAAATGGATATGATATGAACTATTTTGGATTTAAAAAATTGTTTGACATATTACTTCAAGAGTTGATTAAGAGTGGCTATTACTTTGCAAGGATTTATGTGTTGTATGTTAATATCAACTAACACTTTTATAGCTATCACTTTGCAAGGATTTATATGTTGTATGTTAATATCAACTAACACTTATAGATTTAAAAAATTGTTTGACATACTATTTTAAGAGTTGATTAACAATGACTATCACTTTGCAAGGATTTATGTGTTGTATGTTAATATCAACTAACACTGCAAAAGCCATGGAAACCTTAATAGTGATTTAAATGATAGGTACTATAATTGTGAAAATAATTTTCAAAATTACTTTACTTGGAAAATATAATTTTGAAGTGATGGTCATTTCAAAATTACCTTACTTGATTGATTTTGATATTGAATGCCAAAGAAAATATAATTTTGAAGTGATGGTTATAAATGTTATGACGAGTTTGGTGGCTTAGATGCATATTGAAAAGGCCGATATATCCCTAATTGACCAATATAATATGCATATGGATATCCCATGATATGTTCTTGTTTTCTTAACATAGGTACTAGTTATGTGGGACATTGTTGAGGATTCCTAATAATTTACATTAATGAAAAATATTTTTAGCAATCTCCATATGTGCACACGGAGTTTCTCATAACAATGAATACTATCATTAATATTATTTGTTTAGAAAACATGGTAGTAATTCGTATGTCTTAAACCATTACCTTCTTAAACGCGTCTCTAAATAGTTAGCAAGGCGCATCCATATTTCGATATAACATGTTTTTATTTGGCTAAAGAGATTTGTGAAAACTTACGAGAAGTTAAGTGATAAAATGAATGAGTGGATTTGCACAAAATTGAAAAGTTTAAATTTAAATATATTTGTTTAATTAATTAAGTATATTAATAAAAATAATTATATTATTTAAATTTATTAGTTAATTTAATTATTATATATTAGTACAATTACTTAATATATGGATGGTGAACATTGATAGGTTACAAATTAAGTGTCATGAACAAATTGAGTGTTATCCATGTATCAGTTACGAGTTATTCATGTATCAAATACAAGTTATCCATACATAACTAGTTATTTTTGAAATATATATATATTTTTAATTCTTTATTTCGAATTTTGGAAAACTGCCAAATCTGAGCATAATACTTATCTCATCCTCATGCAATCTAGTAAAAGCATAGGCTCTAGCCACCCCAAATTCTACTAGCACAACCACTTAACTTGTGGCTAGTAACATCAATAGGCCACAGGTTAAGTGCCAGGAATAAGTTATATGTTACTTGTTCTTGCCTCAGGTTAAGTGCCAGGAATAAGTTATATGTTACTTGTTCTTGGCTCAAGTTAAGTGCCACAAATAAGTTATATGTTACTTGTTCTTGCTTTCTTCTAGTTCAAGGGTTGTCTGCTATGAACTACGCATTATCCATGCATCGGTTATGAGTTATCCATGCACAAGTTGAGAACTATCCATGCATCAATTATGTAATATTCCAACTTTTGGACTGACTGTCTTTATGATGCTATATTGGGCCACGGCCCCAATACTTGTGATTTATTCTGATTATGAGGCATAAGCCCTAGTACATATGACTTATTCTTTTATACTGACATATTGGACATGGATCCTGACTAGATTCCTTTATTGTTTATACACAGGGCAAGAAAGCCCCAATGTTACTGATTATGTTTTGATGTGGGCACAAAGCCCTAATATACTGGAATGACCCTTTTTCTTACATACTGTGCAGTGATGTGAATGACATAATTTGATTTATATAGTGTGTTGAGCGTGGACTCAAAAACACACCGATTACCTATGTACTGGGCCAAAGCCCTGATGTACCTAGAGGAAATATATAATGTACTGGGAGTAAGCCCTGAGGTACATTGAGTGTTGGGCATAAACCCTGGAGAACTCCAAGCTTGATAAAATGAATACCGGATCCGAGGCAACTGAAAGATCCTAGATGTGCCTCACAACCACATTCTAGCACTAGTGTTGAGCGGGGACTCTGGAATTGCACTAGAGTAACACCCATGTGAGAGTGTTGAGTTAAATGGCTCTGAAGAGCACTCGGGGTTACGGAGTTTCAAAGTGTTGAGTCGGGAAGACTCTGAAGAGCAGTTTTCATCACATTTATTTAAATGATTAAATGATTCATCTTTTACTATCATCACCTACTGCGGGAGCTACCATGTTAAATGAGGGAATCCGACATGCGAGAAAGAGAGACTAGAAGTGCCTATCCTAGCTTACCAAGATCGTCCAAAGAAGTGGACCCTATCCTTAAAAACGTTGAAAAGAAGTATCTATTTATAAATTATTTATTTTATAAAGTGGTGCATTTAATTAATAAATCAATGATACTCGAATCATGTACTTAAATTATAAACTTTATTATTTCAGTTTGTGAAAAGGCTCAAAAGCACTCTAGTTAAAACAAGTTGAAAAGTCATGTTTCCAAAAGAACAAATAATTAATTAAAACAAAGTTTCTTTTATTTAAATTATTAAAATTAAAGAAACCAATATATTTTCTCCAACAGTCCTAATTTCAAGATCTTCTTTCCCTACTTAAGGAGGGCAGATTTCCAAGTTTGGGGGAGGATCTCTTTATTTATCATTCTCCTATGGTAATCAAAGGGAAGCTCACTGCTCCAAGAAACTGAAGCTACTTTACTTAATAATTCCCAGATCTTAACCAGTAGTGGACCTAGGCTCTCTCTCTCTCTCTCTCTCTCTCTCTTTCATTGCATATCGAAGCCAAGCTCGGGGGGATCCAGATAGAACCGGAAACGGTTTAGGGGTCAAGGTTGGGAGGAACATGGTAGCCCCAACATAATTCTGTCCAGGTCAGCTGAGTTTAAAGGGCTCTACTCTAATAATTGTTTGAATGTGCAGGTGACTTTAGAGAGGGAACCAACTACCAACATCAGGTATGAAACATGAACTCTCTATTTTTGTTTATGTTAAATAATGGAGATGGTTATATATGTAGTATAGGGTGTTGCCCCAGCATCCCTCAGACTTGCTTCTCATTAACCCTAGAATTGTTAAATATAGACTTGCTGATAAAGATTAATTAGAGAACTGTGGTTAAGTTAGAATTTCATAGCTAGTGAAGTTCTGTGCAACAGAATGTCTAGCAGGTCTAGCTCTGCTATCATGTGCTAGACATTCTTGATTTCTGTTTTCAAGAATTTTTAAGAAAACGCAGATTTGTTTATTCGAGAATAGTCATGTCTTTATTTACAAGTTTAGTTTAAATTTAAAAAAAAAAAAAACATTGTAAATCTTTTTATAGTCTCTGTATAGGGAAGTGTCGAATGCTGCTCAGTATTAAAATAGCATGTCTATTATTCTTTTTTTTTACACTATCCTAGGTTTACATTGTTGTTTCTTTTCAAAAATACTAACCATGCAGGCAACAAACTTGGACTTCGATTCCTATTAAACACTGCATACATTATCCTCTTCTTCTTTAGATTTAAATAAAATTTATACTACCGACAATAACAACAAAACCTAGAAACTTATACAGTGACGATTTTGACGAGAGAACTTTTCAAAACACGCTTTGGAATTTAGTATCAAGCATCAAAACATTACGGTTTGCTCCCTGAGCATTTCATTCCATCATCGTATCACTCAAATCTACACACAAAATCACTACAGCCAAAGTATTTGTAAACAACATACTGAGAAGCGATTCACACAACAAACCAGGGTTCGAATCCCATCAACATTCCATCTCCCAGTTGTTGACAAAACGAAAAGCACGCCCCAAACAAACAGAGTATGGCAGACGCATAGAATCTAAACCCATAGAGCACGATTTTACTCCATCATACATTTCATCATAGAACCTGTAGCTATCACATGCTATACACAAAATCAAGACCCATTAAATGTTGATGGAAGTCGTGAGATTCACCACACGACCTATTTTCTAACCTCTGACAACACAAGAAAACAAGACGGTATTGCTATCCCTACTTTCCTGTAAACATTACGATTTCTGAAAGTAGTAGTAAAAACAATTCGTGCCTAGCTCAGACATCAAATAGGTTAGAGGGTCGAATCCCTCTCTAAACATTCAAGCAAACCCTCTCTTCTCTTTGCAGACATACCTACACCAACCAAAAAACCGAAACTTTACTTTTACAGACTTCTATGTTGCCGGCGCATCCACAGTAGACTAGCTAGGGTCTTAAAAGACTCAGATTTCATTCACTTACTGATTCTATACACACCATGGCTTCCACATAAACATTTAAACCCAGAACATAACAGGATAGAGCAACCATGAAAGCGAAAGCTTGTAGAAATTTATATAGTCCCAGCATAGGATTAATTTACAAATCCCAGTAGCAAAACGCGGATATCTTTCTAAGATATACATACATAGCTAAACCATTCATTATACATTTGGAAGTTTCCATAAGGTTCAAATAGCAGAGACAGGGTATCATAGTCTCTCACAAAAACACCACAACCAGATAGCATGTACATATGAACTCCCGATCCAGCCAAATGGCGACCCCGAGGCTTCATTCAAAATATCGAGCCAAAGGCTCTACGAAGCTTCCCAAAACAACGATTCAACAGCACCCTGTCACGACTACGAGAGGAAGGAGCATGTTGGATAGGATTGGACTTACCATTAATTCGCAGGGCCTGGCCATCTCTAGCCAACCACGCAGGAGGGCACGCCTTTCTTCACCTGTCAACAACAAATGCATTCGGATTAACCCTGGAAATTACATTTTAAATCAAACTATCATTTTAAAACTATAAACAGGCAGAACGAGACTATCACCTGAGTTTGTAACAAAGAGTTGCATCCATTTCATCTTTTCCGTAGCTCCTTGGTGCCAAGACAAGGAGCATAGCTCAGGTCTGGCATGAGACCCTCCTCCAAGAAGAAACAAAAACATAGATCAGAACCAGAGGAAACAAAAACGTAGAGTGACCATATCAGTCGCAAACCCCAAAGATCTCGAAAAGCTCCCAAGCCAGCTAGACTCTCCATACGCTGGAACCGAGGGGTAGTTAATACCCACCCACTTAACTTTAATGCACCTTGAGAAACCCCCAAGCGCCATAGTGTAAGCCATAGGGTAATATGAAACCCATACTCCATAGTTTTTATACAACTCATTATAATCACAAATGCCATAACCTTTGAAACCATAGCTTTGGGTGTTAGGTCCTCCACATCTTGTTGTCTCTACACTTTGCACAAGCCATGACTTACTCCCCTTATGAGGGATTTTGAACAAGGAATGGAGCACCCATAGCCGCACCTGCACGAAAGAAAATAGAATAGATACATTAGCAAAATTTCTAAGTAAGACCAGTACCTGCCAAGGTCACCCTTACCTCTCGGCAGTCCTGTCGGGGCTTACATTTTCTCCCTTGTCCAGTTACAACCATCAATGCCCCACCATGGGCCTTATGTTCATCAACTTGAGTTCTTTTACACCTGAGGTTGTAGCTAGGGTTTTACCCCTAGCTTGTGCAAATGAGCACCTACTAAGGAGAATGGACTCCTTAGTAGCAGTTCAATAATGATTAAATGATTAAGCTAAAACAACAATTAAATTACTTCTAAAATATTGCATGAAACATAAAGAAAAGATATAAAAAAGTAGTTTTGTATTGATATTACCTCCAATGTGGAGGTTGATGAAGCCCTTTGCAGTGTCCAAGAGGATGCTCCAAGCTTCAGTATGCTCCTTCTCCTTCTCCAATGGTGGGGATGGGCCAAAATGGCTCTCAAGGTGAAAATAGTTCGAATGATGAACTAGGGTTTCGAGAGAGATTTTGGCAGAGTAAGGGTGCTTGTGATTGTGGATATGGAATAAGGGATCTCCATCACCTATTTATAGTTTTTTGGTGGTGGAGTGCTGACCCATGGTTTTAGGAAACACATGGTTTTATGCAGCTGTATAGGGTTTTTTCCTCTTTTTCCTCATTATTTTATATTTTTTATTCCCTTTTTAGGGGTTTTTGCTATTTTTGGAGGAAAAAGGGGGTTTTTTAGCCTTTTTTAGGCTATTTTGATGGTTTTGTGGCCTTTTGGAGGCATTTTAGGCCTTTTGGAGGCTTTTTAATGGGATTTTTTGGGATTTTTAAGGGAAATATGGTAGGAAAATGGACAAATGAGCCATATAATGTGGTAGATGAGGTAGTGGACACTTTTTGGGTGTTAACAGATTGCCCCCTGATGTGCGAGGGCAGGAGCTCATCGTATGGCCGATGGACATCATAAGTCATGAATGGTTTTCCTGGGATGTGGAGAGAAGAGAAGAAACAAACTGAAGCCCGGAACAACGATCCCGAATAACTGCAAGAACTATAAGTACATAACCTCAATAATGGATGAGGAATCATCTGATCATATGGACGAGGCGGGCATACCCATGCTCGTATCAGAATATAATAATAACAATGGGGTCCAAAAATGGGGACCTGAAATATACATGACCTCAAATACTGACTGAGGAATAATCTCAATATATGGACGAGGCGGGCATACCCATGCTCGTATCAAGATACATAAAAAACTGTGAGGCCCGAAAAGAGGGACCTGGAAGATACATGACCACTGTGTACATCATAAGAGTCCAGAGGGGACACAAATCTGGGACATACTGCTGGGCGGACCATGTCTGAACTGAAGAACTGGTGCACTGGAATATCAACAGTGCTGCTGAATGTGGTACCAAGGGAACTGATGAGCTGCTGGATCAGAGTGACAAGAGGTACACTCACAATGGTACACTGAACTGGGACTGAAACTGGGTACTCAAGGAAGCATGTAACTGGATGGCTTCCGAATACAAACGCCAACGCAGCCCGGACATCCACGGGAACATATAACTGGTCATTCCGAAGTGACTCACCAATGTGCTAGAGTCAGGGGAAATCCGGGGTCTTCGACTAAAAACTGGTGGGATATAATCCTACGCGATCCTCCACGATGCGATCAAGGTGCTGAAGTTGAGCATGGGAGGAACAACTACTCAGAGAGGCAATGATGACTCCTCTCAGAATGGTCCGTAGGCACTTACCACAGATGGTGATAAGTCCAAGGCGTAGGGACCTCTGGGCCTATCCTCTGGAATAGAGGAGTTGTCGTCGACAGAGGGAGACCTGCAACTATCAAGGCAATGATGTTTCCTTGACAGGAGCGCGAGGTACAAGACCGAAATGGGAGAGTGCTAATGGCAGGACTGATAAACTGTGGGGGGACAACTGGGCAAGTAGAGTGGATGGACTCAAACTTCCTTTGTTCAGAGTATGATAATGGGAATGATCTGGCAGCATATGAAACTGACTAAGGGGAGAGGGATCATAGCTGTATTGGATCTGGGGAGATGATTGGTCTGAGGGAGACGCAAGCTGGGGTAAAATGGCAGGAGACTGCAGAATACTCTGAACAAAGGCGACCTGATTGGGGGTGCTGCCGAGATGATCGATCATAGTGCCAGGAGGCACGGGAGGAGACTTCTTCATGGGTTAATGAACTAGAAGAAGTGTGTGTAAAATGGTAATGTCGTGTGGATTTTACGAGCCCAGGACAGTTCATGCTCGTGGTTGCTTTCAATTTTAAGGAGTCTGAAAGCGATAAGAAGACTCTGAAATGATGGGATGGTACTGTCGTGTGGATTTTACGAGCCCATGACAGTTTATGCTCGTGGTTGCTTTCAATTTTAGAGAGTCTGAAAGCAAGTAAGAAGACTCCAGGGGGTTGCTTTTTCGTAGATTTAGTCTCCAAGGCCCAAAGAAGCATAAAAGGATGCAATGAAGAACTCTTCTAGCCGGTGTGACTAGAGTATTCCTTTTTCGTAATTAGTCTACCAGGTCCGGAAAAGGGTTAAACTTATACCAGATAGACGCCCTTTCAGGTACTTTAACGAGCATGAAAGGAAGCAAGATTGCTCGGCGATCTTTTCATTCTTTTAGGAGTCAGAAAAGAGCTTAACAGAAACTCCCTAAGTGCCTTTTTCGTAAAGGAGTTGTCCAGCCCGAAAAAGGGATAAAATTATACCGAACAAAAGGAATGGCCAGGCAAGGAGGAAGTGTTCAATCAAGGATCAATAATGGTGACCAAGAACGAGGGTGTTGGGGAACACTGATGGGCCTCCTTGCGGGGTAGATGAAATGGTGGCAAAATAACGAAACATTTGCAGTATGACAGGAGTGAATGGCTCATGTAAAAATGTGGAACAATCCGATAGCGACCGATGTGGCACGCAAACCGAGGCAGCAAGGTGTCGGGACACAATGTTGAAATTGTACCAAGTGAGAGCGAGAAATGATCTCAAGCATCATCACGAGCTCGGAAGAATGAATCCGGCGATATAAAGGGTGTCAAAAACGGGTAACGGCCGATGTGGCACGCAAACCGAGGTGACGGGGGCATTTTGGAAAAATGCCCAGGAAATCTGGAGGTGAGAGCAAGAAATGATCTCAAGCATCATCACCAGCTCGGAAAAATGAATCCGATGATATAAAACATGTGAAAAACGGAGAACGGCCGATGTGGCACGCAAACCGAGGCGACTAGTGGCATCTGAAAAATGGGTAAAAAATGACAGGGTAAAAATAATGCAACGAGTGGACCATCATGACGGTCTCGTCGTGCTGATTCCAGTGGTGGAAACGGTTTGTAAAACGGACTAAAACAAAACAAAAGTACTGTACAACGCAGACCAATGAGGCCGCGGGTTTCTTTTATGGGTAAAAACGCTTGAGATACAACCCATTACGAGGGTTGCGCAAAGGACGGCCTTCGGAGTCAGCTAAGATGTATGCCCCCTTGCCGAGGCAGGTCTGCACGACGTAAGGGCCTTGCCACATAGATTCAAACTTCCCTTTACCGGTTTTGTCATGGGCTTGGTCATAGGCGAGGACGAGGTCCCCTTCGTGGAAAGTTCGAGGGTGAACATGTTTATCATAACCGGCTTTGGAGCGGTTTTTGGCAGCTTCGATGTTCTGGAGAGTGGCCCGACGGTCTTCATCGGCTTGTTTGAGTTGTAGCAAACGCTGCTCGATGGGGGAGGTATCAGGGAGAAGCTCAACGGCGATCTGTAAGGCAGGAATCTGACACTCGATGGGGAGGACAGACTCTACACCGTGAACTAGATGAAATGGTGTAAAACCAGTGGCGGTCTTAGTGGAGGTGCGGTAAGTCCACAAGGCAGGGAACAACATGTGGTGCCAATTAGACTTATGCTTGTCAACCGTTCGTTGGAGGATGGTTTTGAGGATTTTATTGATGGCCTCTACTTGGCCGTTCCCTTGGGGGTAGTAAGCAGAGGAAAATTGGTGTTCGTACTTAAGAAGGGTGGATAGTTCACGCCAGACGGCATCTTCGAAGTGTGAACCATGGTCAGAGACTAACTGCTTAGGAACCCCAAATCGAGCGATGACATGGTTGAAAAAGAAGCGGGCAGCAGTGTCGGCGGTACAATTGAAGGTAGGCATGGCTTCCGCCCATTTGGTGAAGTAATCAACAGCGACAACAATATATTTGTGGCCGTTGGCAGACTGGGGTCTACATTCCATGAAGTCTATGGCCCACTTACAAAAGGGACCAACGGTGACGACTGGGTGTAACGGAGCAGGAGGTGTCCGGGCCTTGGGGGCAAAAAGTTGGCAGTTATGGCAGTGTTTGACCGCAGTGATGCAGTCGGTGAAAAGTGTAGGCCAGAAGTATCCGGCGCGGACGACCTTTTGGGCAGTGGCCATCCCTGAGAAATGGCCTCCGCAGGCACCGCTATGACAGTCATTAAGGACGTGTTCAGCTTCCTCGTGGGTAAGGCAACGACGAAGAATTGTGTCAACCCCGCGCCGATAGAGGACATCGCCTAAGAGGAGATATCGAGATGCCTGGTGGCGGATGCGACGGCGTCCATTGCGGGTAACTTTGGGTCTGAACTTCTGCGTGCGTAGGTATAACAAGATATCACCGTACCATGGGTCATCGGACGAGATAGCGAACAGGTGATTGTCGGGTAACTCATCGGAGATTGGTTTGGCCGGGAGAAGGGAAGGGAGATCAGTAATGAGCTGGGCAAGCGCGAGGGCTTTAGTGCTCTTAGGTGTTTTGAAGGTAAGGTCATATTCCTGGAGGATAATGACCCATTTAGCAACGCGACCTTGCAGTAGCCGCCGATTTAGAAGATAGACCATGGGGTTAGAGTCAGCGACGACGGTGGTGTGACTCATTAGGATATAGTGTCGCAATTTTTGTACGGAAAAAACTACGGCGAGGGCAAGTCTCTCCTCACATGGGTAACGGAGGGGTGGACAAGACAAGGTCTGGCTGACGTAGTAAATGACGTGCTCCTGGTGAGACGCGTCTTCTTGAACCAAGACTCCGGACACGGCATGCTCGGAAGCCGAGACGTAGAGGATGAAGTCCTGGGAGAAATCCGGAGGGGAGATCAGAGGGGCTTGTGTGAGAGCCTTCTTGAGGGCTTCGAATGCAGCTTCTGCTTGCTCATCCCAGACGAAGGGTATGTGGGTACGGAGCAGGCGCAAGAAACCGTGAATGGTGGTGGCGTAATCAGGAACGAAGCGTGGAAGGAAGTTGGATTGCCCCTGCAGACTTTGGAGTTGCCTGAGCGTGCGAGGAGAGGGAAGGTCTAAGATGGCTTGGACTTTTAGAGGGTCAACAGTAATTCCTTTCTGGGAAACAATGAAACCCAACAATCGGCCTGCCGGAACGCAAAAGACACACTTGTGTGGGTTCAAGCGGATTTGGTATTTGCGACAACGCAAAAAAACTTGTCGAAGGTCGTTAAGGTGGGCGGATCGTTTCCGGGAACGAGCTGTAAGGTCATCAAGGTAGACTAACAGGATATGGACCAAGTCGTGAAAGCAATAGGTCATGGCCCGCTGGAAAGTGGCACCAGCATTTTTGAGGCCGAACGGCATGACGCGATAGGCAAAGGTGCCCCATGGGGTAGTAAAGGCAGTTTTGTACTGGTCTTCCTTACGGATCTGAATCTGATTATATCCGGAAAAACCGTCCATGAAGGAGAGGACCTCATGCCCCGCACACGCATCAATGAGTTGATCGATGAACGGCGTGGGGAAGTTGTCCTTGAGACAAGCATGGTTTAAGTCACGGAAGTCAGTGCATACGCGGATGGTGCCTTGCTTTTTGTTAACTGGAACGGGGTTTGAAACCCAAGTGGTATAGGCAATAGGATAAATGAACCCTGCCTTGCGCAGCTTCTCAATCTCGGCTTTGACAGCTGGGAGCTTTGAGGGATGAATGGGGCCCTGTTTCTGACGAACGGGGGGTACATCAGGCCATGTGTCAATGTGGTGCTCTATAATTGCGGGGTCAAGACCAAGCATTTCGGTATAAGACCAGGCAAAGACATCACGGAATTCTTTGAAAAGGTTTATGTAGTCCTCAATCTCTTGTTTACTGCAGAATGCTCCTAAAGTAATGAGTTCAGGGGCATGACCTGGAGCAGCAATATCAACTTGGATGACAGGTGAGATGTTGGCCATGTTACCTTCCTCGAAGGCATCAGGAGCAGGAATAGGGTCCTTGAACCAGTCGACCTTGGTGGGGAGGAAGTCTTTGGATTCAACCGCGTATTGGGTAGCGGAGCGAGAGGAAGACGCTTCTGGGATGAAGTAGGAACGATGATGCATATCATCCCAGGGATACTCCGGGGCAGTAAGGGCCTCAAGAATATCCTCATCGGTACGGAAAGTTTGCGTCGTCAAATCGGTTGACGAGGGGGTAGTGGTGGAAGAGATCATATAGATGGTATTAACCTCTCCGGAAGGTGAAGAGTCTGGGGGGTAGATCTCCTCAATGGTAGGTGGTGCCGTCTCAAGATCCAGATTGTTCATCTCATAGAGAGCCGCTCTGTAATCCGGGAGATCGGGACAATGATGTGAATAATGCCCGTAAATACCGCATATGGCGCAGGAGTGGTTGGTACGTAGGGACTTATCTTTAGGCTTAGGAGTGGGGTTTAGTTCGACAGTTGGGATGTTGGGGTCATCATCGAGCATTTGCATGTGCTTCTGTAATGCGGGTAACTGTGGGCATTGGTGGGTCGCATGGCCCAACTCGTCGCACAACGAGCATTTGGGAGGAGCGCGAAACACTGGAGGGTTCTTGACTGTCTTTGGAGGTGGTACGGCAGTGTAAGGTTGGGGACCTCTGCCCCCAGTGGGTTTGGGAGTAGGAGGAGGTGTCGTGGAGGACGAAGGGGTAGAGACACCGGGAGGTGGCTGAGTGGTAGTAGCCATGGGTTGCACCGGCTGGAGGACGACATCTGGTGTCGGCGGGCGAACGAGAGGCGAAAGATACCATACAGGTAATCCCAAGGTTAACCCAGGGAGGCTAAGGGTAGCCATGACCGGGGCGCTTACTACTCCCGATGGAGGGACTAGGAAGGGGATCGTATGGATCGGTGTAACACCAATGTGGCTAGGTACCAGTGGTGGTTTTGGCAACAAGGGTGGTTGAGTGTTAGGTGGTAGGTTGTCGTGGGACAAGGTACATAAATCAGACATTTCGGGCGTAGATGACGGCGGAGGAATGGATTGAAAGGTGGAGGTCATCGGCGCGTCTGAGTAGACTCCAGGCCCCGTAGAGGAAACAAACGAGGTGGTGGCACTAGAAACAGGTTGTTCAACCATGGGGAGAACATTTTCAGGTGCCGCGGGAGCACTGGGATCATAGTAGGTGAGCTGGTCAATCTTAACCACGCGTCCTTCATGGGGGAACATCATGGTGCGAAAGACAGAAGAGGCAACCGCCCGCATGGCATACATGTAGCTGCGGCCAAGTAGAAGGTTGTAATCCAATTGGGCATTGATTACCTCTATGTCAATAAGGACTGTTTTACCACCTAACTGGACAGGAACGTTGGGCAGGAGGCCTTGGGGCTGGGCCGAACGACCGTCGTAGGCACGTAACGCAGTAGTGGACTGCTGGAGAGGAGGGGATCCTAGCTTTTGCCATACAAATGTAGACATAACGCATGTGGAGGCACCCTCATCGATGATGCACCGATGGATAACAAGGTTCCTAACGGAAACAGTAACTTGGAAGGCTAAGCTGGAAGGTAGGCGTGGTTCAGACTGGTCTAAATCAAATGCCATCAAATGCGAATCATTTGGGTCAATCCCCCCAATGGCGGAAAGTAAAGTCTTGCGCTGGGAAGGGCAGTTCTTCAAGACTTCTAACGCAGACATGGCTGCGGGAGATTGGGCTAGGTCGTCTACGATGTTGTAGTTTGACGCAGCGCGCGCGTTAGGGTTATTGTTGATTCGGCGAAGTGGGAAACGAGGTGCTTTCGCAGCGCCGTCTATGGGAGGCGGAGGTATACGTAACGCCTGATCGGTGGGATGGGCGTTAGTAGGTTTATCCGTGGGAGTGGCTTCAGAGGTGGATCCATATTGGTTCCGACGGGTCTGTAGGTTGACGTCAGCAGATGACATCATCAGCAAGTGGTGGGTACCTGAGTCAAACATGGGTTGATCAGGGGCAGCGTAAGTGATCTGTTGTTGTTGGGGTTGCACGTTAGCTTGAGGGGCCAACGGCTGAGTGTTCACCACGCCTTGGGTTGGTAAGGGGTTTTGCAGCACCAAAGGGGGTTGCTGAGGTTGGGGGGGGTTGGGCGGTGCTTGGGGAGCCGCATGCCCTTGGCGATGGGCCTCGTCAACCCAGAGCTGCCGAGCTCGCTCCAAGTGTGGGCAAGCGTGTGTGTAGTGTCCATAGACCCCGCAAATAGAACAAGGGTGGTTCGTTCGCAAATTGGGGTTTTTGGCCTGCTTGGGCGGGCGATCAGGGTTTTGATTAGCGGGGGCCGCATTGTTGTTGTCAGGGGGATTAGCCGGTTGACCAGCTTGGTCTGCAGGTTGGTTGTTTCCCCGATTACGGCCCTTGCCGCGGTTCTGTTGGCCCTGGTTACGTTGGTTTTTCGGGTTTTGCTGCGGGTTCTGTTGGGCGTAAACTTGCCCTTGGGCAGCAGGTGGATTCTGAGGTTGCGCAGGTGCAGGAGCAGGCTGCGGAGGATGATAAGCAGGTTGAGGCTGAGCAGGTGCAGCAACTTGAGGGGGTTGCTGATAGGACTGCGGAGCAGGTGGTGGATGTGCCGCAGGGGCTGCCTGGGGCGTATAATAAGCTGGTGGGGCTTGTGAAGGCACAGGAGCTGAGGCAGCCTGCTGATGGTAGTAAGGCTGAGGGGCGACTGGAGGAGCATAAGCAGGAGTCGCATACCCGAAGCACTGAGGTGGACATGAGGGTCCATGGGAATGGTGATGTGTCATAGGAGCATACGAGTTGGTTGCTCCAGACTGTGAAGTAGCCCGCGACAGGTCGGGGCCAGGGGTAGGACGTGCTATAGAAAATGGTTGGGGATGCGAAGAAACACGGCCAATGATACCATCTGCAGCGTGGGATGCCCCCGGTGCATCATGCTCGGAGGACTCGCCGCGAGGGGCATCAGGTATAATGGTATAAAGGTAACCCGATTGGGCGTAAATGAGGTCGAACTGTTGGGCCTTAAGGATGGCTTCTTCTTCAGACTGGGGTCTTTCTGAGGCCACATCCTTAGCGATAACCGGGAGAAGGGATTTGAGGAACCAATCTAGGAAGATACGGTCGTCAAGTTTGATCTTGCATAAGCTACGGCGTCGACGCCACTCATGGATGTGGTCCGTGATATGGGTAGCCGTGTTTTGTCTACAAGATAGAAGGATCTCAACGCCCGCGTCATAGCGGACAGGCAACTGGAAGAACTGCAGGAATGTAGAGGCAAGGGAGGCAAAGGTGGCGTGGGTCCCATGTGGTTGCTCAATATACCATTTGGCTGCAGAGCCAGTAAAGGTGTGCTGTAAGAGACGGAGGCGAACAGAGTCATCCACGATGGAGTTAGAAGAACACCATAGGTGAAAAGACATGATGTGGTTTTGTGGGTCCTCACCGGCCTTGCCCTCGAACTTAGGGATGTCCGAGGGGAGATTGGTAGGCATATGAGGCCACGTGGGGTCGTGTCGAATAGGATCGTTGGTCAATCTGGCCAGGTCAGGTAGGTTGAGGCTAGCCATGAATGGCAAACTAGAAGAAGACTGTGACACAGTAGTGCTTTGGACCAAGTTGGGGCCAGTGCCCCCAAGTGGAGGGACAAGATTTAGGGTGGTGCCCCCAAGTGGGGGAACTGAGGTAGTGGAGGATGGTCCAGCACCACCATGGGTAGTGTGAGCCACTGAGGTAGTGGGGATAGGTATTCCCGCTGCGGGAATAGGTACCGTGAGGGGTACAGTAGATGGGTTCCCCATGGAGGGCATACCAAAA
This sequence comes from Larix kaempferi, assembly GCA_027924585.1. Lineage (NCBI taxonomy): Eukaryota > Viridiplantae > Streptophyta > Pinopsida > Pinales > Pinaceae > Larix > Larix kaempferi. The sequence goes on along the minus strand of BSBM01000338.1, from coordinate 20,733,187 downwards.
ATAGGTGTAGTAACTGGTGTAGTGGTGGATGTGCCACCAATGGTCCCTAGGACAAACGGAGTGGAAGTCGTGCCAGCCATGGGGCTAGTAGGGGCAGTGTAAATAGGGTTCTCAGACTCTTCGTCAGAATCTGAGGTAAAGTAAGGTGCGTCACTATCTGGTGACGGATACCTACGTCGCTGACGAGTGGAGTCAAGTGACAAGGCTCTAGATCTGTGATGAGTGGTATCAACGGACAATGATCGGAATCTACGACGTGTGGTGTCAAGAGAACCGTGTTGTGGGGGCTCGCCCCTGAGGCGCCGAGAATGTCTCGGGGACTCAATGGTGACAGATGGTGTCTAATCTCTGTGGGTTGAGGTGAGTATAAAAACAGCTCAAAAATCCTAAAGCAACCGAGTGTGCAGAAGGAGAGCTAAAAAGCAAGGCACTCAGGCCAACAACCAACTCAAAACACCCACTGCAGCAGCTATGCTACAATAGGTGGAGTAATAACAAAGATGGTCAGAATACCAACAAGCAGCAGGTTTCCTAAAAAAGAAAAAATGGTGGACTCACTAGACCAAAGGGAGGTAAAGGAGCATGCAAACACCTAGCTAAAAGTATTCTGACTCAACTAAACATATCCTCTGCAAGGTGATGAAATCCAAGTCAGATAATATGAGTAGGAAAGCCAAGTGGCTATGATATCCCCCTACCGGGAGGGACACCGGGTAGTCAATCCTAGAAGAATGGCAACTAAGATACCTCGTTCATGACACGCCAGAAAGGTGAATCTGCCGTTTAGTTCGTTGACCGCAATACCCCTATACAGGGATATCTCGCGAACCGCGAAAGGTAGCCCTTCGGTTACTGAATGGAGTGCGGTATTCCACTCAGGCCTCCGGAACCAGTCTCCCGACTTCAACCCTCCTAAGGGAGAGGCCCTCTGACAAACTGGTCGTGACCGTGCCAAAAAGTACTAGGGGATTTTGGTTCCCTATTTGGACAACAACTATGTCTCAAGTGAAATAACCAAGGGGTGTTATTGGAAGCCTATCCCCCTGATCCTACCTAACTACAATGATTCTTTTGTGTTCCCCAAGTGGGGTTAGAATGTTGGTTTAGTTAGGTACTTTTTAAGGCTCACTTGATTTTATGTGACAGAGTGTGTGCTCGTGAGGTGTTGAACCCAAAAATAGAAGTGCCACAAGGGGGGCAACCTCCAATCTATCAATAATATGGAAATTGAAAGTTTAACTTGCAAAATTTTCTGAATTTAAAAAACACTAAAATTTTTAAAAGAATTCTGTAAAGGGAACAGAAATTATATTGCAGAAAGGCTGGTAAGGTAGTGAGGCTGCAGGTGGGACAAGGGGCTGTTCAGATGCAGAAAATATTGCAGCAAAAGGGGCTGGGCTCAAAACAGGAAAAGAGCAGAAATCAGACCGCGGGTCTGTGGCAGATTGGAACAGGCCGACCGCGGGTTTAAGGGAAACAGCGGCGGTCAGGTCGCGGCTATCGGGCCAACAGAGGCAGTCGGGACGCAGGAAATAGGGAAAAAGACGCAGTCGGGTCGCGGCAAAAGGGCCAACAGACGCAGTCGGGACGCCCGAAAGAGGCAAATAGCCGCAGTCGGGACGCGGGAAAAAGGCCGACAGGCGCAGTCAGATCGCGGCAAAAAGGCTGATTAGCCACGGTCGGATCGCAGGTAACAGACTTGAATCCTCCGGTAGGGCGTCGGAAGCAGTCTGAGAGCCGCGGTCGGATCGCAGGTAAAGGCCTGAAAGGCGCGGTCGGAACGCGACTGCAGAGGGAAAAGACGCGGTATGCAGAGGCCGAAAGGGACAGCCGAAAGTAAAAAATTCAAAACGGAAACCAGAAATTCAAAATCTAGGGGAGTCGCCAAAACTGTAGCTAGGGTTTTACCCCTAGCTTGTGCAAATGAGCACCTACTAAGGAGAATGGACTCCTTAGTAGCAGTTCAATAATGATTAAATGATTAAGCTAAAACAACAATTAAATTACTTCTAAAATATTGCATGAAACATAAAGAAAAGATATAAAAAGTAGTTTTGTATTGATATTACCTCCAATGTGGAGGTTGATGAAGCCCTTTGCAGTGTCCAAGAGGATGCTCCAAGCTTCAGTATGCTCCTTCTCCTTCTCCAATGGTGGGGATGGGCCAAAATGGCTCTCAAGGTGAAAATAGTTCGAATGATGAACTAGGGTTTCGAGAGAGATTTTGGCAGAGTAAGGGTGCTTGTGATTGTGGATATGGAATAAGGGATCTCCATCACCTATTTATAGTTTTTTGGTGGTGGAGTGCTGACCCATGGTTTTAGGAAACACATGGTTTTATGCAGCTGTATAGGGTTTTTTCCTCTTTTTCCTCATTATTTTATATTTTTTATTCCCTTTTTAGGGGTTTTTGCTATTTTTGGAGGAAAAAGGGGGTTTTTTAGCCTTTTTTAGGCTACTTTGATGGTTTTGTGGCCTTTTGGAGGCATTTTAGGCCTTTTGGAGGCTTTTTAATGGGATTTTTTGGGATTTTTAAGGGAAATATTGTAGGAAAATGGACAAATGAGCCATATAATGTGGTAGATGAGGTAGTGGACACTTTTTGGGTGTTAACAGAGGTAACATTGAGACATTCATTTTTAAACATGTGAAACTATAATTCAGTAAGCAGGAAGTACCATTAAGACAATACTTTAGTCTGAAGTGAAGACCATAGAATTTTCCATAACCATTGTTCAAGCGCATACACAAAACCATTAAGGCATACAAACAAGTAACATGATGATCTCAGAAGAACTTAATCCTAGCAAGGATACCGTGAAAACTTGACCGTGCATACCATCTACAGTGTTGAAGTTAATTTTAGGAATATTGTCATGTTAGGCAGTTTAGTTACAAGAAAGAAATTTTTTTTATTTACTAATTATGGGACATTACAAGTGGTATCAGAGCCCAGTTTCTAAAACTAAGTGACCTATTGGGCTCATTAACGAAACATCCGCTGCAGATTCAGAGTCAAACAGAAACGTACATTTAAATTTTATTTTTGATTACGTGGATATTAACATGAAATTTTTGCTTCTATTTTTGCTGACATAAACATTTCAGGTACATACACTATCTGAGAAATGAATGCAGGAAAGGGAAGCAGCATACAGGGAAATCTAAATTCCCCACCACGGGAGCAAGAAATCGTGGTGGAGCTCAACTCAGATTTAATGAGATCCATGCAAAACCTGCAGGCAGAATTCCAGAGTTTCAAGGACGAGAACATACAAGAAAGAAGAGAACAACACGCTATAAATGAAGCCTTACTCCAAATCTTAACCAAGACAAAACCCCATGAACAACCTACTCTTTCAGTCAACACTCTTAGAATCGGAAGCCATCACACAAAGAAATCAACTAGTTACAAGCTGGAGGAACAGGATGTGCGCAAAGCAGATCCAATGGAAGAGGACTGTAAGAGCTCTTCCAATGACAACGGTTCACCACCTCCTTGCAAGAAAAGGAGGAAGAGCGACGACAGTTTGCATGGGGAGTTAAGAAAGATAAAAGCCCCAACTTATGACAGAGAAGTCAACTCATGAGAGAAAGCTGAAGAATGGCTGCTAGGAATGAATAAATACTTCAAAGTTCACAATTACTCTAGTGAAATGCAAGCCCGACTAGCCATTTACAACCTAAATGGTAAAGCCTCCAGATGGTGGCGGGATTTGAAACACACCAAAGGACAAGAACTGAGAGATATAACCTGGGATACTTTCAGCAGAATATTCCGGGACAAGTATATGTCTGAAAGATTCTTTGACAAGAAAATAAAGGAGTTTCACGAGCTCAAAATGGGATCCCTGACTATGGAAGCATTCATAAAGCGGTTCCTATACTTACTGCACTATGTACCTTATATTAAGGACGAGAAGGTAAAGATTCAGTAGTTCTTGGGTGGGCTGCCACCAAACTTTAGAGAGAAGATAGAGTTTGACATGCCCAAAACCCTTGATATAACCTTACATAAAGCACGGCTGTGTTATGAACACGGGCAGCCAAGGAATGCCAACATCAACAGAAATAGAGACAGATTCAGAACCTTCTCAGACAACTGCAAACCGGGTTTTAGATCCCCACCTTTTCGGAAACATAACAACAGTTTTCCACCCAATAGGGGTTTCAACCGACCCCAAGCTCGACCAAATGCACCCCCACCACCAGCCAACATGACAGCCTTTAACAAAGGGACAAAAAAAGTTCCACCAACTATTTCCTGTTGGAAATGCCAAGGGCCACATTACTATAGAGACTGCCTCAGCAAATCAGATGGAATTTTACACAACATCCAAACGGAGCCTACCATGAGGAACATGGAAAAGACACCTAGTATTTATGCCGCTCTTGACGACCGACAGGCAGATCATCAAGCCACCATGGTGGAAATTGAAGGTAAGATATCTAACACTCCCGTTTCAGTTCTAATTGATCCCGGTGCTTGCCGAACTTATATCTCCCCTAAGATAGTAGACACCTGTAAGTTAAGCCGAGAACACCACGAGAAACCATGGCTAGTACAACTAGCCACCGGTATTAAACGAAGGGTCTCCGAACTAGTTAAAACTTGTGAGATAGACTTAAACGATTTCCAAACTAGGATAGAACTGAATATTCTACCCCTAGAATCATATGATGTACTTGTAGGCATGGTTTGGATAGAAAAATACCATGTCTTACTGGACTGCGCAAACAAAACCCTACTCTGCAAGGATGACCAAGGGAATCGGGAGATGATTCAGGGTATCTCTAGGAAAGTGTCCGTAAGACAGATATCTACCTTACAAGCAAAGAAGTGCATCAGGAAGGGTTGTAAGCTCTTTGCTATTAACATTCAAAACTTAGAAACTGGAAGTGATCAAAGAATCGAAGACTTCCCAGTCCTCGTAGAATTCAAGGATGTATTTCCCGAAGAAATACCGGGATTACCACCCAAGCGAGAATTGGATTTCTCCATCGAGCTAACACCCAGGTCAGTACCTGCCTCCAAAGCCCCGTACCGCATGAGTACGCCAGAGTTGGTAGAGCTCAAGATTCAGTTACAAGAGTTAATAGATAAAGGATATATTCGAACAAGTATGTCCCCTTGGGGCGCACCGATACTCTTCGTCAAGAAGAAAGACAAAATGATGCGAATGTGCATCGATTACCGCCAACTCAACAAGATGACCATTAAGAACCGCTATCCACTCCCCATAATCGACGACTTGTTTGACCAAGTAGGGGGAGCAAAGATATTCTCAAAAATCGACTTACGATCCGGATATCACCAGATGAGGATCCGTGATGAGGATATCAACAAAATCGCATTCCGAACCCATTACGACCACTATGAGTTCGTAGTGATGCCCTTTGGATTGACAAATGCACCAGCCAACTTTATGTGCATGATGAACAGTATCTTTAGTAACTATCTCGATAAGTTTGTCCTAGTCTTTATCGACAACATTATGATCTACTCCAAGAACGAAGTAGAGCACGAGGAACACCTCCGTATTGTGTTACGTATACTATGGGAACACCAACTGTACACCAAGTTTAGTAAGTGTGATTTCTACAAACCCCAGATTCAATACTTAGGACACATCATTTCAGAGAAGGAAATAGCCGTCGACCCTAAAAATATCAAGGCTATCGAGGAATGACCCACACCTACGTGTGTTTTCGACATAAGATCATTCTTAGGTCTGGCCGGTTATTATTGGAAGTTCATTGAGAACTTCTCACGTATCGCATGCCCCATGACCACCTTACAGAGGAAGGAAAACAAGTTCATTTGGACGACCAAGTGCGAAGAAAGCTTCCAGAAGTTGAAGCAACTACTAATTAGTGCACCAATTCTACGTATCGTGGATCCCAATGGGGATTTCGTTGTTTGCACGGATGCAAGCAAGGAAGGACTCGGGGGAGTCCTTATGCAAGATAATTTTGCCATATGCTACGAATCAAGGAAGCTAAAAGAACATGAGCAAAACTACTCGACTCATGACCTCGAACTAGCCACCATCATCCATGCTCTGAAAATGTGGCGTCATTACCTCATGGAAAATAAATTCTTATTGATGACTGATAACATGAGCTTAAAGTACCTTTTCGACTAACCCGACCTATACAAACTACTTCGATTTTAGGTTTTCTTCATATTTAATATACATGAATTCTAAATCAATTTCCATTCATTTGTGTAGGGTTTTGATTATTTTAATTATTAATTCTTAAATTGTTTAAACCGATACTAACTTGGTTTATTTCTTGTTTTGGGTGTTCAACTCGGTTGTGGCTAGACTCGACTGCTATGGAAAGCGTTCAATAGTTATGAAAATAACCTCATTATTTAGTGATTCCACTGTATCTGGTATGAAAATAAACTCTATAATTTGATTTAATGATACTTTTATATTTTAAAGGAAATATCTCAATATGCGATTTCCTATCCCATAGATTCAGATTTTCAATGTAATAGATAAAGATAATAATTCTAAATGTTGTTATTGTGTATGAATTTCGATTGCTTTTGAATTCTAAATTCAATTTAGAACTTAGGAAAATATTATTATAGAATGTTTACGCCGTAAGGCTTCTTATTTTAACTTTAAGGTGGGGTGGGGTTAGTCGATTTTTCATTTTAAAAAAATGAATGGCCAGATTTGCAACATAGCCGAATATTCTTAGTCGCGTCCATGATCGGAGCATTGGGATTTCGTGAAATAACTCATGAGCATGTTTAATTCCAATCGCTAGTAATGATTTAAAAAAAATTAGGGTTATTACACATGTATGGCAGTTTCAAATAATTGTTGACACTACAACGATAACTGGTTATGACTCCATTAGCCACATGTTTAATTCCAATCGCCAGTAATGATTTAAAAAAAATTAGGGTTATTACACATGTATGGCAGTTTCAAATAATTGTTGACACTACAACGATAACTGGTTATGACTCCATTAGCCACATTGTAGGGGCGATTGTAACCAGTAAACGCTGCGTATAACGACCACGTTTTTTGTCCAAACAAAACGATTGAAACTCCAGAGTAACCATGAAGGAATCGAGTTAAGCTGGTATGAATGGCCGAGTAAAAGAAATTCTTCTTAGTGATGACTCTATCCATTCTGGTAGAGCTTTTCATCGCCATTGCAGAGCCGACCAAAAATATAAGTTATGGCCCCCGGCTTTGTTACCGCGAGGTGCATAATAATCCCTAATTACCAGTCAAATTGATGAACAATTGCAGATTTGTACACAAACACATAAAGAAATCATGCTTTAACACATTTTCTTACATTTTGACTCAGACTTTCTATAAAAATTGATGGTGAGGCGATCATGCAGGGACATGGTATTAATGAGGTATTTTGATTAATTTCATGTATTTAAAGTTATGATTCGATTATAACAGAGTTATGATTCGATTATAGTCTTCATTTGGCAGTCGGCAATCTGGATCGAAGCTGAAAGAGATCGTGGCGTTGATAGCCGCGAGAGGTACAACATTCGTGATCGATATGGTTTGAATCGTTATCCATAGAATCAGTATGGAAAGAGAAGAACGATATTGAAATGATAACCCTGCTCATGATAGTCCCAGTTGGGGAATACCATTTTTCTTGATGATTGCGATTGAGGACTGAATAATGAATAGCTGTATTTATTTTTGTGGAAGTTTCGATGGACAATACATGCATACCATAGTTCTTGCAGGACGAAAAAAAAACTTGTCATGATTGTGGCCATGCATATATTTCAGTTACTACACGGTATTGGCTATATTTTTTTAGGTTGATAGGTTTTTATTTTATTTTTCTTTCAAGAGCAGTTGGCCATGCAATTCAGTTTAGCATGGTTTTGGAATCGAGCATTTAAGAGCATCTGTCTTTAAAAGAGATTGGACTGTCACAGTGATAAACATCCTCTTTCACAGTGATTTTGAAATAATTTATTTTCGCATCTTTGTGTATGCATCTAGGAAATTAGGCCTTCATACCAATAGTAAGAGGAGAGGACCTGGTATAGAGTTTACATGGAAAAAGACTCTTGCTTGGGACTACTTCGGGTCTCACATCATTGTCAAATCATTTCCGGTGCCAAGTTTTTCTAGAAATACCAAATATCATAGATCAACTCCAAGTTTGTTTGCGACAAAGTAGTCAAGATTTTTGGAGGACGGAAACTTGCTACACATCCTGGTGATCCTTATTAAAATTATTGAACTTCTATTGAAAGATATAACTGGTTAAAAATATCCATGAAATGTATTGGCTACTTTATAAACATTTGAGTAGGAAAAGTTTATGGTTGGAAAAAGTCAGTCTACGCAAAAATTCATGACTTTGGATGTAAAGTCTAAGTTGAATAAGGAGGTGGCCTTTTGGTTGTATCTGGCCATGGTTGATCATTTTCATAACCATAAATTTATATTAATATGCCATGGATTGTATTATTAGCTTCTTACATTTGTTCTCCATGTGATGTTTTTACTTGAATTGGGCTTCTGGGTTTCAGGTAACGACGATATGAATCGGGTGGCAGCCGGAATAACTTTCGACTCCTCGGACTGCCTGCAAGTTGATGTCACTAATTCTAATCAATTTAATCGATTTAACCCATGGAAATGGCAAGTTTGACTGCAAATATGAGATGGGTAATCTTTGTTCATAAATTTCATATGAATGGTGTGCTCTTAAGAGGGACGAGATAATCTGTTTGTTTTGCAGATATGTACAACAATGGTGTTTCCGCTTGGCCGGAACCCCATTAAAACAATGTTTCCGCTACAATCATTTGATATGAATTCCTATGCTAAAAGTTGCGAAAGTAATTATGGAGTGGTTCCTAGGCTCAATTGGGTGACAACAGAATATGGCGTTCGTGTAAGTTCTGAACTAACAAAGAATATATTGTATGTGTAATATACATTTGACCAAAGCTTTTCATACATGATTTATTATAATTTGTAGTACACAAAACATGAGAAAGGCACTGAAACATTTTGGGAGTAACATTGTTTTCTATAATTATTTTTTTTCAATTTTGTATGTGACTATTATTAATATTATTTTAATTATTTACAATATTTAATGTTTTAATTTTAAAGATTTAATTATGTTCACCCAAGACTCTATATTCCATTACAAACCGTCAATCCATGTTATATTATAAGATTCAAATGTACAGTGTCGGATGGTGTTGTAGAAGCTTAGGTTAAATCTTATGCTTATGTTGTTGAGTGAAGGTTCGTTTTAAGATTTTTTTAACATCTTATTTTATTTTACAACTTTTATAATATATGTATTTGTTTTGAAGTAAATCTTTCTAACAATAATATAGAATTATATTTTTTATTTTATAATTTTTAAAAATTATTATTTAATTATAATAAATTAAATACAAATTATTTTAAAATCAAAATTTTGATTTAATATTTCATTTTTTAAAATAAATATTTAAACATAAAATTATAATATTTTAATTATACAATTACTTTCATAAAAATATAAATCTTAAACCTAAAATTATAATATAAATTTATAAAGTAAAAATATAATATATAAATTTATAAAAATATAATGTACACACTTTTTTTTTTTATAATAAAATGTCATGTGTATTATATTTTATTATTATGTGTAAAGAATATTAATATAATAAAAAATTTATATTCTTATTTAAAATAATGATTTTATATTTTGATTTAAGTTTTGTTTCAATAAATTTTATAGGAAATTTATAATAAAATATTATTGTTCTATGTTTTCACATGTCATTTAGAATAATAAAATATAATTAAAAGTTAATCGTGGTAAACCAACGTCAAGAAAATGCAACAATAGTAAACTAAAGTCAACCAAATTCCACCATGGTCAACAAAATTCAACCATGGTCAACCATGGTCAACCATAGTCAAAGCCAATGAAAATTCAACTATGGTCAAATAAAGTCAACCATAGTCAACCAAAATCAACCATGGTAAACCAAAGTCAACCTTAGTCAACGCAAAGTAACCACAGTTAACCTTAGTCAACGCAAATCAACCATGCTAAACCAAAGTCAAACATGGTGAACCTAAACATAAATCTAAATGACCATGCAAATGTGATATAACCATTGAGGTATATAACAATTCAACCATACTCGAACACAGTAAACCATGAACAATCGTAGTTAACCACGAACAACCATGCTCATCTATGAACAACCATAACCAACCATAATCGGCTACGGATAACCATGGTCAACCATCATTGACTATAGTCAACCATAGTCAATAATGAGCAACCATATTCAACCATGGTTAACCATCATTAACCATGGTCAACCAAAGTCAACCATGCTTAACCAAAGTCTACCAAAGTCAACCATTATCAACCAAAGTCAACCATAGTAAAGCAAAGTTAACCATGGCAACTAAAAGTCAACCATGGTTAGCCAAAACAACCATGTACAACCAAAGTTAATCAAAATTAGGTAAATCCAACGAAAATCAACCAAATTTAACCACGGTCAACCAAATTCAACCATAGTAAACCAAAATCAACCATGGTCAAGCCAATCCAACCATGGTAAATGAAAGTCAACAATGGTCAACCAAAGTCAATTATGGTAAATCAAAGTCAACCACGGTTAAACAAAGTCAACCATGATCAACCAAAGTCAATCATTATCAACAAAAGTCAACAATGGTCAATCATAGTTTACCATGGTTGACTATAGTAAACTTTGGTTGACCATGGTTGACTTTGTTTGAGTTCGGTTAACCATGGTTGACTTTAGTTGACCATGGTTGATGATGGTCGACTATGGTCGACTTTATTTGACTATGCTTCACTTTGGTTGACCATGCTTGACTATGGTTGACCATTATTACCTATGGTTGTTCATGGTTTACCATAACCAAAGTCAACCATGGTCAACCAAAAGTAAACTAGAGCTAACCATGGTCAACCATAGTCAACCTTAGTGAACCATGGTCAAGCAAAGTCAACCACAATTAACTAAAAGTCAACCAAAGTCCACCATGGTTAACCAAAGTTAACCAAATGCAACCATCGTCAATCATGCTGAACCAAAGTCAGCCATAGTCAACCATGGTGAACCATAGTCAATTGATGTCAACCAAATTCAACGATAGTCAACTAAAATCAACCATGTTCAACCAAAAGTAAACTAAAGTCAACCATAGTCAACCTTAGTGAACCATGGTTAAGCAAAGTCAACCATGATAAACCAAAAGTCAACCAAAGACCACCATGGTCAACCAAAGGCATCCATGGTCAATTAACGTCAATCATGATGAACCGAAGTCAATGAAAGTGAACTATAGACAATCATAGTGAATCATAGTCAATTAGTCTACCAAAGTCAACCATAGTTAGTTGAAGTCAACCAAATTCAACGATAGCAACTAAAATCAAGCATAGGCAACCATTATGAACCATATTCAAAAGTCATACAAGGTAAACCAATAATTGATTATGGAAAAAAAGTCAACCATAGTCAACCAAAGTCATCCAAAGTGAGGCATAACTAATGACAGTCAACCATAGTCAAACATAGTCAATCAAATTCAACCCAAGTAAACCAAAGTTAACCATGGTGTTCCATTATCAACTAAACTCAACCATGGTAAACCATAGTCAAGCATGGTCAACCAATAATCAACCATCGTCAACCAATGGTCAACCATAGTTAACCAATGTCAACCATAATCAACCATTATCAACCACACTCAACCATGGTCAACGAATAGTCATCCATAGTCAACCATAGTTAAACATGATTAATCAATAGTCAACCAATGGTCAACCATAGTTAACCATGCTTCACCAATACTCAACCAATACTCAACCAACGATTATCCAATAGTCAGCCATGGTCAACCATAAGTCATCCAATAGTCAACCAATGTTAAACCATAGACATTGATAAACATATAAACATTGACAAACATTAGTTAACATTGTATTTTCAGAATAATTGAAACTATGTATTTATGTTATGCAATGCTAAACATTAGTGAGATCAACGGAAAAATCACCTTCCTGATATTCCGAAGGAATCAAGGAAAGCTAACAACACATGGGAAATCTCAACAAACTTTCTCACATATCGTGGATGGTAGGTCGAACAAACCGTCAGGTGGTAATCCAAGCTAGAAGATGTCTCAACGAAATTGAACCCAGGTGGATGGAAAAAAATCCATCTAACCCCACCAACGCACCACCGTATCCTTGACAATTAGTAAAATTATTTTACATTAAGCATTAGACATTAAACATTATTTTACAATAAAATTAGACATTAATAATAATAATAATTATTATTATTATTATTAAACATTAGACATTATTAAACATTATTAGAATTATTTTTCATTTATTTTATTTATAATTATTATAATTATATTTTCTTATTATAAAATATTTACAAAATAATAATAATACGAATAAGAATATAAATTATCATCATCATTATTATTATTATTAATATTATTATTATAATTGTCATTCCTTATTATAAATTATTTTTCTTATTTTAATATAATTAGTTTTCTTATTTGTAATAATAATAATTGTTATAATAGGATATTGCTTTTTTATAATTATTATTATTATTATTATAATAAACTATTTCAATATTGGTTGTTTTATAATAATAATAATTGTTATTTTTATTATAATTAAATAATTAATATTACAAAATATTTAATTATTACTTTAAATTATTTATGATAATTATTATTTTAATTATTTTATAAATAATAATAATAAAAAATAAGAATATAAATTATTATTATTATTAATATTAATATTATTATAATTATAATTATAATTGTGAAACCTTATTATAAATTATTTTAATTTATTATTATTTTTCTTATTTTAATATAATTATGTTTTCTTATTTATAATAATAATTATTATAATATAATATTTTTTTTTTATAATTTTTAATGTTATAATAAATTATTTCAATATTTGTTGTTTTATAATAATAATAATAATAGTAATTTTTATTATTATTAATATTACAAAATATTTCATTATTACTTTAAATTATTTATAATTGGTTAAACATAATTATAAATTAGTTATTTTTATAAAATAATATTTGTTATTAAATAATTAACTAGTACTATAAATTATTTATAATTTATTAATTACAATTATAAAATATTTTAAAATAGTAATACTTATTATTATTATTATTTTCACAACAATAATATTAGTATGAAAACTTACCAAATATTCTTTATGGATCAACCGAAGCCATATTAATATTAATAATATGGTTTATATACAATCGGCATATATAAGTCATATTATTAATATTAATATGCCTTGCTAATTATATAAACTATAGGTTTTGAAATTGTAAATTTAACAGTTCAAGATATATAGGGTTTGATATATGATTCCTGGGCTTTTGAAAGGTCATTCTAGCTTTTCGATTTCTTATACATTATCCTAACTATATATATATAAACTCTGTTTTGTGTAATATAAAGCTTATAGTCTAACTATGTCAAATCTATACATATTTAATATCTATACTAGAATATATTGATATCTACTCTATAATGCTATTGAATGTAAATACTGAAATATACATTAACTTATAAACATTTATTTGATAATTTGCATACACAACTAAATATAATTCCGAATAAAGAATGTTTACGATAAAAATAGAAACAGTAATGTAACTAATAATTTCAGAATAAAAATAACAATATAAATAAATGAAACTTGAACCAGCGTATAAGAATCAAACTAAAAGTTGTTGTTCCTCCTCACCAACCTTCCAGAACAGCCAAACTACTTGCTCTGAAACCCAGACTGAACCACAAGGACATTGTATAACGTTGAAGATTCTGTGTAAACCTTGAATATCAATGTTTCCATCCTTAGCAGCTCATCTAAACATTCCCTAATCAGTGATCTTCTTGTAACAACCAACCTAACGTTGTTGTTATAATCAAGAAAATGATTGTCGTCCTGTCTATATTTCCAATCCCCGAAATAATCGGGTTCAATCTCTACTTGATTGCACATATCTTTATCATTAACGTCGTTGTTATACGTTGAGTTATGAAGATTCAAGGTTTGTAATTCAGGCTGGTTAAATCCTACATAACCGGGCGCACAACTTGTTTAGTCAAGCCATGGTTCCATTCAACTAATTGTTGACCTCTTCTTTGGTTAGTGACAATCTGATTGAACTCCACGTTGCTCGTTTGCATAACCTGTGCACTTACCATGTATTCGATAGCAATCTCAGTCATTCCTATTAACTTGTGTTGACTACGTAAATGTCTCTTGACTGTCGTGGTAGGTGTTTATTTAGTTTCCTTAACCGATAGTCCAAGTAGACATATGGAGTAATTAATTAAGAATGTTGTTGCTCAAAGTATGTGTTGAATTGGACGAAAAGCCCTTCAAGTTTTTATGATGTATACAATAGCGATGAGTATATGTAAATACCTCATAAATTTATGTAAGAAAGTAATGTTCAAATAGGTTGCATTATATACATATGAAATTGTATTTAATTTATTGTCATTAGAGATAAAATAATGGGGGGAAGTTGTTTATAATTATATTATATTGAATAAATATTGACATGTAGTTATTTGATATATATATAGATATATATATATATATATATATATATTAGTGATTATTGGAAAATTAACATGATGGTTGTTATATCTATATCTATATCTATATCTTTGGTATATATATATCTATTAGTGATTATTGAAAAATTAACATGGTGGTTGTTATATCTATATCTATGTCTATATCTTTGGTAGAATTTGAGATTGCAACAATTGTTTATATTGGTTATGTTTTGAAGCATTCTAGGATGTAAGGAAATATGAAAGTAACTGTCTTTTGTGGAATATGTTACATACAATGCATTGTAATAGTTGGAGAGTTGTATAGCCCCATCTTTAAATTATTACGACAATTAAAAAGAGAAACATAAAATTTGAAATTATAATTAGATTTTATCCTTAGAGTATATTTTATCTAACAGGTTGTGAATTACAAATTGGGTAAAGGTAATAGGAATTACCAATGATTTTCTTATATGTTATAGAGTGTCATATATATACATAACTATGTTGAGTTATAATTGTATGATTATGACCTTTAGAATGGAGAAGAAGAATAATTCACAAATATATAATTGTAGTAGAAAACGATACATGCTTGGTATTTATTTATAATCAAAGAAATTGTACATTACTAGCTCTCATTAAGTATAGTGAAAAATTTCCACATTTATAGTATTTGGGTTTGTTATTTTACTTCATGGGTTCTAGTCTTTCCACACCGAAAATAGTGAAGATCAGATATTTCACTACCCCCTTGCGTCTTCAATTCTTTCTTCTACATCCTCTATGAGAATGCATCTTCAACACATAATCTGCAATATGCTTCTTACAATAAATTTTGCAACAAGCAGGTCACAAAAAAATCTTTTCAATACAATCTCTACCAGAATTACTATGATGCAAGTCTAAGCCTCTATAATGCACTCTGCTATACAATCTTCTTACAGTCCCCAGATAAGATTATCTATGTACAACTTCGTAAGAGCATGAATTTAATATTTATGTATTCATGTAAGAAATTTTACTTGAATCATGAAGACACACACTTTGAATTGCATATCTATGAATATCGCATCCAAGCCAAAACAAGGATATATAACCATAACTTAAGAAAATGAAGCACCACGTGCTTAGGTAAATATAAAGATGTTTTGAGGATAAGATTTGAATTAAGGCGAAAGGTAACGAAACCATTAAAAACACAACAAATGTTTCCCAATAATGAACTCAACAATGATTGTATAACATATTTAGACACTAATGAGGATTTTATTTTAGTTTTTTGTTGACCTAAATATTATGTAAAACACACTCAAGTCCCAATCATGGGTGACATCTCAATAAAATGAAAGCAATAATTAGTAACACTTGAAAGAAGCCATAAAGGTCTATAAACAATAGTCCCCATTTCCAACACCACATGATATTTGTGTCTTGAAAAGAAAATAACAAGGAATGGCATAGCATATTTCGACATATTTAAGAGGCAATATTTTCCTCTAGTGTCCTTGTCCGTTACAGCCCACGTGATAAATTTTACAATTTTTTTGATACACAAGGCAAGGTGTTTCTACTAGCAAAAGTAATGCTGCTTGTCTAGGGTTGAATATGCCTTTCTTCAATTCGGCTTCTTGCAACTTGTTGTCTTCATTCACAAGTGTGCCATTGAGGCCCCACTTGAATTTTCGTTGGATGGTAGTGGTGAGGTGTTTTGCTCATGTGGGGATGCAACCGATTAGAATATAAGACATGAAGTTTATGTGGCAGGTTCCAATGAGTATAGAAATGACGATTAAACTTCAAATACTGAAGGAGGTAGTGAAAAACATTATTTTGATGATAAAAGTGATTCTAACAATGAATGAGAGATTGGTCATGGCTCACAAACAAAAAATAGGGTCTATTAACCTTAACTCGCATGAGAGGAGGACTATCGTGATGAGTGAGGTCGAAAGAGGTGAAAGGTTTTAGGATGCGGTCATGGGAGATGAAAATGGAATGCATAGAGGTAGACGTTAGGCTTTATAGATCCCACACATAGGGAGTAAGAGAGAACTTCTCAAGAGATGTTGAGAGGAATTTAGGTTTGCGTGTAAGACTGAGGAATGCAAAACTACAAAAAACATAAAGGTCAAACTGAGGAGAATGCAGATAGGAAAGTCTTGGAGTTGGAAAACTTGAAAAAATCATGGATTTGATACCATTGTCAAGCCAGGACAATAACTCCAAGGATGATTTTTATTGATCATAAATATTTATTTATACAACTGAGAGAGGTGACCTTTGGACTTCATATTCTCAAGGTGCATGCATCCTCATATTTGTAACTTAAGGAAAGTATTTACAACAATTTACAAGAGGATCCATAATACTATAGGGCTAGGTTTCCATCAAATTCTGAAAGATCACATATACTAATTTAATGTATGGTAACAAATTCTTGGAGGAACTGACTTCATACAAATATTTTGAAATCAATCTCAATCACAAGTTCACTGGAACTATATCACCGAGAAAAGGAGTAATGAAGAGTGGATAACTTATTATGGACTTGAAAACATTTTTTTTTTTGTATGTTGCAGAGAGGATTTATATTAAAGTACAAAAAATATTACATGCAAAAGATAGTCAGGAGTTCTGAGAGTCCACTGTGGCTTCTCGTAGAACAAAAAACTCAAACTAAGGCCTTGGGAGACCTGCCCATACGTAAGCTGATAGACTAGTCGCTCACATGTGTATTTAAAAGCCAAAGGAGTCTGCGGAAAGAATTTTTCAATTCGACAAGTTTCAATTCGAAACTTGTCGAATTGAAAAATTCTTTCCGCAGACTCCTTTGGCTTTTAATTACTGAACTGTGGATTAACTATGAACAACCACATGTGTATTGTTCATACATGAAATTACATAAAACTGCCAATAAAACTAGGCTAGACCTATTACAAAAAATGAGCATAGAACGGCTTCTTGCTTGAGCATTAACCCTTAGAAAAAATAGCTGATAGACCCAAAACAAAGTGGTATTCAACGCTCTCAGTGACGTAAATCAAAAGAAAAGAAACTATAGAATTACTTGGAGTTGCAAGTGATGTTTCTGCATTGGCCTTCTCCTCTAGAATAGGACAGGGATAATCCCTGAAGTTTGAAGAATTGTCATTGGCGACCTTAGCATTAGAGCTTGAAGAACTGTCATTAGCGACCTTAGCATTAGAGATTGAAGAACTGTCATTGGCGACCTTAGCAAGAAGTGACTATGTTTTTCCGAAAGAGATGGAAATCGAAGGACCTGGGCACTCCACATGCTTACGCTTGTGACTGTTGGTGGACGCCATGTTGGTGTACTCCTCAGGATGTTTAGAATCCTTGTCAAGCTAAGTATCCTTGTTCTCCTTTGGCTTGGAGAATTGTGAAAAGGCAGAGAGGAGGAAGAGTGTAGAGAAGGAGCCAGGGAGGGAAGAGGATGGGGTTTATTTCCCTACAAAGGCTCCCGATATTTCATAAGAATGTGTGCAAGCATATTCTTCACCATCAAAAAATGGCTATGCCTAACCCAAGTTCACTAAGTGACCATTTGCTACAACACCAATTCCTCCTCCCAATCGTCAATGGTAGTTCTTAGGTACCCACAGATAGAATTGCCATAGCCATTGACAATTGCCTCTCCTTGACCACAATTGGCCAAATTACCGCGGCCACTGCTGCCTTGACATGGAGTTGCACAAAGCCTCTAATACATGCTCCTTAACTGGACAAGAGAGAAAGAATCCCTGTATTCCACAAAAAGAAACTAGGGAGGTGCTGGGCGAAGCCCGAGTTCACTAAAACCATAAAAAACCAAGTGCTCAGGCTAGCGAGTCAGACCCAAGCAAACAAAAGCGACCATCCAAATGCAGAGAATGAACCTCACCACTCTTCCAGCTGCTTAGAATTCGGGTATGGAAATAATTCCTGCCAAGAGGCTTTAATTCAACGTTTGTGGGGGCCATTAATTCACGCGGAGGAGGAATGATAACCCTGGTACAAAAGCCAAATCTGTTAGGGGCTCGAATGACCATCGACATTAAGGTCGCTCGCATCGAGAGCGAGGCCCGTTTAATGTGAATGACGTGGAGTTCGAGATGATGCCACATGGTGGGAGAAGGTGGCCTTCGTGGTTTTCTCCTCACACTCCATATCAGATGGAAAATCTCTCGCATCTCGGGTGGACTTGAAAACGATTGTAAATCAATAGGCCTTTGGCTTTGGGGTAAGAAGAAACTTCTCTTTGAAACTCTGGTTACTCCTATTATCTTATATGGATGTGAAGTTTGGGGTTGAAACATCTCTAGAGAACCGTGGAAAAGGATGGAGTGAATCTAAATGCATTTTATAACATATAATATCAAAATTAAAGACTTGATACACACTAGTTTATCCTCCTAGCTGAAGTGAAGCTCTTCCCCATTGAGAGCATGGCTATGACTAAGTACATAATGTACAAGAACAAATAAACAACATGGTAAACAAGAGGCTTCTAAAGATTGTTTCATACTTTAGTCAAAATCATCTATGGCTTAAGAGAGGTTTGCATAAAGATGCCATATCTTGGCTAAATCATTGGGAAGTCCAGGAAAATAGCGATACTATTAAAAGTATTATTATAATATATCTAAATTTGAAAACAAGTTGTGGTGCGATAAAAAATAAAGAATAAGAGAAAATTAAGATATTATAAAGAGATGATCAACCATAATCTAGAAGGTCAAAAGTATCTATGTTTTAACTATCATAAAGAAGAAAATCAACATTGCTAAAATAAGAACAAATTCACAAGCTCCATAGTGAAACAAGGTGGTAGAAGCTTCCTAAAATGTCGTGCGATGAAAGAATTTACCATCTTTCAAGATGAAAATCACTTTCTTCCAAAATGTCTATGTACAAACTTTTCTAAGGTTAAATAGACCAAAGTTGGTCTCCTTGAACTTTAACAAACCATTATCATCATCATCACAAGTATTGAAAAGATTTATCAACTTAAAATTTGTTTTAAAATCTATCTTTAAAAAGAGTTCAATTGATATATTTTGATAATATTTTATAGCCTAAATATTTAAAAGAAAAAAGAAAAAAGAAAACCTAAACCAAAAATTGGTCTTAATAAACATTAATAAACACCACCACCATCATCATAAATTAAATTGATAAATGGTTTCTGTTCACACCATATTTGAAACACCCAAAGAGACCCTAAAAGTTTGTCCAAAATACCCAAAAGAAGTAAATTTACAAAAGATGTGTTAAATGAAGGGTTATAATTAAAAATCAACAAAGCAAAAACCCACAAGCGCAATAGTCCGAAGGAAATTATTGAAAAGGTTAAATTTTGGCGAAGTTCCAACGACGGAGATGACGAAGGAAAAGATCAATGGCTATCGTGGATCCCCGCACCGCCAAAAAGCTCGTTTGCAAACAATGGTGAGCGGTTGCGGACATAATACCACTGGAATACGTGTTGCATTGTTATTGCTCCGCATAGACGTGATAGTGGTTTCACAAACCACTAAAGCACCATGCAGAACCACCAAAGGTAATACGGGGAAACCGTGGGCCATAGCACGTGGCAGATGCAGAAGTACACAGGAAATGCGCCATTTGTTGACGATAATCAGATGGACGATATACACTAGGAAAGAATCAAGGGATGATATTCATCCGCATCATGGGAAGTGTGCACTCGATAAAGGAAAGGGTGGTCACGGTAAACAAACCACCTTAACAGGTGTCAGAAGACAGTTGATCCGCATGTAGGGAAACCAGAAAAGAAAACCACTATTTGGGATCGCGGATATCGACATGGGGAATAAAGAGGCACAAGATCTAACGGCTCAAATCACAAAAGCATGCGATCAACGGTTGGGAAAAAGGTACATTTAGAAAGATGCAAGAAAGTTAAGAAAAAGAGACTATATAAAATAAAAGGGTTTTAAAAAAACGACATTTTGTCTATGTGTCGCTGTTCTTGGGAGCTTTGAAGACCGGTGGAGATTGGTAGTTGCGACAGAAGGATAAAGGACGTGTCTGCACAGGTAGGGTCTGGTGACCTGGCTCACATATTTTAAAGGAAATTTGTTTTTAGAAACCAATTTAAATGGAGACTGTGCATGATATAGACGTTTTTAAAGCCAAAGAAGCCCTAGAGGACATAGATGGAGACATTTACAATACCCTAATTAGGTTACCAGTTGCTGAGATCAAGCTTAAATTGTCTAGGTTATTGGAAGAAGGTATAGTCATACACAGAGTCCACTAGTCATCCTTGTTAGCCTTCTGCCCGGACCAAACCCCGTCTTTTCCAGAATTAGTGTTGTGGTGTGTCGATAATTATTCGAGAGAAGAAAGGACTGTTTTAGACAATCGAAAAACAAAAGTCGTCTGTAAAATAGAGCCTTCCATCATAATCAAAGCCCTAGAAATTAATTTTTCCCAAACTGTCGAGTCTAAAAGTTTTTCCGAAACCTCTGCTATTGAGTTTTATCATCAAACCCTTCCAGATAGTAGAGCAAAGTTCCTGTCCACTCTTAAACCAGAAACAAGCATTTCAGATATCCCTTACCCTATAGATGTCACTTTATCTGATGAAAATACTCAGCTGGTTCTGACATTGTTGGCTTTAGTCCCAGGGTTTGACACAGAGATGTATGTAACTAAGTTTCAGTTAAGCCTTTTGTATAGAATGAGTTCAGTTCCGCTAGGGATTGATGAAAGTTAAATTCCTCGACTTACCTTTGAAGAATTCCTGGCTGAAAAAATCCATTACCAGATGGTCAATTTCCCTACTCTCAGACATTTCAGATTTCAGTCATTTTTTATGAAAATGATCATGATGGCCAATCATGAAGAATTACAATTCCCTGAGATAATTTTCACAAATTTATTAGAGAATAATATGGTTAATTACATAAATTATGTGCTTTCAGAAATTTACAGAATGATTTTTGGAGAAAGGTTGCCTAGAGTACTATCAGAGATGCAAACATGTATGCAATTAAGTACAGAATATGCTGTAGGGGATTGGTTCCTGTCAAAGAACAATACAGTGATCAGGTTATATGTGTTCGGATATCCACGTCATCATTTTCAGGACCTTGCATGCAATTAGGGTTTGCATGCTTTTTGCATGCAACCCAGTCACCATGTGATGCCTCCAGCACCTTATCCACCTTATTCTAGCACCCGGGAGCCACTTACTTCAGAGTTTTAGCCCTCTTAGTCAGGAAGGCGCCCACTTCTCACCTACTGCTAGAGAAGGGCGCACTTCTTCACCTACCACCTCAGTTTACACCTAGTTAGCTCTGATTCTCCCTGATTTGAGGCTAGTTTCACTCCCGACTGACTGTTTCACTCCGTTGGACCTCCAGATTTACTAGATGACTTGTTCTGACTTCAGTTAAGCCTCCCATGCGCCCTCCACTGAGTCTCCTTCCCTATATCAGTGCTACACACTTCAGTTACACATGTTACACTTAGTTAGACTCAGATTGACACCTGGATGACTGGTTCTTGTGCATTGATGACCACCACTGATTGATGATGAGAACTCCTAGTTGGAGTCAAACTGCACCATTCAGTAATTCGAATGACCTTCTTAGTCAATTCGAATTTCTCAGTCATTGTCACTATATTGTATTGTAATTATTCACCCTCATTGGGATATTGAGCACTGATGCATGTTTTGCACAGTTTTACACCATTTTTCTGAGTTTCATGTATTGTGATTGATTTACTTGTTCATTAGATCTGATGTGACTAATTTTACATGGTACTAGAGCCATGGCAGGGACAAGATCTCTTTTCTGCAGGTGTTCTACATGAATATTGAGTGAATTGCTCACCAATATATTTCAGTAGCAACATGCAAAATCTCATGTGCATGCAAGGCTGAAAACATAGTGTTTGTTTGTGTGTGATTTGCAGGTTTCTTACTTCCTCCATTTGCATTCGCTAATGCAGAGATGGATACTTCTTCTTCACAAAATATTCTTACTCCATTCAACTATGATGAATGGAAACCAAAGATGATTGCATTCTTGAAGAGACAATGTCTTTTTGATACGTGCATTGGTAATACAAGAGTTTTTTATTCTGATGAAGAGGAGAATGATTGGCTCAATGATTGTGACAGAGCTTTTGGAGCAATATGTCTTGCTATGTCTCCTTGTATGTGCTACCTCAGTAATACTGCTGAAAATCCAAGTGATCTATGGGTCCAACTTGACAGAGAATTTGGAAAGCAGAAAGAAGAGGATCATGCCAGCCTTTTGGATAACAAGCCCAATGAGATCTCCTTATGTGTTCTTTCCAATCATGTCTTGGCCTCAAAAATTGTTCAAGATGAAGAAGAAACTGTAGATTCAAAACTCATTCTCTCAAACTCTTCTATTTCAAATTTAGACTGATAGAACCAAGAAATAATATTGTTTTCTCCTCTTTTCTCTAGCGCAGTCCAGGTCCTTCCCTAGTTCTTCCAGTTGGCATTCTATAGACTCTATACCGAGTTTTCTCCATTTGGCCTTGGATGTTATGAGAGATGGATCTAGCGGTCCTTGACTTACATCATTATTTATATTCCAGTTCCTGAATCCATCCCCACTGCTCTTCTCCAGGAGCAGCGGCCTGCTATCAGAGTTTAGGTTTTTTCAGACTTAACTTAGATTGATACTTCACTTTATGTATCTTGTTCGTTTTTTATAGGAACCGTTTTGAGGCTTCTGCTTTGGAGTGACATCATTGTATCTGGTAGTTGATAAAGATTAAAATACACCTAAAAATTAGATGATTCTAACCACCAGCGTAGATTGACCATTTCACAGTAGAAACACAAAGAAGCCCTTATAATTTGATAAATTACTCCAGCTTCTCAGCTGAGGTTACAGAACATGGATTCATTAATGTCCATGAACAAAATGGTAAAAAAGCAAACAATTTAGAGGTAGCAGAAGATGGAAGTGGGGCAGCAGAAGTTATCACTTCAATTTTATTATTTTTGATATAGAGTCGACAATGCTCAGGGCTTAGACATAATTCCATACTTATTAGGTATCCAATTTTTCATTGTGGCTTTTGAAGTCCACACCAGCCACTTGGGAGTGAAAAACCTTTTGTTTTGGTGGTTAGTGTCTAAATCACATTGCTTGGCATTGGGATATAGTGTGTTCCCTTGCAAACTGATCTTTTATCCTCGGGACATTCTTGTAAAAATGTCAAGGGATTTTAATTATGATAGTATTATTTATTCTCGGTAGGGAGGTGATAGTGCATTTTCCATTATTGTCTACATTCAAATAAACATGGTGGATATTTCAGAGCAATTAAATATTGTGGAACAAAAGACACCAGATTTGTTTCCACATGCTGGTCTGACAAGATACTAGTATTGGGGCTAGTGTGGATTCTTCTTTCTCTATGCTCCCTTATGGTCATTCAGATATGAAACTAGGGTTTCAGTAGTCCCTTTTGGACAGTAGACTGTTTTTTAAATTTTGCGACCCTCTTTTTCCATTAGCACCATTCTTCCTTGGATGTTGGTTGGCATTTTTCAGCTGATTTAAGGGGTTATTTTACTGATCTATGCTCTCTTTCAGGGCAGAGCATTCCTTCCTCTTTCTCTTCTTGTAGCCAATCTATGTAGGTTTTAAGAGAAACATTAGTGTTATGGATGGAAAATTGTTGTTTCCTCATTTGAATGGAGCCTGCTACCATATATGTATTGATCAATTGACAACCCTTCTTTGTAGCAAAGGCTTATCAATGTATTTGGAGAAACCTATTTTGGTTGAGGATGATGACAATTATGAACTGGCCTGTTTGAAAAAGGATGAAGCCCTAGGGTTGATACTCTTTATGTGGAGCCAAACCTTGCCAGCCCTAATCGCCCCTGGAGTGCCAAATTAACATATCACAATGGGGATTTGAAGTTGGGTATGGAGGATAACTTTTCCCCTTAACCACCCAAGGTAGACCCAATTGAAGCTCACATTTTTTGTTGAATCTTAATGCAAACAAAATACCAAGTGTCTTTGGATTGATGGGGGACATTAGTAATGCTTTTCAACAATTTCCCAAATCTCATGGTGTTTCTTGGTGAAGGCTATTCCATAAACTCGACCAAAATAGAGTGGCTAAGTGTAAGAATAGGGAAATCATGGAAATGGCTTGATGTGTGCTTCATTCTTAAACATGAATCTATCCTTTTGGGGAGACATTGTTGTTTGTGTAACACACATTGTCAATTGCGCACCCACCCATATGAATCCTTATGTGCAGTTGCATGGGCAAAAGCCCTCTATTTCACACTTTTGTATCTTTTGGATCAGGGGCATGGGTCCACCCACCTCTTAAAAGGCAAGATATATTACTTGTCCATTATACTCTTCATAGGACTCTAGTTGTCTACAGTGAGACTTTTCAGAGGTATCATCTCTATCACCCCACCTCTCACTAGGTGACTAAAACATAATGATGCTCTTTTTTGATGAACCTTTTTCTCATGGCCTGCTGGGATCTCTTTCGTACTTGTTTCCTTTTTTCTCATGGCCCAGTGGGATCTCTTTCGTACTTCTTGGCTATCTTCACTTGATGAGTTATTGGGTGACTAGGCTTCCCGACATCCTGTTCTTTCCTAGCTCATAGTGATTAAGTCACATGGTTGGCTTAGTTTTGTTCAGAATCTTATGAATACTTGGTTACTTTGAGACATTGCTTTATTGGTTGGATCACTTCATTTAATGACCCATTCTTTTACCCAACACCAGTTGTGTGACGAGGAAATAGGAAAATAAATTGAGTTGTTCTTATTCTAGAAATGCGATGCTACATTTAGTGTACATCTCAGCCTTTGCCTTTATTGAATCACGTCTGTTGTTTTTCAAATACTATTGCTACTCAGGCTAATGTGTCTATGCCATGTCAACAAAATAAATAACACTTTTGTTGTCATTGGCTAGTAAGCTTAAGATGATAATTGGTTTTTACTTTCTGATTTAAATTTAATTGAAACATTGTACACATTCTGATCTTTGTTAGCTTTTCATGACAAGTAGTAGCAGTGATCAGTTTAACATTTGGATGTACATTACTATTGATGGTTGGTCCTGTTGGGTCATATCCCCTGATTTTCTGAAATCCTTGAAGCAGAAGGGACCTGCTTATTGGTTTTCATCACTTTTACTTGCCACCTTAGACACTGAAATTCTCCTCTAGGCTTCCTGAAAACTTCAATCACATGTTTAGCCCAACTGTTACCAGATTTTCCCTTGTTGAATAAACCTCAAAATTTATAAATTGTAAATTATCTGATGAGAAACCATGGCAAATTATTGAAATTATAAATTCTAAATTATAACTAACCATTGCAAAAGTTAGGGCTAAGACAGACTCCCAAAACAGTGTAAATGAGAATAACGTCCTATTTATCTAATCTTTTGCCTTCCAATCCTTTATAGAGATTTACACTCACCTCTTTTAGAAACTGTGTCTTGGGATTTTATTTTGGGTTGTAATGGATTAGTGTCTTAGAGAGATTTCAGTTAATTTGTACTAGCTTATTTTAAATTATCAGAATAAATGTCTTTCAAGTATATTGGTAAGGAGAGAATATGTTGAGATTTTGCCTTGAGAGTATTGCACACTGATTCTTGCAGGTTTTTAATATTGATGGAGGAATGGTTATGTAAAGACAAGCTGATGGCCTAGTGCCTATGAATTTGCAAAGAGCATGGATACTGGCTAAAAATAACTGTTGTTTTTAGATTATAAATAATTTCTTATTCAATTTCAGAGCTCCTAAGCCTATTGAATTATAGGTTTCAAGTGAACAAAAGCATGTGCTAAAATTTACAAGTTTTACATGGAACCATTTTAGTTTGGTTTTAGAGTTGAAAAGCGTTGTTGACCACAAGGCAGTTTTGAGAGTAACCCCTTTAAGGTCTAAGTGTAAACTGAAAATGTGTTATAGTATTATGCTCCCATTGTCTTTTATAGTAGTATAATATGTTATATGAATAATATGCTTTCCTTATTATAAATGAAAAAGTCAAGTCTCTTATAATGAGATGATGTTGAAGCTTACCAGAAAGTCTTCCTTTTTCACTTATAAGTTTTTCACCCAATCAACAAAGGAAGTAAAGTTCTTTATGGAGGATGACGTGTTTCCCGCAAATGGGAGAAGCTTCTTTGCCAAGAATTTTGTAAGGACAAATGTAAGTGAACCTATGGTTTTCACAATAGGTTTTAGTGGGATCCTGTTGTTATGTATTTTTGGCAAACCATATATTCGATGCATGATAGCATTTTTTGGAATCAACTTCTTTTTTATGGAGTCGTCTAACAATGAATTTTTAATAGTCTGTCACTTCTCTCATAATCCCGTCACTTGGGGGTTTTTCTCAATCAATCAGTCGCTGCTGCAAGCAAAGTGATCCACCATTTTATCATGATAATCACTCTCATCCAAGACTACCGTAGCGTTTCCTTTATCATTTCTTTGGTTCTTCCCATGGCTCCACTTACATTGACTGCCACTTCTTTGGTTCTTCTCAGCAGCATTACCACACCTTTGTTCCTTCTTAGTGTCAACCTTGCTCATTCTCGCATTTCCCCTTCTACTCAATATCCACATTCTGTTCACTTAGTTTCCTTTGTCCTTTCATGGCCATTGCTTTGTATCTCTTACTTGTACATTATTCTTTTGTTTTCTCACTTGTATATTATTCTTTTGTTTTTCACAACCACCACCATTTGTATATTATTCTTTTGTTCTTTTCTCAACTCATTGTTTCTGGCCAATTCTTGTGCCAGTTTTTCTTGTTCCATCCCTATATCCTTACATTATATTATTGGTCTCACGATAATCCTTGCCTTTGTTTGTTCGTTCTTGCTTGTTAAACAAATTGTGTAACTAAACCAATAAATTAGCACAAACAAATATCTACTTGAAACAATATGATAAGATCAATTTGATGGCACAATGGCAACTTAAATAATTCAATGGTTCCATAAACTTTGCTTGCAGAAGTGCGACTGAGACATTGTAAACCTAGACTGGCCTTGGAGAATTGTCTAAGAATGAAAACCATTGTATACGGTGGAATGATTGTTGTGGCCATCATCATTTGATCTAGAGAATTGTAACATATCTATCGTTCTCCCTTCATAGCCCAGATTGAAGCTGTGATGCTCTGTATTTGCATTTATAAACTGAAATTATTAAATGGTGACAAGAACAAAATAATTTAGTGAACAAAAGAAATTTGATATAAACATATATGGGGTACATCATCCAAGTAATGAACAAGGTCTTGTGGTGGATACACTGGTCATATAGTAATGGTGCAACTTTACCCTCTAGTATTTCACATTGGCTGCAATTTTCCTTGAATACAAATCAATAACTAAAATGGAAATAAACTTATAAATAATAAAAAACCCGGGTTATTAAATGTCTATTTTGTGCCCCTACAAGGTAAGTGGTAGCCCGCCATTGGCTCCAATGACATACAAAATATTCCAAACAAAATCTACATGAGCAAACACATTGCTAAATAGATCAAAAGAAAACCAAACTAGAAGCACCAACATGAAACACTCATCCCAAACTAGACAACTAGATGTGACACCATGCTACTTGGGAAAACACATGTTATACCATGCTCGACAACCAATACCATCATGCACTAAAGTAGTAACAACTAACATCTATTTGATTCCTACTTGAAAAAAATGTTAATTGTTTGCCATCGATGTTAGATGAGATGGCATTTCAAGGGAGTGGCCACTAGCAATACTAGTAACAGATGAGATGGCATTTCATTTATTATTATTTTTTTAAATAGAGATGGTCGTCGCTATAGCGACAGGTGTCCTAGCAAATGGCGACGAATTTGCTATACTAGCGATGGAGATGCTCCGTCGCTGGTATAGCAAATTCGTCACCATTTGCTAGGCCATCTGTCGCTATAGCGACACCGCATTGTTAGGTTGTGTCGCTATAGAGACCCTTCCTTAGCAACACTACTAAACAAGCAACTGTATGTTCGTGGCTATAGCGACACTTACTCGTTGCTGTAGAGACATATATTCGTGGCTATAGCGACACACACCTTAGCAATACCACAGACCATGTTGAAACAAGCAATTGTCTTTTCATGGATATAGCGACACTCCGTCGCTGGTATAGCAAATTCGTCGCCATTTGCTAGGCCATCTGTCACTATAGCGACACCACATTGTTAGGTTATGTCGCTATAGAGACCCTTCCTTAGCAACACAACTAAACAAGCAACTGTATGTTCGTGGCTATAACGACACTTACTCGTTGCTGTAGATACATATATTCGTGGCTATAGCGACACACACCTTAGCAATACCACAGACCATGTTGAAACAAGCAATTGTCTTTTCGTGGCTATAGCGACACATTTTCGTGGCTATAGCGATGCTTTTTCGTGGCTATAGCGACACCTACCTTAGCAATATCACAGAAAAGCAGAAGTATGTTCGTCACTAGAGCAACAGGAACACGTCGCTAGAGCGACCGAGTTGAGTCTTATGAAAGCACATCTAGAACTAACATGTATCCTCCATATCCCGTGGCTACAGCGACGGATGTTTTGAAGTGTCGATGTAGCCACGAAATTAGTGCGACAAAAAATGGGAGTCTTGTTCGTTGCTATAGAGACGAAAATGTGTTGCAATAGCAACGAAGTTGCGTGGCAAAAATGGTCACATGTACTAGTGTACGACAACAGAGGCAGAAAGCACGATGAACACTGCAATGGTGGGGTTTAAAAGGCCCGTACAAGACATAGTCAACATTGAAAGTGAAGAAGCAGAAAAAGGAAAAAAGTTAAAAATGGATGAGCAACAAGATCTAATGGCATTTTCAGAAGAGGAATAAAAAACTGAAGTCAAAATACCAGAGGTCATGGTAAATGAATACAGTATTCAGGAAGCCCCAGTAGAAGAAGATGTAAATAAACCACACAATCTAATGGCTGTTTTTAATGAGCACAGTCAAAATAAGCAGGAGTCCTCTTGACAAACTAGTTAGTTATTTCCAAAGGTTATGAATATATCCAACACAAAAGTCAGTTTATTTACTAGCAGAAATGCTAAAGAAAACTCTCTTAAATTTTCAGTTGTTATCAAAGATAAGATCTCAGAAATGAAAATTGATTTGACAAAAATCAATGCCACAGATAAAATCTTATTACATAGACAAATCGGAGAATTTATATACTCAGAGTATTTGGGAGGGATCTTAAAAGTTGACAAGTTGAAAATTTTAGTAGACAAATTAAATAACCAGTTGAGACAAGCAAAAATAAAAAATAAGTCTCGACAACAACAAATAAAAAGATTGCAATCAAATTTGATAAACAAAGAGGGAGATGCAACGACAAATTTACTCAAAGAAAAGGACAACACAATTCGAACGTTAAGGTAGAAACTGAAAATTCCAGACACTCAGCTTATCCAAGGAGCCGAACTGACTGTACTAGAGAAGGAAAAAGAAGAGCTGTCAGATGAAGTGAAAGATATTACTGCAAAAATGTTGAAGCTCGCCGAAGAGAAAGTTCATTGGGGAAAAGAGAAGATTTGTTTGGAAGAGCAATTGGAAGAGGTAAAGAAAAAGTTAGCAGAATTAGGTCAGCAACAAGCACATGCAGGTACATGTGAAGAGAAAGCTGGAGCAGACAGTCTCTTACAAGCCATGTCCCAAATAAGTCTAAAAGATGTCGAGATTAAAGAATTGAAAATTGGAACACAGAAGCTAAAACAAGAGAATGAGACAAAGGATAAAGAAATTAAAACCTTGCAAGCAAAGAATCAGGAATTGTGTGATAATAATAAAGGATTGGCAGCCCATGTAATAGGACAAGCTGCAATGCAAGGTTGCAAGCATATGGTATGGGATCAGATTATAAAGGAAGTTGAAAAATTGAGACTCTATCTTGATTATATGAAGATTAAAGAAAAAGTTGCCAAAGATGCTTTTGAAAGATGCAAAGCAGTCAGAGAGAATCTGAACAGAAAGCAAAAGGAAATAGCACAAAGGGCAATAACTTTCTTAAATAGTTTGACTGAAGCAGATTAGACAGCAATTGATATAATGAATAGAATTTCAATCATTACATGGGCTAAAAGAATTTTGGGGAAGTATTCACATGTTGAAAATATTGAAGTTAAAGCTGGAGATATACGAAAGGAAGTAATAAGGTTTAAGAAGCAATTTGAAAAATTAATAAGCAAAGGATTCCCTGCTTTTTGGGATGCAAAGCATGAATTGATTCCTCCAAATGAATATAAGAGGTTATTGTTTGACATAAGAATGGATCACGAAAAGTTTCAACATTTGGATCATATGCTTACTGGAAAGATTTTAATGGAGAAAATTGCGGCGGACTTCGAAATTTTAAATATGTTGATCTCAATCTGTGAGAATCTTCCTCTTGTTTCTTATGCAGGTCACCTTGAAATGCGAGTCTTGGTGAAGGAAATGACCAATTATGATCTACCCACGGCCGACCAATGGAACTATGTGGATAAATATGGAAGGACGAGATATTCTGTTCATTCATGAAGATGCATTCAGAACTCTTGCCAAGTGGCAAAAATGATGTTTTTATTTTAAAAATTTGTAATACTGTTTAAAGACAATTATCTTTTGAGTTAAGACATTTTCAGTTACTAGT
Source organism: Larix kaempferi (assembly GCA_027924585.1). Classification (NCBI taxonomy): domain Eukaryota; kingdom Viridiplantae; phylum Streptophyta; class Pinopsida; order Pinales; family Pinaceae; genus Larix; species Larix kaempferi. The sequence goes on along the minus strand of BSBM01000338.1, from coordinate 20,701,791 downwards.
TAAAAGAAGCGGTTATGTCAAGCTTCTTTCGAATTTTGTATAAAAGACAATGAGAATCATTTTTGAACGGGTTGAAAACTCTTTGAGAGACGATAAGTTTTGAAGTCAAATTTTGATAGAATAATAAAAGGCCATACAGTGGAAATACCTATCTTTTGAAACCAGAGATTAATGTGTTGATCATTTTTACAGTCTGTCTTTTCCCTTATCTCTATATGTGCATGTCTACTTTCTTTGTTATGTCTTCCATTATGTTCTTGTTCTATGCTTAAATGAACGTTTGAAATAAAGTGGGATTCATACTGGTTATGCCCCGTTTTATCGCATTTAAGTATCCATTTATTTCTCTAAAGTTGACAATGGATTCATCCTAGTTTGATGTCTGTTGTTGATGGACTGTCATTATTTCTTTCTATACCACCTGCAAAATCAAATTAACTGTGATATGGTTGCTATCTTGCCTCTGTGAAAATCTATTTGGTTTAAATCTCTTGCTGGTACATTAAATATCTGAATGTTGACTCCATGCCCAATGTTTCTTGTTTCCTTTTCAACCAAGTAAATCATTTTTGAGAAATTTGAACATGTTTCTATATATTTTTTGTCTTTACATATATCTTGTGAGAGAGCCCTCTCTCATGGAAAAAATGACTAAGTTTTTTACCTAAAGTCTGGTTTGAAATAAGTTACCTTAGGTGTTATTCTTTTACAACCAAGGATAAAATCCAAGTGTTAACAGTTTCTTCATAATTATTATCTATATACTTTCTTCCTCATTTTCATATTATTTTTTGTTATTTTTATACTTAATATGTTCCATTATTTTTATTTCTTTAATTTCTCCTCTAAATTATTATTTTATAAATAATTTATCATGATTAATAAATTTGTGCTTAATATAAAAGATAATTTATAACCATTGCTAATTTAAAATTTAACATAATAACCTAATAAAGCATATATTTTTATATCAATGCCAACCATCATGAAAAGATTTATCAACATAAAATTAGTTTTAAGGTTTAGTTTTAAAATTAAAATAAAATTAGTATCATTCGTTGGAATATTTTTGTAAATAAACTATTTTAAAATTTTATATTGATTTTGATGATAATAATGATAATGACAATGAACGTCTACCAAGACTCTATGGGACTTTAAGAAAATAGAAGAATTACTTGGATCTCTATAAAATTTGATTCCTATGATTGAATATCTCATAAAGAAGTGTTCCTAGGTTCTCATAGTTTTTACAAGTTAGAAGATCGTGGAGATTATAGTTCGCTCGAATGTGGCCATATCCAACACACTCTATAAGAAAGTGAGATTCGTCCTCAACACTCATAGGATCATAAAAGTGACAAATCCTTACCTCCCACGTTGTTTTAGGATTTGTCGAGCATCATGTTTTGCTATGGAGATCATTGGAGTTTGTTCTTATCTTGGCTATATTAATCTTGTTCTTTGAATTTGTTAAGACAACGAGATACTTTTGATCTCCCATATTAGGATTGATGACTTCCTTGTAATATCTTAACTTTCTTCTACCCTCGAAATCTTTATGGTCCCACATTCTCCCTATAAACTTATATATAATAGTATTTTTATTTTATAAATAAATTATTTTTATAAATAAATTATTTGAAGTTTATAAATATAAAATTCTATAAATGCATTGGTAGGTTGACTTAAATACCTTTTATTAATTGTCAATAAATTGCTAGTCCTTTAAACTATTAATAATACATTTCTTTATTATCAGTGCCAAGGCAAGGATATGCTTTCGATTTACAAGTCAAACACTTTTGACTTGTATTAATTTGTTGTTCAATATATACAATTTTTCACAAAGTTTTAAAATGTTTTACAAAAATCAAATATTAAATTAATTATTTTGAAAATACAAATTATATTTCAAAATTTTTAAATTACATATATTCTAATTTTTTCTTAGTTTGAAGGCTTTTTGAGGTACATAATTCCCATACAGAGTGGATTTAATTTTCAAATTTAAAAAATAAATAAAATTATTTTTCAAAAACAAAATTTCATAAAATGCCACCTAACTTAATGCATTAAATAAGATGCCATGACTAAGTGAATGATAATATTTCAGTGTAGTCTAAATATTCTAATTTTGTTCATATTCAGGTGGAAATTTTAAAAAAATCTTAGCCATTGAAATTGCATAATTTGGGTTCCATAGGGGTAGTTGAAGGTGTTGGATCCATTTAAGGATTCAAAAATACAATTTAAACACATAGAAATTTAGATTTTACCAACAAAAAACTACGGGACCAAAACCTATAGAATAACTAGACTATTGCTAACAGTTGTGAGAGTCGCGGCGCCGATGTTGATAATGGCAGGTGAGGGCCTTGTTCCCTCTGATAATTGCAGGTGAGGCCTTGCCGAGGAGGCCCGCACGATCCAGGGGCATCCAATTCAGCAACTTGAATCTGCTGATCTGGAATATAATGTCCCAAAATAAAATAAAAAAAATTATTTCTCTTACTAGTCTGCTTAGCCTAGTTAAAGTTAATACAAAAATTAACTTCAGCACTGTAATGGTACTTGGCTTTACTAAATGAAAAGGTTTTATGGAACCTAGCAAATGTGGTTCTTTTGTTAGTCATGTTTTCTACGCGGAAAGAGTTGTAATGCTGTGGACAATAACTTGCAATCTCTCTATCTTTTATATGCTCAAATTGTATAATTGAAATGTTAAATGTCAAATCTCAGGCATGATGCAACAGGTGAGGGAAGTTGAAACGCCCTGAAACTCTGGGGTTTGAATAAACGTTGCTGGCGATATTGCCGAGAGTTAAGGTGTGAATATGGGGAGCCTAAGGACTTAGCAATTTTGCTAAGATCTGCCTTAATGTTGACTTCTTTGCAGGTACCCTTTGGTGGTTATAAACTTGGCCATTACCCTATGTAAAACCCCTAGCAGTGGCACCACCCTAAAGTTTAACATGAGGGAGTTAAAAAAATTAGTTTATGTACTAATAGGATAAGGGTATTGCACCCATGCGACTTATACCATAACGTTTGCAGGAATGTGGGTCCTATCGTGGTAGTTGTAAGTTTTTAATGCTCCATGTGATGGTCACGTGGCTTGGCCAGCTAGACTAAGGTTTGAGAGAGTGTTTTCTCCCTGGATTTCCCCAAACGTGACCTCATTTCACCCTTGGGATGTGAGGGTTTTGGCTTTGGCCTGAGCTTCGTGCATGGCCAGGGCAGGGTTTGAAGGCACGAAGGTGAAAGAGAAGCGATATTACAGGTATGATGAATTCAATATTTAAATATTGAGATTCGTTGGTTTTGTTTACAGTATTAAACCGTCAAACCCTAACTCTTTCACGACTTTGTGCATTTGCAGATAGGGAAGCTCTTCTGCATGTAATAAGGGTTAAGCACTACGACTGTATCAATAATTTTGGATTGGTAAGTCCCGGGTGCTCTCAACCTTTCTCCCTTACCTGTTTCGGTAGTTCTGGACAAGAGTTTGATGAATGATAATGGGGAGATTCGTGGATCCATTTGGCTCACTCAGACTTTGAATCTCTAGAGGGGTCGCCCTTGGCTTGACCCAGAGTTTGATACATGGTTGTAATACATTTTTGATGTACTTGGGTTGTGTAAATGTTAGTTTTCTTTTATGAGTAAAATCCTCCCCTGTAAGTAATCGTGGGGCTTTGACTTGAGTTTGGAAATGAAGGAAAAGACCTTGGCGACTTTATATGTTTCTATCCAGCTTTAAGAGATTTGTGTACAGAATTATGGATACTATAATTATTAACACCTTTCTCATACTGAATGTATAAATGTTATAATTGCTCCGTCTCTGCGTCTTTTTTTTTCTTCTTTCCTATGGCGTGGATGCAGTTTTTATGAATTTTGGATAAAAGAGCTACTCCAGGGGTTTGCTATCCCCAATCTATGGTTACGATTCTTGGTAATGTTGGTTCTAAATGTTTGGCTAAGAAATACGTTACAGTGGCCATCAGGGTTTTCGAATCTTTTGTAATAATGTTTATAGGGCATACGTTGATAATGGAGGAATGCGTAGCTGTTGGGTTTGTTTTATGGTTATGTAAAAAAAATGTATGTCCAACATTATTTTTACCTGAAAACCCCAAAGGGATTTGATCCCGTGACCTACGTTTTTCTTTGAGTTTCGTCTACATGCTATTGTTAATGTTTTCAAAAAAATGTTGGTTGAATGGGGAGCTGTGTAACCCTTCTGCGTTTTCTTTTTGAAAGCCGTAGTCCTAGATACTGTTTTCGTTTGACTGTGGAAAGAACAAGGGTTTGCAAAAGAAGTTTTTGTAAGATATAGACTTGATTTCTAGAATGATAATCGTTGAGCTTTCTTGCTTTTAAAAGTTTAGGGTGAAGAATGCAAAATTCTGTTACCAAGTTGGTAAAACGTGAAACCTGGAAATTACTTGATGCGTTTAAATCTTGGTAATGCGTTGACTGTGTGCTATCGTGGTAGTGGTTGAATAATTCGTTGGTAATGAAAATTCTAGCCCATACTATAACTTGTTTCTTCTGCCTGGTACTGCAATTCGATGTTTGATAGTTAAAAAGAGTAGTGTTGCTGAAAGTGTCGATGTCTGTTTGTTTTATTTCTATTTGATAATGGTTTCGAAATAGAAATACTAATAAAGTAAAGGAACTAGCATGCTTAAATGGAACCCTGTACTATGAATAAGAAATATGATTTTGACAGCAGATAGCTACCTATAAGTAATGAATTATAAATACCCTAACCTAGAAGATAATATACGTTGTCTAGCAAAGGTTAGCTTAGCTAGCCCTGCTAGACTCTCCACTGAGTTCTGGGAAAAACCTCGACTTTTGGTAATGAAGATAAGTTGGTAATGAAAACAATGTTGTAATATCTATCTTTTTAATTTTTAAAAGAAATATTAACTGCTCCATACCTGGCTGCTTGAGCACTTGCTCCCTTCTTGTAGAACCCTAACCGCTTGGCATTTTAAATCTTCCCTATAGCAACCTGCACACTCAACAATAGTTAAAGTAGAGCCTGTTGTATCTTGCTGACATGTTAGAATGTTTGCCTTGAGCTGGATGACTTTGGGGCTACCGTGTTCCTCCCAACCTTGAGCCCTGAACCGTTTCCGGTTCTATCTGGATCCCTCCGAGCTTGGTTCCAACATGCAATGAGAGGTAGAGGCCCTAGATCCACTACTGGTTCAATTCTGAGAATTTCTAAGTAAGGCTGCTTCAGTTTCTTGGAGCATAAGACTTTTTCTTGGACTACCATAAGAGAATGATAATAACCAAGAATGATAGATGATCCCCAAAACTTGGGATTTGCCCTCTTAAGTAGGGAAGTGTTGAATTAGGAATGTTGAAGTAATTAGTTTCTTTAAATTCAATAATTAATAATTTAAAAGATATTATTTAATTAAATATCCAGTCCTCCTGAACTAAGACTTTTCCAACTGTTTGACTATAAGTCATTTTGATTTATGCTCTTAATAATAACAATAAGTATACTAATAATTATTCTTATATTAAATATATTTCACTTAACTATTAATACATCAATTAATATATTAAATAATTCATAAATCAGATATACTAATTATATTCGATAATTAAATAATAACACCATTATTATTTAAAGCTCCTAATAATAATAATAATAATAATAATGGCTTGGAGGTCTTTAATTAGGTTAGTCATGAAAGACTACTAGTAATTATCTTTTATTTAGTTATGTGTCATCACATGACACTCTTTTCTCTTTAACATTTTAGGGACACGGTCCACTTCTTTTGGACAGTCTTGGTAAGCTTTGTTAGGTACCTCTAGTCTCTCTCTTTGCATGTCGGATTCCCTTGTTTAACATGGTAGCTCCAACAGTAGGTGATGATGAATAAAAAATTGAATCATTTAGTCCAATTAAATAAGCGTGATAAAAGTGCTCTTCAAAGTCTTTCCGACTTAACACTTGAAACTCCGTAACCCCGAGTGCTCTTCAGAGCCATTTAGATCAACACTCTCACATGGGCGTTACTCTTGTGCAATTCTAGAGTCTCTGTTCAACACTAGTGCTAGAATGTGGTTGTGAGGCACATCTAGAATATTTAAGTTGCCTCGCATCCGGTATTTGTTTATCAATCTTGGAGTGTTCTAGGGCTTATGCCCAACACTCAATGTACATCAAGGCTTACTCCGACTACATCATATTTCCTCTAGGTACATCAGGGATTTTTCCCAGTACGTAGGTAATCTATGTGTTTCGGAGTCCACACTCAACACACCATATAAATCAATTATGTTATTCACATCACTGCATAGTATGTAAGAAAAGGTCATCTCAGTATATTAGGGTTTTGTACCCACATCATATGGTAAAAACATAAATCAGAACATTGGGGCTTCCTTGCCCAGTATATAATCAAATAATGAAATTCAGTCAGGGTCCATGCCTAATATGTCAGTCTACAAAAGAATAAATCATATGTGCTGGGGCCGTGGCCCAATATAACATCGTAAAATAGTCAGTCCAAAATTCGGGATATTACACCCCCCCCGCTTAGAACAACATCTTCCCGGTATTTCTAGGGACTAGGAATGAGGGCATGAAACAAGGCGGGGTATGCCTCTTTCATGGTGGCCTCATTCTCCCAAGTAGCCTCATCTAGTCAAAAGTGCCTCCATTGCACTTTCAGCTGAGTAATGGTCCTCCTCCTAAGCTGGACCTCTCTATTGTCCAGAATATGGAGTGGTTTTGGCGTGAACTCCCATTCGGGCTCCACCTGTAATAAGGACCAATCAATAACATGTTTAGTATCGTATACATATTTCTTTAATAATGAAGCATGAAAAACATTATGAACTTTTTTATGTGCTGGTAAGGCCAACTCATAAGCTACTGGGCCTTTCTTGGCCAGTATTTCAAAAGGTCCACAAAATCTTGGGGCTAGTTTCCCGCAATGTCCCAAGCTCAACGAGCTTCGTTTTGCTTTTATTTTTAGGAACACATGTTCGCCGACTTGATAGTCCTTGTCCTTTCTTTTCTTGTCTACATAACTCTTTTGGCGTTCTTGTGCTTATTTTAAATTTAGTTGTACCTTGGAGACTAGCTGTTCCAAGTCCTTTAATAGGTCAGGTCCTAACATAAGTCTGTCGACTGGACTATCCCAAGTTACGGGAGTCTGACATTTCCTGCCTTAGAGTACTTTGAAAGGACTCATTTTGGCCGAGGTTTGATAACCATTGTTGTATGCGAACTCTGCTAGGTGCAAATAATCTTCCCACTTGGTGGGGTTATTCATGACATACATCCTGAACATGTCCTCGAGGATCTGGTTTACTCGTTCTGTTTGTCCGTCGATCTGGGGGTGGTACGCAATACTGAATTGTAACTGGGTTTCCAAACCAGAAAATAATGCTCTACAAAAGTTGATAGTGAATTTCGTGTCTCGATCGGAAATGATTGCTTTGGGTATCCCGTGCAATCAAAAGATCTCTTTTAAGAATATTTCTACGATGTGAACTGCTTTGTAGGTGGATTTCACTGGTATAAAGTGGGTTTCTTTAGACAACTTGTCTACCACTACGAAGATGGAGTCGTTCAGTTTCTTACTCTTGGGTAAGCCTGTAATGAAGTCCATACTTATTACCTCCCATTTTCATTCAGGAATGGGTAAAGGTTGAAGTAATCCGGAGGGGTGTTGGTGTTCTGCTTTGACCAATTGACATTCCTGACATTTCGCGATGAACATTGCGATGTCAGCTTTCAGTTTAGGCCAAAAATAATGTTTCTTTACGACCGAAATCATCTTTTGATATCCAGGTGTCCTGAATAAGGTTTCTGGTGAAATTCAGTAAGAATGTTTGATCTAATGTCTCTACTCTCTGGGACGTAAAGTCGGTCTCTCGACCACAGAAGTCCCGATTCGTTTATCTTTTATTCTTTCTGCTGTTGGAAAAGTCTGTCTTCCTTGATCTTTGCGAGGATTTCCGTATAGCAACGGTCACTCTTACATGCCGTTCAAATTCTGTGGTGTAAGTCGGAGTCGATTTGGCTTACTATGACCTCGTAAAGCATATGTGCTCGACGGCTTAAGGCATCTGCAATCTTGTTTTCCTTTCCTTTTATATGCTTTAGATCGAAATGGTATTCACTAAGGAAGGCTAGCCACCTGGCCTGCCTGGCATTTAGGTCGGGTTGGTCGAAAAGGTATTTCAAGCTCATGTTATCAGTCATCAATAGAAATTTCTTTCCCATGAGATAATGTCGCCACATCTTCAGAGCATGGATGATGACAGCTAATTCATGGTCATGAGTAGGGTAGTTCTGCTCATGTTCTTTTAGTTTACTCAATTTGTAGCATATGGAAAAATTGTCTTGCATAAGGACCCCCCTCAGTCCTTCCTTACTTGCATCCATGCAAACGACAAAGTCCCCATTGGGATCTGCAATACGCAGAATCGGTGCACTAATCAGTAGTTGTTTCAGCTTTTGAAAGCTCTCTTCGCACTTCTCCGTCTAGATAAACTTGTTTTCCTTTTTTTGTAAGGAGGTCATGGGGCATGCAATCGGTGAAAAGTTCTCAATGAACTTTCGGTAGTAGCTGGCTAATCCTAAGAACGACCTTATGTCGAATATGCAAGTAGGTGTGGACCATTCTTCGATAGCTTTGACCTTTTCGAGGTCGACGACTATTCCCTTCTCGAAAATGATATGTCCTAAGTATTGAATCTGAGGTTTGTAGAAATCGCACTTACTAAACTTGGCGTAAAGCTCGTGTTCTCTTAGTATCCATAAAACAATTCGGAGGTGCTCCTCATGTTCTATCTTGTTCTTGGAGTAGATCAAAATGTCATCAATAAAGACTAGAACGAATTTATCGAGGTATTTACTAAAGATACTGTTCATCATGCACATAAAGTTGGCCGGTGCGTTCGTCAACCCAAAGGGCATCACTACGAACTCATAGTGGCCGTAACGGGTTCGAAATGCAGTCTTGTTGATATCCTCATCACGGATCCTGACTTGATGGTATCCGGATCATAAGTCGATCTTCGAGAAAATCTTTGCCCCTCCGACTTGGTCAAACAAGTCGTCGATCCTAGGGAGTGGGTAGCGGTTCTTAATGGTCATTTTGTTGAGTTGGCGGTAATCGATGCACATACGCATCGTGCCGTCTTTCTTCTTGACAAATAGTATCGGTGCGCCCCAAGGGGACACACTAGGTTGGATGTACCCTTTTTCAATTAGTTCTTGTAACTGCAGTTTGAGCTCCACCAATTCTGGTGTGGTCATGCGGTTCGGGGCTTTAGAAGCTGGTACTGACCCAGGTGTCAGTTCGATAGAAAAGTCTAAGTCAAGTTTACACGGTAATCCTGGTATTTCTTCGAGAAATTCATCATTGAATTCTACAAGGACCGAAAAGTCTTCGATATTCTGTTCCCTATCATTTTCTATGTTTTGTATATTGACGGCAAAGAGTTTGCAACCCTTTCTGATACATTTCTTTGCTTGTAAAGGCGGAGATTTGTCTTACCGACACTTTCTTAGGGATACCCTGAATCGTCTTCTGAATCCCTTGGTCATCCCTTCAAAGCAAGTATTTGTTTAAGCATTCTAGGAAGACATGGTGTTCTTCCAACCAATCCATGCCGATGAGTACATCGTATGACCCTAGGGGTAGAATGTTTAAATCTAACCTAGTTTGAAATCCGTTTAAGTTTATCCTGCAAGTTTTAACTAACTCGGAGATCTTTCGTTTGGTACCGGTGGCTAGTTGTACTAGCCATAGTTTCTCGTGAGATTCTCTGTTCAATTTACAAGTGTCCAATAACTTAGGGGAGATATAACTTTGGCAAGCACCGGGATCTATTAAAACTGAAACTGTAGTGTTAGAGATCTTACCCTCTAATTCCACCATGGTGGCTTGGTGATCTGCCTATCGACCATCAAGGGCGGCATAGATCCTTGGTGTCTTTGCCATGTCTCCTACGGTAGTATCTGTTTGGATGTTGTGCAAAACTCCATCCGTTTTGCTGGGGCAGTCTTTGTAGTAGTGGGGCCCTTGGCATTTCCAGCAAGAAACGGTGGGTGGGACAGCTTTGGTCCCTTTTTTGAATGTTGGCCTGTTGACAGGTGGTGGGGGTGCACTTGGTCGTGCTTGGGGTCGGTTGAAGCCTCTATTGGTCGGAAAATTGTTGTTATGTTTCCAATAAGGTGGGGGCCTAAAACCCGGTCTGCGGTTGTCTGAGAAGGTTCTGAACCTATCTCTATTTCTGTTGATGTTGTCATTCCTTGGCTGCTCATGTTCATAACATAGCCTTGCTTTATGTAAGGTTATATCAAGGGTTTTGGGCATGTCGAACTCTTTTCTCTAAAGTTTGGTGACAGCCCTCCCAAGAACTGCTGAATCTTTACCTTCTCATCTTTAATATAAGGCACATAGTGCAACAAGTCTAAGAATCGGTTTATGAATGTTTCCATAGTCAGGGAGCCCATTTTTAACTCATGAAATTCCTTTACTTTCTTGTCAAAGAATCTTTCAGACATATACTTGTCCTGGAATATTCTGCTGAAAGTATCCCAAGTTATGTCCCTTAGCTCTTGTCCTTTGGTGTGCTTCAAGTCCCGCCACCATCGGGCAGCTTTACCGTTTAGGTTGTATATGGATAGACGGGTTTGCATTTCACTGGAGTAATTGTGAACTTTGAAGTATTTATTCATCCCTAGTAGCCACTCCTTAGCGTTTTCCACAGGGTTAATATCTCCGTCATAGGTGGGGGCTCTTATTTTTCGGAATTCCCCTTCCAGACTGTCGTCACTTTTTCACCTTTTCTTGCAAGGAGGTGGTGAACCTTTATCGTTGGAAGAGCTCTTACCGTCCTCTTCCATTGATTCCGGTATGTGCTCTCCCTGTTCTTCTTCTTTAGGGCTGGCAGTCCTTTTTGTGTGACTGTTTCCCTATTTGGGGGTGTTGACTGAGAGTGTGGGTTGTCCAAGAGGGTTAGCCTTTGTTAAGGTTTGAAGCAGTGCCTAATTTATGGCTTGTTGTTCTCTTTTTTCCTGCATGTTTTCATATCGGAAGCTTAAGAACTCTGCTTGCAGGTTTTGCATAGACTATCTCCAATCCAAGTTTAGTTTGACCACCACCTCCTGCTCTCAGGGTGGTGAGTCCAGATTCCCGTGAATGCTGTTGCCCTGCTCTGCATTCATTTTTCAGACAGTGTTTGTACCTGAAATGTTATATAAGTATAGATGACATAAAATCATGTTAGTTTATTCTCACATAAAACAAAACAAAATGTAAATGTATGTTTCTGTTTATTGTGTAACTACAGCGGATGTTTGTAATGAGCCCAATAGGTCACTTATTTTTGTAACTGGGCTCTGATACCACTTGTAATGTCAAAAAATAAATAAATAAATTTCTTTCTCTTACTAGTCTGCTTAGCTTGGTCAATGTTAATACAAAAATTAACTTCAGCACTGTAACGGTACTTGGCTTTAATAAATGAAAAGGTTTTATGGAACCTAGAAAATGTGGTTCTTTTGTCAGTCATGTTTTCTACACGGAAAGAGTTGTAATGCTATGGAAAATAACTTGCAATCTCTCTATCTTTTGTATGCTCAAATTGTATAATTGAAATGTTAAATGTCAAATCTCACGCATGATGCCATTGGTGAGGGAAGTTGAAACGCCCTGAAACTCTGGGGTTTGAATAAACGTTGTTGGCGAGATTGCCGAGAGGTAAGGTGTGAATATGGAGAGCCTAAGGACTTACTTAGCAATTTTGCTAACATCTACCTCAATGTTGACTTCTTTGCAGGTACCCTTTGGTGGTTATAAACTTGGCCATTACCCTATGTAAAACCCCTAGCAGTGGCACCACCCTAAAGTTTAACATGAGGGAGTTAAAAAAATTCGTTTATGTACTAATAGGATAAGGGTATTGCACCCATGCGACTTATACCATAAAGTGTGCAGGAATGTGGGTCCTATCGTGGTAGTTGTAAGTTTTTAATGCTCCATGTGATGGTCACGTGGCTTGGCTAGCTAGACTAAGGTTTGAGCGAGGGTTTTCTCCCTGGCTTTCCCCAAACGTGACCTCATTTCACCCTTGGGCTGCGAGGGTTTTGGCTCTGGCCTGAGCTTTGCGCATGGCCAGGGCAGGGTTTGAAGGCACGAAGGTGAAAGAGAAGCGATTTTACAAGTATGATGCATTCAATATTTAAATATTGAGATTCGTTGGTTTTGTTTACAGTATTAAACCGTCAGACCCTAACTCTATCACAACTTTGTACATTTGTAGGTATGGTGGCTCTTTTGCATGTAATAAGGGGAGAAGCACTGCGACCGTATCAATCATTCTAGACTGGTAAGTCCTGGGTGCTCTCAACCTTTCGACCTTACCTGTTTCGGTAGTTTTGGAGAAGAGTTTGATGATTGATAATGAGGAGATTCGTGGAGCCATTTGGCTCACTCAGACTTTGAATCTCCAGAGGGGTCTCCCTTGGCTTGCCCGGAGTCTGATACATGGTTGTAATACATTTTTGATGTACTTGGATTGTGTAAATGTTAGTTTTCTTTTATGAGTAAAATCCTCCCTTGTAAGTAATCGTGGGGCTTTGACTTGACTTTGGAAATGAAGGAAAAGACCTTGGCGTCTTTATATGTTTTTATCTAGCTTTAAGAGATTTGTGTGCAGAATTATGGATACTGTAATTATTAACTCCTTTCTCATACTGAATGTATAAATATTATAATCGCTCTGTCTCTGCGTCTTTTTGTTTTTCTTTCCTATGACGTGGATGCAGTTTTTATGAATTTTGGATAAAAGAGCTACTCCAGGGGTTTGCTATTCCCAATCTATGGTTATGATTCTCTGTAATGTTGGTTCTAAATGTTTGGCTAAGAAATACGTTATAGTGGCCATTAGGGTTTTCAAATCTTTTGTAATAATGTTTACAAGGCATACGTTGATTATGGAGGAATGCGTAGCTGTTGGGTTTGTTTTATGGTTATGTATAAAAAATGTCTGTCCAACATGCTTTTACCTGAAAAACCCCAGAGGGATTTGATCCCATGACCTCCGTTTGTCTTTGAGTTTCGTCTACATGCTATTGTTAATGTTTTGAATAAAATGTTGGTTGAATGGGGAGTCGTGTAACCCTTCTGCGTTTTCTTTTGGAAAGCCGTATTCCTAGCTACTGTTTTAGTTTGACTCTGGAAAGAACAAGGGTTTGCAAAATAAGTTTTTGTAGGCTATAGACTTGATTTCTATATTGATAATCGTTGAGCTTTCCTGCTTTTAAAAGTTTAGGGTGAAGAATGGAAAAGTCTGTTACTAAGTTGGTAAAACGTGAAACCTGGAAATTACTTGATGTGTTTAAATCTTGGTAATGCGTTGACTGTGTGCTATCATGGTAGTGGTTGAATAATTCGTTGGTAATGAAAATTCTAGTCCATACTATAACTTGTTTCTTTTGCCTGGTACTGCAATTCGATGTTTGATAGTTCAAAAGAGTAGTGTTGCTGAAAGTGTCGATGTCTGTTTGTTTTATTTCTATTTGATAATGGTTTCGAAATAGAAATACAAATAATGTAAAGGAATTAGAATGCTTAAATGGAACCCTGTACTGTGAATAAGAAATATGATTTTGACAGTAGATAGCTACCTATAAGTAATGAATTATAAATACCCTAACCTAGAAGATAATATACGTTGTCTAGCAAAGGCTAGCTTGGCTAGCCCTGCTAGACTCTCCACTGAGTTCTGGGCAGAACCTCGACTTTTGGTAATGAAGATAAGTTGGTAATGAAAACAATGCTGTAATATCTATTTTTTTAATTTTTAAAAGAAATATTCATTGCTCCATACCTGGCTGCTTGAGCACTTGGTCTCTTCTTGTAGAATCCTAACCGCTTGGCACTTTAAATCTTCCCTATAGCATCCTGCACACTCAACAATAGTTAAAGTAGAGCCTGTTGTATCTTGCTGACCTGTCAGAATGTTTTCCTTGGGATAGATGACTTTGGGGCTACCATGTTCCTCCCAACCTTGAACCCTGAACCGTTCTCGGTTATATCTAGATCCCCCCAAGCTTGGTTCCAACATGCAATGAGAAGTAGAGGCCCTAGATCCACTGTTGGTTCAGTTCTGAGAATTTCTAAGTAAGGTTGCTTCAGTTTCTTGGAGCAGAATACTGTTTCTTGGACTACCATAAGAGAATGATAATAACCAAGAATGATAAATGATCCCCAAAACTTGGGATCTGCTCTCTTAAGTAGGGAAGTCTTGAATTAGGACTGTTGACGTAATTAGTTTCTTTAAATTCAATAATTAATAATTTAAAAGATATTATTTAATCAAATATCTAGTCCTCCTGAACTAGGACTTTTCCAACTGTTTGACTATAAGTCATTTTGATTTATGCTCTTAATAATAACAATAATTATACTAATAATTATTTTTATATTAAATATATTTCACTTAACTATTAATACATCATTTAATATATTAAATAATGCATAAATCATATATACTAATTATATTCCATAATTAAATAATAACACCATTATTATTTAAAGCTCCTAATAATAATAATAATAATGGCTTGGAGGTCTTTAATCAAGTTAGTTATGAAAGATTACTAGCAATTATCTTTTATTTAGTTACGTGTCATCACATGACACTCTTTTCTCTTTAACGTTTTAGGGACACGGTCCACTTCTTTTGGACAATCTTGGTCAGCTTGGTTAGGTACCTCTAGTCTCTCTCTTTTCATGTTGAATTCCCTCGTTTAACATGGTAGCTCCCGTAGTAGGTGATGATGGATAAAAAGATGAATCACTTAGTCAAATTAAATAAGGGTCATAAAAGTGCTCTTTAGAGTCTTTCCGACTCAACACTTGAAACTCCGTAACCCCGAGTGCTCTTCAGAGCCATTTAACTCAACACTCTCACATGGGCGTTACTCTAGTGCAATTCCAGAGTCCCTGCTCAACACTAGTGCTAGAATGTGGTTGTGAGGCACATCTAGAATATTTAAGTTGCCTCGGATCTGGTATTCGTTTATCAAGCTTGGAGTGTTCCAGGGCTTATGTCCAACACTGAATATACATCAGGGCTTACTCCCAGTACATCATATTTCCTCTAGGTACATCGGGGCTTTTTCCGAGTACGTAGGTAATCTGTGTGTTTCTGAGTCCACGCTCAACACACAATATAAGTCAATTATGTTATTCAAGTCACTGCACAATATGTAAGGAAATGTAATCTCAGTATATTAGGGTTTTGTACCCACATCATATGGTAAAAAGATAAATCAGAACATTGGGGCTTCCTTGCCAAGTATATAATCAAATAATGAAATTCAGTGAGAATCCATGCCCAATATGTCAGTCTACAAAAGAATAAATCATGTGTTGGGGCTGTGGCCCAATATAACATTGTAAAATAGTCAGTCCAAAATTCGAGATATTACAAGGAAGGCATCGTCACCGTGCACGAAGCCATAGAAGAGAGAGCCCAATGGGATTGGATCCTCGGTAGCGCGTGCTACTGCTCTCACCCTCTCAGCCGGGAACTTGTAGGTTCACAACAAACATGAAAGTCTTCAATGCCCTTCCCCGAAAGAATATGTTCAAAACCCTTTGCAAGAATAAATTCAAAACCCTTTCATTGCCGAAAAATAGCAACTTGTAGGGAATGGTGCAAAATATATTCTACATTCATCTTTTGAAACTTGAATCTAAGGCAACTTGTAAATCCAGCTTCACTGACATCTTGTCATTTTAGGAACTGAAGAATATGGGGTACCTCTTGCACCCATATGTCTATTTGTTGGATCAAACAACCATAGAACATAATATGCCGCGGAAGCAATTAAAACAAGAAAGCAAATAATGACACACATAAAATATACGTAGAGATTTACGTGGTAAAACCCTTTAAAGGGAAACATCCACGAAGCAATAGTATCGGTCTTCTTATTATTCTGTAAATGAAGATTACAACAGTTCTCAACTCTCTTAATACTTCTCTACGAGAATATAAGAAATATATACATTTCTTACACGGTTATTCGTAACTGTATAAACTTAGTTACTCACTTAGACAGTTATACAGTCACCGAGAGAGCCGGTTGTCACGCATTTCCAATAATATCCACCTTGACAACAATTTACCTGATACCATTGCTCATTGCTCTATTTATCACCTTTCGTGCAATCCTAGAGAATCTAAGCACCACTGTAGCTTCTCTAAAGTAACTAGCTTCGCGAACATGTCTGCACTAATCTTTTGAGTGTGAACCTTTTCAATAACCACTCCACCTTCATCAACATGTCTAACAAAATCGAATTTTACAGGAATATGTTTTGTCTTACTGTGATAAGCTGGATTTTTAGCCAAATGAATAGCACTTTGACTATCACATAAAATTTTTATAGTGTTCTAAACCTTTCCTAACTCACCTAGAAAACCTTTTAACCACATTGTCTCTTTGCAAGCATGTGAAGTAGCTATATATTTTGCTTCTGTAATGGATAAAGCAACAATATTCTAAAGCTTTGACATCCAACTAATAGCTCCACCTGCAAGAGTAAAAGCATAACCTGAAGTGGACCTCCTCTTGTCCAAGTCACCTGAAAAATTAGAATCAACATAACCACAGACTTCTGGAATTGACCTGTCCATACCTCTTCTGGAATTTTGCAATCAATTGTTGTTGATGGTGATCAATTGATCAGGTAACAAGCTGTAAGCAATGCCTCTCCCCACAATTCCTTCTACAACTTTGCATTACTGAGCATACTCCTTGCTCTTTCAAGAAGAGTCTTGTTCACCCGTTCAACAACACCGTTCTACTACGGAGTGTAAACAGTGGTCTTATGCCTTTTGATCCCATCCTTCTTGCAATAATTATCAAACTCCTTAGAAGTAATTTCGGTTCCATTATCTGTTCTAAGACATTTAATGAACCAACCAGTGCTCTTTTCAACCAAAGCTCTAAACTGCTTAAATATATAAAAAGCATTAGCTTTTCTCTTTAATAAATAGATCGAGACTTTCCTCGAGTAATCATCTACAACTGACGAAATATGGTGATCCCCCATAAGAAGTTTTAGGAGATGGGCCCCATAGATCAGAATGAATCTAGTCTAGGATACCTTTACTAGTGTGTTTTCCATATTTAAATTTTTGTCTAACTTGTTTACCATAAATACAATGCTCACAAAACTTCAATTCTACAGATTTCAAACTAGGAAGCAACTTTCGATCAGCACGTACCTTCATTCCTCTTTCATTGATATGACCTAACCGCTGATGCCATAAACGAGCAAAGTCTATTGCTGCACCAACTGATGCTACTGTTGCGTGATCGATTTTTCGTCCTCCCTTCAAGTTTATACAAGTTCCTGCCTCTTTTTTCCTTCATAACAACCAAGATACCTTTCGATATCTTCATAAATCCACCTTGAACTCTAAATTTGTAACCGACATCATCAAGAACTCCCATTGATATCAAGTTCTTCCTTAGGTCAGGTACATGTCTCACATTGATATCAAGTCCTAACAATCCCATCATACATTTTTATTCTGATACTCCCTATCCCAACAGTTTTACATGAAACATTATTTCCCATATAAACTACCCCATCATCTACAGATTGGTATGTAGAATACCAATTTCTATGAAGACACATGTGATGAGATGCTCCAGAATCATTTAACCAGTCGTAATGGTATTGTGAGACATTAGATGTAGATAATACCTCATCAATCATACCTGAATCATTCTCATCCATGTTCGCCTCCTTTGTAGAGTCCTCCTCCTTAGAAGCTTGCTTCCGTTTCTAGCAATCTTTCTTAAGATGTCCTTCTTTATTGCAATATCAGCACTTCAATTTACTCATTTTGCCCTTTGAATTTGACCTTGATGTACCCCTTGAATGATGTCCTCTTTCACTGGTTCTTACTCTGGCCACTATTACTTTTGATGTCTAGGTTTCAAGACTAGATTTCTTTCGCGTTTCCTCGGAAATTAAGGATCCCACAACTTCATCGAAGGTAATAGACTCAGTAGAACTAAAAATGCTAGAGGTTACAAAATGTGCCCAAGACTCAGGCAGAGAGCACAACAGTAAAATCGCCTTGTCTTCAGATTTAATAATATCTTCCATACTAGCCAACTAACAAATAAGAGTATTGAACGCATTCAAGTGATCAGAAATTTGTGTACCTTCTTTCATACGCAAGGTAAATAACTGCCGCTTCAGGAGGATTTTATTCGTCAAGGATTTAGTCATGTACAAACTTTCTAATTTTGTCCAGAGATATGTTGTTGTAGTTTCATACACAATGTTAAATAAAACATTGTTGTCCAAGCACAAACGAATAGCATTGAGAGCTCTTTTATCCCTCTCCCCCAGTCTTCATTTGATATATCTACGGGTTTCTTTGTCTTCCCGCATCTTGACCTTCCATAACTCGAAATTATTACTCCCATTGAACTTCTCAATTTCAAATTTGACAATCTGGTTTTCGCCATTTTCTCAAAAAAAACCTGATCAAATCTTTATAAAATCTCAATATCTCAAATAGACACCAAATCCTTTTAAAAAATTGTGGACTAAAAGTTTCAATACTTTCAAAAAATTCCCAAAATAATGGAATAAAAGTTTAAAAAGTAAAATAAAATTTCACCTTATAACTCCCACCTTAATCCACTCCATATTCTTTAAAAAAAAAACTTATAACTCCCCGTTTATAATATATATCCACTTTTTATATAATGAAACAACACGTGAATCACTAAAGAAATATCATAAAACTCCAAACAAAAGAAATATCATAAAACCCCAAACAAAAAATAACTTTTCAGGCTTTACCTCAAATTTTCGCGCTTTAGCATATGTAATTAGGACTTTTCGCCATCTCCTTTAGCAAATCCAAACTCTCTTCACTTGTGAAAAATCTGAAAATTTTAGGCTTTATTCAAACGATAATGACTATCATCTTTTTAGTTCTCTGCAGCTTTTTACCAAGCTTTGATATCACTTGTTGGATCAAACAGTCACATAACATAATATACGTAATATATAACGGAAGTAATTAAAACAAGAAAGCAAATAATGACCATCTAAAGGGAAACATCCATGAAGCAATAGTATCGGTGATCCATGGAGCAATAGTATCGGTAGTATCGATCTTCTTATTATTCAGTAAATAAAAATTACAACAGCTCTCAACTCTCTCATACTTCAAGCATACAAGAAATATATACACTATTCATATCACTGACTTATACATCTGCAGATCGCACTTCTTGTCTTCAGCATTTGGGAACATCCATTTCCACCTATAACAAATAAATGGCCATCTCCTATTCTAACGAATGCTCCAATGCCATAGTTGTCAATAGGCAATAGGAAAATGGCCAGCGAGAACACACGAGGTAATTGAGTGACTCAATCATAAAGATACAATCTATACAACAAACTTATCTTCAAGATAGTTGCACCAGGTTCCTTTCTCATATTCATCTGTTGTAACTTTGTGCTCCTCATGCCGTTGGAAACATGTATTATATTTTCTATGGTATGTCTAGGACTGTTTCTTCAAATATCTTAACGCTCAATACCGCTGGTATGTATTTGACAATGTTTCATGGTGTTCTACATTAATGCAATTGTTTCGCTTTTAACCTTAACGTCTGCAATGCATCCATGCTTGGGAACTGTGTACTGATTGAACTAGAAGATGAAGGCATGCAATCATCATGAATATCAAAAGGAATATTACATTTCCGATGTGGACAGAGATCAAGCAGGATTCCTTTAAGTATTGATTGTTATATTTATCAGACAAGCCCGGGCTTATTGCATTCTAAAAATAATAAATCTAGTACGAAAAAATATCGGAATAGTTTTTTTTATAGATTAAAAAATCATATTTTTTAAAATTTTAAAATTTTGAAAATAGATTTATAAATTAATTATAAAAATATTAAATAATTAAAATACATAAAATACATTATAAAACAATAAAATAAATTTCTAATAAGATATTCCAAAAAATATTATATTAATTAAAATTTAATATCTAATATTATAACTAGTTACTAAACTTTATATTTATATTATAAAATAAATTTAATATAAAAACTAATCTAATATTTATAACAAAATTCTAAAACAAATTATATTAACTAAATTTAAAACAAAATATATCTGATAAAGTTTAAACTTTTAAAATTTTTAAATGTAAAATTAACATTAGCACTAACTGGCAGTAGAACCAAATTGCAAATAATACATTAAAATTTAAATAACTCTATATGTCAAAAACCTATAATTACTATGTATTGATAGTCAAATTTACCATTTTTTTGTACTATGCCAATTTTGGAACTTTCCAAATTTCCTTATAGAAAAGTCCAATACTGTCTAATTATGCTAATATGGTGGTCCAATACTGTCTAATTAATTATGTTAATATGGTTGCAACAAGTCTTGGTGAGTGGAGACAGAGCATGTACAACAAATGTTGCCCACCCTTCATCAATAAAATTTGACCCTTGAAATCCAAAAAGATTTGGTTGTGCACCATCTTAATAACATTTCTGAAGAGATTCATGTAACATAAAATCCTAAAAACAATACAGATGATGGTGCTATCTCTAGGTTCCAAATCCATGATCCATTGCATTCATAGTCCCTAGTTCCATAACTAGTAACGGATCTAGACCTCGTTGATAATGCTAGTGAACCAGCACCAGCAGCTGTGTCTGGTTTTCTCTCTTCCTAATAGGCAACAGGAATAATGGCAGAAACTAGTCTGGCTTACCATTTTAGATATATAACCACTAGTTATAGAATTTCCGGTAGAGGATCCAGATACAAATCGATAGCTCTTATTAAAAAGCGAGGATCATAAACATAGGGCAAGGCCTCCTAACTGCAGCCTCTCCTATTTATTTGTCTAGCTTTGGCCTCCGAACTGCAATTATAGGATCTGACATTGCTTCTGGAATTGGATCAGCTAGAACATAATTTCGAACTAGAGGATCTAAACTGGGAACTCTCGATCTCTAACTGGGTATTTGTCTCGATCGATAACCGAATAAACTAAATAAACATATGGAATTATAGCTGCGACTTAAACTCCAACTGAATCATATGCAACTGCTAGTGGTTCTTCAAATGGTTCAACTCGGAGAGAAACAGGTGGAGGAGAATGAAAGGGTTCCACAATGAAGGCATAATCTTCAAACCCTAACCATTAATTCAAGGCGCTCATAATCGAGGTTGATGTAAACCCAAATAAGTATAGGAAATGTGGACCCGGAAGCTGAGACCACTGGACCTTTGTTTCCTGGATGCTGCTGTAAAAACCAAGTATCCCGTCGTCGTGGACAGTCTCCATCATCTCATGGAAAATATGGTTGTCACGCACAATAGCTCAGCCAAGCTGGTGCGGGCACAACGCCTATTGGAGATGTCGATGGCTATATTGCAATAGTTGGGCACATGGATAAACTTGACTTTGATATTAGAAAGACGGCTGTAGTAAAAAGCATGAAAGATATAGATGCCACATCAGATGGTCTGGTTTAAGATGGCATTTATTTGATTTTAACGTGAACAGAATAACCACCTTTACAGTGTTACGTAGATTTCAAGCAAGATTAGGTAGAATTTTTAGTCATTTATGTTGAATAATCCTTTGAGATTATATTGTAAATAATATTACAGTTATTAGTTATTAATTAATAAATTTTAGTTAATAATGTCGTTATCTAGATAACGGTATTGATTTCGTCTATATGTAACACTCGTCTATGTAATAAGATATTGATTTTGCTGAGGTTCTTCACGGCCTGTATCAATTATCAATTTATGACATCTCTTTTGCTTATGGTTTTTAAAGTTTAGTGATTCAAAGTGTATTCAGTCTTTAACACAGTAGTGTGTATGCATTTCAAGCTGTGGATGTGGCTGGGAATGGTGTTTTGTATGTTAGTTTTCTGAGGTTATACAAATCCATTTATTCAATCGAAATAAGCATAATCCCAATCCTTAATTTTACTATTACTAGTATTAGAGCCATTGATGCACCTGCAATATTAATCATCAACACAAAAATAACGATGGTATTTCCCCGCCTATAATTTCGCAAGGCCAAAACAGAAAGCAGTTTTCCATGCAATACAAAGTGTTGTGGAGGCTCGACACACTACAAGATAAGCCCCCAAAGAGGGGGGGGCCAGGATTGGATTTTGACCGGCAAAATGCTCGTCATGAGCCATTTTGCCAGTCAAATATGTTTCAAATTTCATATTTCCCTTCATAAAAAACAAAGAAATTGTAAAAACGTTTATATATTGTGTAAAAACTGTCAATTTTGACTGGTGGAACTTTTTCCAAATTCCTACCCAGGGGGCTTCATCAAAATCTGGGAGGTGGATTCATTATGACTTGTGCTTGTGCTGCCTCCTTATAAAGGGAAGGTGATGGCCATAGTGTTACGAGCATGGCTCACCAACGCTTTATTCTTCTTTCTTTGCATAATGTTCCAAGCATGGCCCTACCAATGCATATTATGGTTGCATTAAATTTGGATTACCACACGCATTTCTTGTCCCAACTCTTTCGCCTGAATCAATCGGTTAACTTGACTTATAACTTTGATCACGTGGAGTAATCAGTTTTGGTGTGGATCGATGGAAATCTTGGAATAAAGATTATCACTTAAAAAAAAAAAGAATTCAACATGGAGATGAAGAAAACCTTGGTCCCTCATCTTTAACCTTTAACGTGTAGGATTTGAATAAGTGAATTGTGACGAGTTGAGTTGCAAACTGCCGTTTACTAGTACAAACTAATTAAGTTGATCTTCTGATTTTGTTGATTAAAATTCTTTTATTTTATTTTTTTACAATAATATTTCTTTCTTCTACTTTATTATTCTTTTATTTTTAAATAAAATTTTCAACATTAAAGACCATCTGGACGCTTCTGGATCAAAAACCATCTTGGAAGTTTCTGGCAAGTTTATTCCTTTCTTAATAGCCCCCACATTGACATAAATCCACTTTCACCCTAAATTGCTTAAGGGTTTGACAAAAGTAAATAGATCTCTACAACTTTGTATTTGAGAAAAATTTCTTAAGGATCACTACAAACTATCCTTCCCCCAAAATGTCAATAGACCCCTACTCCATACATACTTGACCTTACTATAAAAAAGTAACTGAAAAAAAATTCTATTACAACCCTCATCTCTCCACTCTTCTTTGGAATTTATAAAAACCTAATGGTATTCACATATTGATAATCACATATGTGCTCTCAAATATTCCTTTGAGAGTAATTCCCCAAACATGTTGGAGCTTTAACTCACAAAGCTTCGATGTGAGTCACATAGTGCAGGTGTAGTTTTGCCAAGCTTTGATGTAGACTTCCTAGTGTCTTGTGCCACCTACTCATTCACTTGGCATTATCTTTTTCCACTAAATGAGTTCACAGTATCATCTATATACAACAAATGTAAAAATCACAAAACTTTCTCTCACAAATAAACTTAAACCACATAATAATATTTCACACTAAAAGTCTAAATGCTATAAATGGTTTGACCACTAGGTGATCACTTATTCTTTTTTGCTTCTAACTCCTTTGGCACATATATGTTGCAACCCAACTTTTTTTTTGTTTTCTTTCATTTTTCCTTAAAGGAAAAGAAAATAATTATTTGAATTGTCATAAAATTATATTGTTATATTAAAAAATTAAAAAAAAAATTCTAAACTTTTATATATATATATATATGTGTATAATAAAATTTTACTTATATACTCAAAAATTGAGCTGCCGCCCTATATCATGTGATTATGTTCAATAAAACTATAGCTAATATTTATAATTTTTAATTTCCAACTTATTAAGAAAAATATAATACTAATGTCAGAAGTTAAATAAAATATTATCCTTTTAACAAAATTTATCAATAAAAATATTGATCTTGTATCTTATAACAACTGAATCTCTACTTCATTATGTTGTAGGTTTTCAAATCCAAACATATAGATTGTCAAACACTCAATCATCTCACATCCGAATTATATAAAATAAAATAAAAAATTCAAAAGTATCAATAAATACATTTTAAAATAATTGAAATATATATATATATATATATATATTCATCTATAATTTATTTATTTTATTTATTTTTGTGCTAATGGTTCAGAAATAAAATGTTCTTTCATTCTTTTTACATAATTCATCAATAAAAAAATATTTCAAAGAGAATTGTGCATAGGAAGGAAATCATTTATATCTGGAAGTCTCATAACCAATTGAGTCTCCACTTCACCGTGTTGCATGCCTCCAAGTTCGACTCTAGGTGTTTTCAAAACCCAACCATCTCCATATTGTAAATCATCAAGCTAGAAAACAAATCAAATACAAAGAAATTAGATAACTCAAATTATATAATAATAATAATTAGAAAAATGTAATATAACAATAATTATTTAAATTTGTTCAAACATTTTTATATAAAAAATCATTTTCCTTACATAATTCTGTCTCTACCATTCAATTGTTACATATATGCAATGGACATTAATCCAGCTAAATATCTATCTGATCTGTATGTACATTAATATATAATTTATTATATTTAATATAAATTTATATGATATATAATTTACTCTATTTAATATCAATTTATAGAGTATTAGAGGAAATTGTGAAATTTAAATTTTATTCAACCTTTAAAAAAAATTATCTGCATACTAAAATTGTCATCTTTGAATTAACATCTTTGAGAGGTTTTGAGGGTTTGGGTTGGCTTTTATGCACTCCTTCCTATCCCTTCCATATTAACAAATTAAAAACATAATCATTCAACCTATGTCGAAGCATAATTTGAAAGTTAAAATATACACTTTCCTTGAAAACCAGGCAGCAAAAATAACTATATGGTACATGATGTTAAGAGTTGTAATCTCATGTGTCAAGTTGGTTAGTTAGTTGAGTCAATGGTCATAATTTAGTTGAGTTAGGTCATTTGTTGACCTATGGTTTACACTGGCCCATAATATTAGCCAATGGTTTTGGTCTTATATGAAACTATATATATGTGTGTTTAATAATGAGAAGGAAATCAAAATGCCCGTTTACATTCTGCTCTATTTTGTGTCTCTGCATATGTTATCATGGTATCAGAGTTGACGGCCTGATCCTTCGATCTTGTTTTTTGGGTGAGCCTTTTTAGAAGTTGGAGAGCACACACACACGGTTGGAATTTGAAGCACGGATGGAGAGAAACACTCGGGCCGCGACAAGGTAACATTTTGTTTTCCCACGAAAAAAAAAATAAAAAAATTCGGCCGTGGAGGAAGGCTCTTGCACCCTGCCTGAAGGAAAAGTGTGACGATGTCGCACCTTGGCTGAGTACAACCTGCGACGACAGTTGCAATATTGCTCAGTGGAAAAGTGCGACGATCAGCCTTGGACTTATAGGATTTTGTCCGTCGCACCCCTCAATGCACTGTGTCAGTTAGTATAGTGCGACGATCAGTTTAACAGTTGTCATACTCCATGGCAAGCATGAACATGAAGCCGATCTCAGGTCCAATGCTGAATGGCAAGAATTATCAGTTCTGGTCTATCAAGATGCAGACCTTTCTCCAACTCAACAAGTGTTGGGACATGGTCGAAAAGGAGTTCACGGAACCGGCGGCAACTACTGTCACTGCTATGTCGAACGCAAATAAGAAGGCCCTCGACGAAAGCAAATATCGGGATCTCACTGCGAAGTGGTTGATCCAAAGTTGCATTGTGTAAGATCCCGAAAAATTCGTAAAAAAATTAAAATTTTTAAAGTAGCATTAATTACTAAAAATGCTGACTGCGGAAATAAAATGTTGGTTAACCATTTAACTAATAGCAGTTTAACAAAGTGACACTTCGTAATTCTTAAACATGATAAGACAATAGTTCATTTGTAATGAAATATAAATCTACAACAGTATTTAAATTCTCATGCAATACAGTTTTTGCGATAATACTGACAGTTATATTTGAATGTTGATGAAGGGGTTCCTACGAGGTGCCCTGAGGTTTATTTAGCTTTGATAGCTAAAGCATGGAACCTGTTTTCTTTTTGCAGATTCGCAGGTAAGGTATTAAGACGATTCAAGTACTTCAAGCAATTCGAAATATGTTTCAGCTAGCCGTCAATGCATTAAGATAGTTATGTGTATTTTTGTGCATGAAGGATATCGATGGTATGAATCTTCAGTTCTTTTTTCAGTTTAACAAGTGTTAATCTATTTATTCATACCACTCATGGAAAGCACTATTATTATTATCTACACTTAAAATTTTATTGAAGTGTTGAGAAGAAAAATACTTACTCTTCAAACTCATAACTTCGTGCTAGATTACAAATGTATAAATGCTGAGGAGATTTTATCATCCTTTCAATTGCAAGATTTAACCTGTCATAAATATTAGTACAACATGATCCAAATATACAATGATCCATTTCATAAGGACATGGGTTTCCTTCTATCCAAATATATGCAAGAGTTAGAGAGCTTTTATATTTCAATAGGCAAGTATAAGGTGATTTTGATTATTGTGATAAGGTTTCGCTATATTGCATCCATCATAAAAAAATGGTGAAATTATAGGAATTAGAATGATTCTTTGATTTGCATTCATACTACTTAAGACTATAGTGTAACGATGTTTTTAAATAATATATAATTACTATTTGCATTGTAATGGTTTCTAACCTAAATGCCAAAACCATACGCTACAAACATACTACCTATTGTTAAATGGAACAATGTGCAACATGAATATGTTATACAAGTGTTTATAAACTATGTACTAGAAATGTTGTGAAACCATACGATTTTGAAACCTGAATGTCATACTTATGCATATACCATATGTTACATATATATGAGGCCTATGCATCATAAAAACTAACTATATTATTGTTAACATTACAATCGATATATATATTATTAAACGTTGATATCATACAAAACCCTAGCTACGAAACTATGCAAACCTTGAAACATGAAATATAATACGGTGTAAATCGCGCCATGCAGTGTTAATGGAAATTGACCAGTCCTTTATTGCTTATGCAATCCTTCGAGATTGTTGGGAACGTGTCTGCACTGAACTTTAATGTTCTCGTCTACTCCACTAGTGGATTGTCTTGTTGGCTGTCCATGTGGTGGATTCCACGTGAAGACTTGTGCGATAGACTCAGCTATGTGATAGTAACTTTCTGAACTCCCTCCGAGCTGGATTTTGCGTTTAATGGAGATATTAATGAAACCCTTGAACGTACAAATGTTTTGAACTTTGTGATACCCCGCTGGCTCGATCATATCCGTTGATCTCGATTGTCCTCGATTTTGGGTTTTGACCTAACTGTTCCTACTATATTTTCGCTTGTATTACCCCTTGGCATTCATTTGGAGAAACTGGGCTTGGAGAGAGGCCGACAGGCCGCGTAGTTGTAGGGTTTGATACCAGGTTGATTGAGGATTTCATTACTCGGGTTCGATGGTGGAATCTTTGGTTAAAAGTATTGATAGTTCCAGGTTTTTAATGGAGTTCAAGTGTCGTTCACGAGTGCTATTCCTTGTGCACTCAGATAGAGGGTTCTCGGGGTTTTATTATGTATTTAAGGTTCAGTTTTGAACCAGTGGTCTTTGAATGAGAGGTAATGGTGAAAATGTGGCATCTGAAAACCTTCTTGTTGCGGCTGTTAAGTGGATTTGGAACTTGTTGCTATCGGCGTTCCAGCTTCGTACTTCTATAAGCAAAGGTAATGTGCTTGACTCAAAGGAGTATTTATTGCAATGTCTAAAGTTGAACTTTGTGTAATTTCTTGTTTTCGGAATAACTTTTAACCTTTTACATTTCAATGGCAGGTATTGACAGGGTTAAGGACTTGTAGAGGTGGATGCTTGGTGGGAAAATACTTGCTCGCTCCACCGGTAAGCCTCGATGGTGCAACTCCTTGTAGGTTCTCGTGGCATAGCCTGTCAGTATCGCTACTCGTCAAAAGAACTTGGTGTTGGTTCCTGGTATCGTTCTAACTACAACGAAATGATTTTTAAATGTAATAATATGAAATGTTAAGTTTTTAGAACAGAGGATGAATTCCTCAGTTTGTTCTGCAAACCGATCCAGCCGTGTTTTGTTTTAGCAATTGTTTAATGTATCGAACTTAAAGGGATGAACCCTCGGATTTGATAATGAAATACAAGGTTATGTTTTGTGGAAATAATGATGCAGTTTTGTGTTAAAAGCTATTTACAGTTTAACATTTTCAAAAGATATTTAAAAGGATTTTCTAAGTGGCTTGGCCGCTTGTTAGGGTAGCTGTTCAGGCTTGTTAGATGCTACGAAAGATTGCGATGGCCGTTTTCTGGTTATACGGCTGTATATAAAAAAAATGATTTGTTTCAAATCAATGGCTCCATCCTAAAGAGAGGATTATTACCTGCATTGATTTTATTTGAATAAGAGCTAAGGCTTTTCGCCGAGAGGGTATTAACCCTTGGTCGGTTGACCAAAAAAAAAATGTGATTTACAAATCTTTGATACTGTTTTACAGAAGTCTCTATAGCCTTATTTGATGAAATGAATGTTTAAGTGTTTAGGGTTTTCAGCCGAATATTTAGAATGTTTATCAAAACTGTTATAATTTAATTTTATTAGGGTCGCTCGCACGAAGTTGGTTCCACTTTTTAGTGCCATTATAGAACTAAAAAACGCACCTCTGAAACGGAAATCCATAACACATATGCGTTATTATGGCTAGGTTCGGACAAACCCGAGCTGAAAACCGAGGCTAAGCTTAGTTAGCCCATATCTCATATGCGATAAATCGGACATGCGTTTTTTAATAGTTACAAATTGCAAGTGCGATATATCCCACTTGTGTTATAACGAAACTGCGATTTTGATCATGTGGATCATCTTAAATTTTATTTTCTTTCACAATGATCATCTTAAATTTTATTTTGTAGTGGGCATGGTAATATCAATGCTCTATCTAAACTTAGTAACCCACCTTTCTTCTACATCCATATGGCTCCTCAACTCATCCTACTCTCTGATCACTATAACTAGCCTTTTTGTA
The DNA here is from genome assembly GCA_027924585.1 of Larix kaempferi. Taxonomy (NCBI): domain Eukaryota; kingdom Viridiplantae; phylum Streptophyta; class Pinopsida; order Pinales; family Pinaceae; genus Larix; species Larix kaempferi. The sequence goes on along the minus strand of BSBM01000338.1, from coordinate 20,672,580 downwards.
AGAGACTCCCATCATGACAACTTTACATGGTTACCCTATGTTCCTTGATGATATGTGACTATAAAATTGGATTTATTAGTAAAATGTATAATGTTCTCTAGTTAAATTGTCCTTCCCCTCGTACCTCAGGAAAGTCCCTCCGGGTCGTTTATTAATAAAAGGGTTTAGTATAATAAATTAACTCTTTTATAATGCTTAGGAGGGGATTCTTATCGCATGTAAGAAAATGATTCTATTATTACTCAGATTAAGATATGCTAGCTCTAGTCAGTAAGGAGCAGGTTATAAAATATAGAGTTAATTACTTATAAAGCAAGCTCTGTTAGCAAATATAAGCATTACCAATGTTGTATTCAGGAACTAGTACTAAGCTGCACGTCATATCAATAAATGGAAAGAGTTGAGCGGGAATCATGATCTGTAATGGTATGTATATGTACTCCCAATTCCTCTCATTCCTCTAGAAGGATTCAATCCCTCCATATCTCTTCCATATTTCAAAGTTGTAGTCGAACTAGGGTTCGATTCATATGGTCTTCTTATTTCACCATCATTTGTGTTTATTGTTTTTTTTCTCCGTTTGTTTGAATGATTAGAGTTTCATTTATTGTACTAATTTTTTTTCTCTCTATGCATATAATTTTACTTGCAAAGGCGTAGTTAGAGAGATTCAATTGATTTATGAGAGAGGGGACCATATACAAACTTTGTTTGTTCTCTAGATGTGAATACTAGAGATGATTTGAAACATTAATTTTCTTGTCTTATATCTATTTTTATTTGAGATGTTATCCTTCTGTATAAGGCACCGTGGATCTCTTCTACAACTAATGTCACATGTACAATTTGTGCACTAAATTGATTTCTTGTTTCAATATCTTCTCCTCTAATTTTTTTTCTTCCTTTGATGTCTTCTATCATACCCTTCTCCATACAACTCCCTCGTTGCCTATTCAACCACACCATGTCACCCATCCATGCACCCACTATATCAACTAAAGTTATTAAAATGGAGGCTAATATCTCTTATTATAGATCATAAAAATAAGCAACCCACTTTCTCTCTTCTACCATTACCTTTTCTCTCTTCAAACCTATTTGCCCCTATCCTACAAAGATATAAAATTAGAGATTTGAAAAACACTATTCTCTATCTTTATCTCATCACTCACGTGATCTCTTTATGAAAATATATTTGATGACTACAAATATGGTAATTCAATTACAAATAAACTCCATGGAGATAAAATAACACATTTTGGTAATGATGTTTTCTAATCAATACTTATAATGAGCATTACTAATTTAAAATACACATCCTAAGGTATTTTGAGTTATTTTCTTCGATGAAACTTTATTTTGATTAATTATGTATTCTACACAAGCATACGATAATTAACATGAAGGAGAAGAGCATTCCTCGAATTACTCTATATCTAGTATAATTTTATATGAGGATGTTGATTGTTTGGTAAACCATTGGAAGATAAAAGGGGCTCCATAAATTTATATAATATAAATACCATTAATAGCAAAGGACAAATTGTGACACAAAATCCCAGAGGGTTAGCTCAAGTGGTTGAGTGTTGTAATCGCAAGCAAAAGAAATCCCTAGGTGGCTATGTAGGGCCTCACTTGATGTCCAGGCTCAAATGGTGCAAACATGATTATCGCTCCCCTAAGGCAAGACATAGCTCGTGAAAATGTTGTAATTATCACTCCCTAGTAGGCTTGCAAGGAGTGACAAAGTTGTAATTGTCCCTCCCTAGTCAAGGAGAAAGGGGTGAAAATCCTTATACATTGTCAAAAATCAACGTCCAAATGATGGGATTTTGACATACTAATTAAGGATTTGTAGAATTCAATGTGCCCTTGTCTCCCTCGTCCTTGGTCCAATGAAATCCCCAATCATTTATTCATTCATACATAGAGGATTAATATTCCAAGGAAATCCCCAATAATTTATTCATTCATATAAAAAAGATTAATAGAGTTATAAAACGCAGCTTCGATATATCTTACTTACGATATATCACACTCGCGATGTATCGCAAGTGCGATTTGTAATGCAAAAAAAAATAAAATATATAAAATAGAGTGACTGCGGATTCATTTTCTTTCATATATATCTTAAAGGATTAATAGAGTTACAAAACGCACTTGCGATATATCGCAGGTGCGATTTATAGTGCCAAAAAAATAAAAAAAATAGAGTTGCCGCGCGGCCTCATTTTCATTCATATTATATATTTAGGATTAAAAGAGTTAAATAATGCACTTGCGATATATCGCAAGTGCGATTTGCAATGCAAAAAAAAATAAAAAAAATAAAACACAGTGCCCACGCCCTCGATCCCAGATTCATATATATTTAGGATCTAAAAACGCAATTTCATTTATAAAGTTAAAAAACGCACTTGCGATATATCGCATGTGCGATTTGTAATGCAATATATATATATATATATATAGATCACAGTGCCCGTGGTCTCATTTTCCCAATTTACACAGTGAAGGACCGGCAATATCGAGAAGGCGAAAAAACGCAGCTGTCGATTGCATTAAAGACGAGGCAAGCCATTTCACAATTCGGCATAAATAGAAGGGGGATGGCAAGAAATTTACTAGTTTGTTAATTCGTTTTGAATTTTTCGTTATTGTCTTTGTTAATTTAAACTAGTTTTTTTTTTTTTTAACTAATTTAATAAAATTTGTTACATGTATTAAAATAAAAACAATGAAATTGATTAATTAAATTTTGAAATTGAACTGTTTTGTTCTTAACAGAGAGCAAAAGCCCAGACACAAACCCAAACCCAAAGCAAAATCAAGACACAAACCCAAACCCAAACCAAAATCCACACACAAACCCACCAATGGAGGAGGAACACGACCGTAATTTTGAGATTTTGGCTCGTTTGGGTTCATTGAGACGCCTTAGCTCACTCTTTATGGGGGGACCACTTAAGACAATCTTTAGCGGAGGCCTTAGACTCCATAACAAATACAATTTCCAATGCCCAGGGAGCATTGTACAACATTAGCTCGTACAGAGGCTCCTAGAGGCAATACTATTCCACTGGGTTGAGCTACAAAGATGTCAAAAAATTAAAAATAACCAAAGACCAATTGTTTTCCTGATTCCGGGACCCCAACACCGGATTGGTTCCACCCACCAGTCGACCTCACATTTCCATAGACTGGTGTGTGGAACCAAATATTAAATCCAATTGGATAGATCGCCGGTACATGGTCTTCGATGAAGACCCTCACGGGAATAGAGACATCCTGTTTTATTTCCTTAGGAAGTTGTATGCAGAATTTACCCTGGGGAAACATGTTAACTATTTTAACATTTTAGAGTTCCAGGGTGTGGGTCATGGGATGCCCCAAGATAGGGAAGGGGCTAGGAGCGATCCTAACCATGTGCGACGCCCTCCACGCACACCAAACCCCCCTCGGTTATATCCTCCAGCTGGTCCAGTTCTTGATGATATGCAGGAGTCCTTATTAGATTTGGCTGATACATTGCTTCGGCATGGGACTGCCGTCCAAGGCAATGTAGGCCAAGTGGTTGGCACTTCCGAGGCTGGCCCATCTGGGGTTGGACCATCTCATAGTCAGGATCCACCTTTTAGGTCACCAAACCAAACCAGAGCTACACATCGCACCGGTGACGCGGAGTCTTCAGAGCATCGGGTTATTCCACACCCTTGCACATCGTGTCGAAGCATATGCTATGGGCCTGCTTCAGAGTTTCGGGGCAATGGATTACTCTGATATGTAAGTAACATTCATTATTTACATAGTATATAAATTTTGTTTTATATCATAGTTTTCAATTGTTTAGTAATTTATTTCTATTTGAATAATTATCTGACAATTTACGTGAACAAATATACAGCTGGTGTACAATGACACCCCAAATTCACGTAATCCAGCCGTTGGTGCTGATGCCATTAATGCAGCGGTCAATGCTGCATATGATTTTGGTGCTTAACCATTTGCTGTAAGAACTTTATTTTTAATTTGTCATCGAGTAATTTACATATTTATAATTTAGAGACTGCAACATTAAATATGTCTTAAACTCGATACAATATGTTTTATGCAGTGTGGGCATGACGAGTTTGTGGAATCTCAGGTCAGTCCCTCCCATGTAGAGGAAGATTCCCAAACTCGGGTATTCTTTTCATTACATGCTTTTAATTATATGCTTTTAATGATTTGAAACATGTATATGCGTTTAATTATTTAAAGAAATTTTCTAATTGTATCTATATGTTTTGTTATGTAGCCTGGTTATGGTCAGGTTTTTTTTGACTGTCTAGTAGGGCCAATGTTTAGTATTCCACCCACCGGTGACCCTCTTCCTCCCCCCCCAGGTACGTGTACATGTCTCGCTTTCTTTGAAAAAGCCATTTTCCGTCCATGTAGTATATATATGTAGTCTTGTTAGATCTTTGTATTTGCTGACATTGACATATATATGTTACCTTATGCAGGCATCTAGTGATGCAATGGTGCTTGAAGAGCACCCAATCGATGTTGTTGGTGACCCACCTATCCCCCCCCCGCCCCGCAGGTACGTGTATGTGGAGCTCTTTCTTTGAAAAGGTCATTGTACATCCATACATAGTACATATATATACAGTCTCATTTTCTTTGTATTTGCTGACATTGGTCCATATGTTACTTTATGCAGGCATCTAGTGATGCAGTGTTGCTTGAAGAGCACCAAATCGATGTTGTTGGTGACCCACCGCTCCCACCCCAGGTACATGTGTACATGTCTCTCTTTCTTTGAAAAGGTCCTTGTACGTCCATACATATTATATACAGTCTCATTTTCTGTGTATTTGCTGACATTGGTCCATATGTTACTTTATGCAGGCATCTAATGATGCAGTGGTGCCTGAAGAGAACCCAACCGAGGTTGTTGGTGACCCACCTCTGCCCCCACTAGGTACGTGTATGTCTCGCTTTCTTTGAAAGATTCATTGTCCGTCCATGTAGTATATATGTCTTGTTTTCTTTGTATTTGCTGACATTGACATGTATGTTACTTTATGCAGGCATCTACTGAGCTAGTGGTGCCTGAAGAGCACCCATTTGGGGCCACTGACGACCCTGCACGCCCCCCCACCCATGTACATGCAGTTTCAGTGCCGAGGACTTACACACACATGGTAAGTAAAAATGTTATATTTGCTTGGAATTTGAACAAATGTACATCATGTGGTATTTATTTTTATAGCTTGGTAAACTAACTTGTAACAAATTTTGGTTTGAGTGCAGTCTCCGATATTGAGAATGCGTCCTCCTGCGAATCGTTGGGGAACGCCATCGAGCAGCCACAAAAGAAAGATAGACTTCTCATTAGCCACTGACATTGGCAGTGAAAATGGGGATAAATAGAAATCATGTATAGGGGGGTAAATATAGAATCCATGTATAGGGGGAATACATACATGTACCGTTTTGTTTGTATGTACACACAGATGTACAGTATGATCCACAATTTTGTATTATGGCCATGGCATGCCATTTTTGAAAACATTATACATGTACATCTATAATATAAAGCAACGTTCAGATTTACCTATATATGGTTGACTTGATATGGGATGGAGACATGTGTATTATATGCCTTGCAAATATATGCTTGAATATGTTTTTAGGTTTATGGCTTTGTGTTTGTTGGAGAAGAGTTGGCATTGCAAATAATGAATCTAATGTGTTCGGTATAGAAATGAAGGCTCTAGATGCCTTATTGTACGATGATGTGAATGTTGTTTCTTATAGTGACAAGCCCAATCTAGAAGTTTAATTTCCAATGAACAAACAAGTGACTTTTCATAGCCCCTTCCTCTCCTAAACCTTATTCACCTCCTAAACTTGTTTATCTTTACAATCATACTACAACTAACCCATCCTTACTATTGATGATACATTCCTAGTCCCACTCAACTATAGCACTCATCTTTACTCACAACTATTAAATCAAATACCAAGTAACCACTTTAGTCCTTAGAAATGGAATCCAAAAGAACCTCATCTCTTAGACCTTTTTTAATCGTGCTTACAACTTCTTACTACCCCACAGGATTCACCTTATCAACTAGGTTGGGTCCAATAATACAACCATTGTCTTCTAATAAACAAATAAATTATGGCGTATCACTTCACATTTTCATTCAAATTTTTATTTGAGGTTTCTTGAGGAAATATTTAGAGTGGTCATCATCATTTGTAAGGGTGTTGTTGTGCCTTGTCCTTTTCTCTCTCATGCAGGGAATATTGTTGCCGTCATAATAGTCATTTTCTAGACCCTAATTTCAGTTCTGATATATGCTATGTACTTGTGTTGTTCTCTTTAATAAAATATTACAGTCTTCTACTTCATTTTCAGATTCTGATTGTATTGTGAAGAGGGAAGAATGCAATAAAAATACCAGTTTATCTTTAAGTTTGGTATGGTTGGCTGGAATATGATTTTGTGGCACTATTATAACTAGGATTGATTGTTGTTTCAAGCATATTCTTTTGTTTAATATTGTCTCTCATTAAGTCTTTCAATCTTCAAAGTGTTTTGACTCCATTTAGCCCAAGGATAGGCACTAATCTACTTGAATTCACCACAATAATAACCATTGTACATCATAACCTGTTGGACTGCTAAATCTGTTTGTTGAAGAATATTATAAGGGTAATTTAGCAATCATACATAGGGAAATCCATTTAGCAATCATACATAGTGAAATACATAGCTCTTCAATCTTCAAAGTGTTTCGACTCCATTTAGCCCAAGGACAGGCACTAATCTACTTGAATTCATCACAAATAATATCCATTGTACATCATAACCTGTTGGATTGCTAAATCTGTTTGTTGAAGATTATAAGGGTAATTTAGCAATCATACATAAAGAAATCCCCCTTGTGTTGGAGGAGAGCTGACTTAAAGTGAAGGGAAATCTTGCTTAGTTGACATTGGGTAGGGTTTTTAATAAGTTGCCCTAAGTTTCCATTCTTGCATGGACTTGGGTATTTATAATTGCAGGCTTAGAAGGTAACAAAATGGCGTTGTTTCTGGGAATAAAGTCCCTTTCCCGAATTCGGTAGACATAGCTATAATGATGTGATAAGTTGGTATGAATGTATGAATGTATTATTTTAAGTTTTTCCCGAATTCTGGAACTTCATTGGTATGAATGTATTAATTATTATTATTTTTAGATTTCATATTACCATTTCTTTTTGAAGATTTGGGAGGAAATCAATATGGCATCATTCCTATAAAAGATGCATCATACAGTATATGCCCCTTTAAATTTTTCAAGCATTGCTGGGTATCCAAATAAGACCCCTCCAAAATGGACCAAACATGTTCAAAATTTTCATGGGGACATTCATTTTGTGGCACATCATGTTGCATCTTTTAAACATCAGATTTCAAAACTTAAAATAGAACATGAATATCGTATGATGAGATTGCTTTTGCATAGATTAAAAGGAGATGTAGAGATTGGTTTAGAGATTTTGGTAAAGGAAAAACATCATCTTTTGCATGTTTGGTCCAAGCATTTTGCAAGGAATGGGATCCTAGCTATGAGAAAGAAGAAAGGGTTGAAGATCTAGTTGAAGCTTGCCTAGATAAAAAGAAAATCATTTGATACATAATGCTTGAATGTGAGAGAAAATCATTTGATACCTAATGCTTGACCATGCTTATAGTAAAATAATTTTATCCTATGGAATTTGGTTATCATTTTAGATAAAAATCGAAATTGGAACATCGTTTGAAAAAAAACATCTAAAATTAGCCCATGGGTTAAACTTCACCCCTAAGGTTTTTCCTAGGGCATATATAGAACAAAAACACATTCCTTGTAGTCATTGTCTTCCCCTTGGACACATTCATTTATACCACGAGGCATAAAATTAACACATTGGCACTTTATCTAACTTAGCTCTGTAGTGTGTATTATCCCTAGTTCTATGTCTACAACCTCATGTTTCACATTTGGTTTAACCACAGATAACCATGGATGTTCTAAATAACCTACATCGTTGGAGGAAAGCAAGGATGTTTTATAGCTAAATTGATAGGAAATGATAAGGAACATGAACATACTCTACAAGCCCATACACACTACCGGTAGCCAACGGCATGCAATCTTGCCGCTCCATTTGTTATTTCGCTCCCGGATAGAAAGTCACCAAGTGTCCCTGAACGGCATTTTCATGCGACTTGCAACTCGACATAACTCGGCAACCGGAGGTCAGATCGACGAACCGTCGATTCTGTTGCTCTCCTGGCATGCAATGACCTATAGGTAGCCTCCCCTCCGTGTTTCCATGGCCCAGTGACTTCATTGTGCATTCATTTCGTAAACTAGGGTTTTGCTCAGTTTCCATCAATTCAATCTGGCATTGTTGGGTTAATTCCGCAAAACACTCCACCGAGGCAGTGTTGACAACGGTTCCACGTCGGCATTGCCCATACACACCACCGGGAGCCAACGACATGCAATCTTGCCGCTCCATTTGTTATTTCGCTCTCGGACAGAAAGTCACCAAGTGTCCCTGAACGACATTTTCATGCGACTTGCAACTCGACATAACATGGATCACAAGTGGAATTTCACATGCATGCATGACTAAGATGTAGAAACACATGTACATGAATTATATGCACATACATGAAACAAAATTCCATATACCTCGGCTATGCACATACATGAAACAAAATGACATATAACTAGGCTATGAACATACATGAAACAAAATGAATAGGGTTGAGCATGGATCACAAGAGGAATTTGTATTTGGTGGTGTCTAAAGACACAAGTTGTTCTTGGCACCTCCAATGTGCCATAAATAGTGTTTGTATCCTAGGCACACGAAAGGCTAAACATTAGTACTCTCGTAAGAAAATAAAAAAAAATGTGCAAACATTATTTATAGATAACTCACCTGAGGTTGTAGGATCGTGTTTATAACTTGTCCAGTAAATTAAGGATTAAATTTAACGCACCTGACAATCTAGCCACACTGGACAATCCGGTAACACTTGACAATGCACTCACTCGAGTAGGCCATCTAGATCATCTCTGCTGCCGATGGTGTCCATCAATCTCTCATGCTCTAAATGAGGTAGCAAGTATTGTACACGTGACTTTTTTTTATAGAAATTGTGCGTAGCTTGATGTTTATGCCAACTACCAGGTTGGTGAAGTGGTATACAATAGATCCTGGCTTATAATCCTGATATACATATCCACCCTTCCTTTTTTTGTTGTGCTGCTATTGTCAGGTACTCCCCTTTTATAACCATCGAGCCAGTTGGGTATTCAATATTTTCATCATCTATAACATGTTCGAGAAGGGTTTGTTTCCCCTCTAAGCAACATGCCAACCAATAGTCAGAACCCCATTCATTATTTTTTGGGGCAACCACTGCATATATCTGACCTGTGAAAGGAAATCAAAAAAGGTTAAAAATACATAAATATTAAAAAAGGTCTTGCATGTAACATAAATAAAATTTCTTTCAATGTAAGGGCTTGTAGTGATTTAGGTACTACTAATTTACTTTTTTGTACCTGCTTGTATGAGATCCGATATGTGATCATAGTCTGCAGAAATATATGTCTGATCATCTTCCAAATGGTCTATTTCATTAACCCCCTTGAAATCAGTGCCAAGTGTCATTCGATCCCATGTATCAATTGTATCTGTATACTCACAATCATCCCATTCATCTATGCTACAGGAACTGCAAAAGCAAGCCTTCAATATTGTCCAAATTTGTAGGGCCGAGTTGTTTGAGCTTCTAATTGAATGAAAACTTTGAGTTCCATGCACTGTGTTCACCCGATGTGTTTGGGATCGGTCCACATCTGTCACCTCCCAGAATGTTCTCCGCACTAGGTGTTTCCTTGTTGCTTGTTCTCCCATCACAGATGCACACCATTCGACTATAGATGAAGCGTCTCGAAGGTGAGCACCTGTAAACTTCATCTCTTCCCTTCGAAGGGCATTTTTAATGCATGCACCAGCACCATCGTGCTCTCCTTTTCCATGACCTGTTTCAAAGTAGTTCCATGTATGTGGCACCTTGTATTTTATGTGCAACAAACATAACCATTGAAATACACGTGCATTCCTGAACTGTCCAGCACAACCATCTGACCAAATCAAATGACAATAATATGGTATATCCATAGCTATCACATGATCATAGAACAACTGAAAGCAATGTTGCACGTAATGGATGTCATGGGTACGGTCATCACTGATGTAAAAGTGACTCTCTTTCAATATCACACGTTTCTCTTCATTGCTATTTGGCCCATGTCGATAAGTGATATGGACCATTATGCTCACTTGCTCTGAGTGATAGTATTGACTTTGTATTTCATTTTGTGGTTGTAGGGTGTAATTTTCCGCAAAGTCAACCACTGATAGTATTGTTCAAAGAGGGAAGGTGTCTCGGCATATTCTGAATTGCTCATCTTGCCACCGTGCCATATCGACATGCTGAATGTACTGTTGGATCTTTCCACGGAACTCTGGAATAAAATCACATACTTGCACCCGGTGGAAAAAGATAAACAATGTTATAAAACAACATAAAAATATTTACATGAATATTAAAATATACATCAATATTTAAAACAATATTATAAAACAACATATAAACAATGCACACTCAGTTAAATGAACATTTTTCGTGTAGATTGTCACCTGTGAAGTCACTAATTTAATCATCTTGCTTTCTTTCCCATCACGTAGCTGATATTTCTCATACTGAAAGTTCTGCTTCTCGACAATTGCATTGCCAAATGATTGATATTCACTCTCATGGATGCAATCGGACCATAAAGATAGCCCACCACAATTGTTGCAAGAACCCTCTACACATTGTTTTAAGTAATGTGTCTGCCCGTCTTGCCTCGAACACATTATGCTATGGATGAAATCTCTAGATGACATTGGCGGTACTGTACTTGAGCATTCCTGCACATGGTTAGGGTGCAAAAAACGACGTATATGTGCAAATGTATGATAATATAGATCAAACTCTATGTGGTATCTACAACAAGTGTTCCGGATTCTATTTGTTCTAACATACCAAGGCTTGCATTTTTCAAAAGATCTTTGTTCGAGCCTTAGCTCTACGTGGACAACTTTAAACATCTCGAACAGTTGAGTTTGTGTCATGTCAAGGTAATGTTTAACATGCCCTTCATTGTTCATGGAACCCCTACAGCTTTTTAACACATCCTTTGTGTTAGAAGAAGGCCTAGTGTTATCGTGCCAAAAAGTGTGCACTGGTCCCTCCACTGCTTCGACAAACTTCATGTCTTTGCGGGGCAACCTACCGCTAAATGCCCATAATGTATCCATTTGTCCCTCTACATCAAGTTTGTCTCTTCTTACCGAATATTTTTTAAGAGTCTTTGGATGTAAAGGGACAATTTCTGATGTGCATTTAAGTAAATGACGTTTCCTTGTGGATCTAGATACAATTGATTCAGCCAATACGCGGCGAGCCACATTACAGTCTTTTGAACGAGTTTTTTTACCAATTGATGTGAATGCAGCAGCAAGAGATTTAACAATGTGATTACTCGATTCGGTATTCTTCAATGTTCTTATGCTTAACGTTTTTCTAACATTTTCCATACTTCTAGATTTAATCAAAGTTAAAAACAATTGACATTTACCGGCTTCAGATTTTGGTTCAAAATATTGTTTCATTATTTGAGAACAATGACGAATGATTGTGCGTTTCGCCACCTTACCTTCCATGGAAGTCAATTCGCTCTCGTCCACTTGTATGCGTTTAGGAGTTCTCTTTAGTTTTGATGCGAGATTTCTTGTCGTTTGAAATGCTGGAGAGACATTTACATCCACTGCAGGCTGACAACTTCGATTAGGAGATTGAACCACCTGGCATGGTTGTTGCAGAGTATCGTCAAGAACATAATGATTGAGCTCTACAGAGGGTTGTCCGATTAATAATGGAGAAAAATTTTCATCTTGGTTATAACCAGCTTGCATTAAAGTTGCAATATCTTCCTCGGCCTCTTCGCCATGTATCTGTTCAGCGAGAATGGGAAGTATTTGCTCATCCAATGAATGCCGACGATTTCTTGAATGTTCCCTCTTCTTTTCTTTTTTAATTTCATCTTCTTCGAGTGTAAGCATCTTCGTCGCTGACTTCCGAACTCTATTACGTGGATTCCCCATTGAAATCCACCCAAAATTGTACAAAACCTATGGATCTGTGTAATAAATGATTAAATTGCAGGTTGAACAGTACGCTCTGCGCAGGTTTCAGAAGAATTATGTCTTTTCCTGTATAGTAAAAATGGCCCACGGCACGCAACCCAAGATTATTTATTAAACAAATATCGCATATGCGATATAACGCATCTTTGTTTTAACGCATATGCGTTATATCGCATATGCAATATGAACTATATGCTTTTTACGCTTTTTATGCTTTTATGATTTATATGCATATGCTTTGTTAAAAACGTGATCACTAAATTGCATATGCGATATATCGCATATGTGTTATATCGCATATGCGATATATCGTATATGTGATTTAGTGCATATCAACTATTGAAACCTCATTTAACCATGAACCATGAAAACATCATTTAATCCCTAGAAGATTGGATTTATCCTTGGACCATGGTACCGTGTCTTCAGAACAATGTTTTGTTTGGAAATATTCGTAATGGTTCCTATATGACCATAGTCAATGCCTCGAGAACAATCCTCAATGCATAAAATAGTCTAATGGCACATATATCCCATATTAAGGCTAAATATCCCCTTTAAAGGGCATGTGTAGTGGTTTAAGACTTGTTTCTGTTACAATTTCGTCCCATTACCATGGTTAAGACCCTGAGACCCATCCTTAGTGCATAAAACCTCATAATGACACCCAGATCCCACTAAAGGCCAAATATTCCATCTATAGTGCATGTGTGTTGATGTAGAGACTCATTGGACCATATTTTCTTCCATGACTATGGTCAATGTCCAGAGACCCATCCCTACCATCCAAAACCCTATAATGTCACCCTTATCCCCTTATAATACAATTTAGAATCCAAAGATTCCATCCAGACGATCTATGGAGTGGCTCATGCCCCAACATTAGATTGATTAAAAGCTAAAAGAGGTGTGGGGAGAGTCAAAGGAGGGAGACAGAGTTGTAGAGGGAATCATGGGAGGGAGGGTGAGAGTCAAAGAGAGAGAGAGAGAGAGAGAGAGAATTATGGATGGAGGGATGGTTAGAGGGTGAGAGAGTGGGATAATAACAATGATAGAGTAGGGATTTAGGGAAATGAAGGATGGTCAAGGATGGTTACACCGAGGGATAGAGATGAGAGATTGTGTGTGTGTGTGTGTGAGAGAGAGAGAGAGAGAGGGAGAGATCATGGATATTAAGGAAAGGAGAGAAACATGGAGAGATGAAGGAGGGATGAAGGCTTGAAGGTGGAGAGACGAGGTAGGGGGAGAAAGTGAGGGATGGAGTGAGTGATAGGATAGAACACATGGAGGGAGGGAGAGAAATATTTTTGGCGGGAGGGAGGGGCAACAAAGGAATTGTTTTAGAGGGTGTGTGGATGTGTGTGAGAGAGAAGGGGGTGGAGAAAGAGAGAGAATTATGGGGGGAGAGAGAAGGGGGTGGAGAGAGGAGGTAGGGGGATAATGTGAAGTATGGAGTGAGTGAGAGGATCAATCATCAAGATTTCTAGTTAAATGATTTGTTGTTTTTTAATCAATAGTGTAATGTGATTAAACTATTAAAGATCATATAGAAACAAATCACATTAAAATGCCATGTGTACACCCACATTTCATCCCAAATTCAAAATATTTGTTACAATACCAACCTTCCTAACATTTTAACTCATCAAAACTATGGTGTTTTATGAATGTTTCTCTTAAAAGTTTCAAGCACAGAAATATAATTCTAAAGAAAACCAAGTGACTCCTTACTTTTTTAAAGGTTTGATAGATCAAAATTGGTCTCAATGGATGTTAATAACAACCATAATCATCATCAACTCAAGTAGAACATTATTAAGTTATATAATAAATTTGTCATTAATTAAAAAACCCTACTTGAAGTCATTTAACTACACTAATATCAAAGAAAGTTTGATTAACAAAATAAGTGCAAAGATATGTTGGGTCTCATCAATAACATCAATCAATAGATGCATAGTGAACTATAGGTCGAAGCCACAAACTTTAACTATCTTAGTGTAGTAAGGTGAAGTTCTATACTAGGAGACTACACAATAGTGAAGATGGAATTCTTGAGATATATTTGAATCGAGTTTTCTTTGGTGCATATTAAATTTCATACCTAGGATAGGATATAAGGAAAATTATTAAAATGACGAGGATGAAATCCTTAACCCTTGAAAATGGATTGAAAACCAAATTATACTCTCCACAATATCCAATTACTTCATCAATAACAATCCACCATTTGGCTTACTAGATGTTCCATTCACTTTGATGTGAGTTTATACTTTATACCATACTACCCCATACTACCTAATATATCAAATATAACTTAGTTGAAAATAGAGATGTATTGTTTCCGAACCCATTTGTCATGTTAAACAATGTTATATTAACCATGATGGGATGCTATCCTACATTTCAAAAGAATAATCTTTATGCCACTCTTTTATCTAATAATCTTTATTCTCTATTTACTCTTTTGTACTAAACCAAAACACATATCCGTTATATCGCATATGTGATATGAATCACATATGCGTTATAACGCATATGCGATTAGAACAAGTCTAAACCGCATATCCGTTATAACGCATATGCGTTAATTTAAAATTTAAAAATTGGGCGGTAACAAGGGTTGGGATGATGTTCGGAAATAGCTTCGGACTGCCGAACCTATTGGATAGAACAAAAAAACCAGGGCCATTGCCTGTATTTTTGAACTCTATCAATATGCTCAGTTTCAATGGCGTGTTTTGCTATGAAAAACTCAATATTGTTTTATGAAAATATAGAATATTGTACAGTACGATCTGACGATTCTGAATATGTAATTTTTTCATAAAAATCTATGTTTTATTTATTTATTATTAATTTTCTAAATGACACACGTCAGTTTTCGAAAATACATACATCGATTTGTTTTTATATAACTTTTGATTTCCTTCACCATTTCCCAAAAAAACTATATGGTGCACTAGAGGAGACTGAACTCTACAATCTCATATATAGAAATCAATGATTTCATTAAATTTTGCCCCTAAAGTGTTGCACCCGCACATAACGTTTTAATTTCATGGTTTTCTGACTTCAATAATTAATAATAAAAAAATAATTCATGAAATTTTTTGAAAAAATAGTGTTGCACTAGACCCATATGTCCTTTATATGTCTGCAAGATTTTATCCAAAATGGACATCATTTACCTCAATAAGTGCTGCACCCGCACAAACATATATGTTATGATGTGCTGAAAATTTGAAAACCCAATTTAACGGAAACTAACTTTATAATCATTTACACAAATTTTTTATAGATAAATGTTATATATTATGAACGTACCCCTAATTGTCACCTAAAGTCAGAGCTTCCAGGTTTTTTCAGTATTATGTGGCATCTAAAGTGTCTTTAAAAGAGTCCATGATTGTGCATCAGCCCATAAGGTTTCGATAATATGTTAAGAATTTGATCGACTTTTGTTTCCCTAACTGAAATACTAGATACTGCGAATATTTTGCATAAAATATTAAATAGGAAATGAAAATAAAAATTGTTGCATAAGTTAGAAAGATGATATGAAAATAGCATAAACCTTAGGCTAATCTATTATTGTCGATATATAAATGAGATCAAATGTTTGATAATGCTATTTAATTACAGCGGTTATAATTTATCCGGAATACTATGTAATCAAATAAATAGATTCAATATTGGAATATGGAGACTATTTATGTTTTCTTAGTCTATTCATATTGTTTTGTAATATGGAAAATATCTAAAAAGAAAATATAAATGAACTATATAACAGCATTAATCTATTCATTTGTTTGTTCATTCTGCCTACCACTCATCATACATAAATCTACCTCTCTGTACTAGAGTACGATACAGGTGACTGTATGTAGAAAAATACAGAGTGTATTTAATTCAATCAAAATACTCATTCATACAACATTTAACAGAATTATTAAGAAACCAAAATTTTTAAATTTCTAATACTGAATATCGATACTTATCCCACAACATATTTAACTTAATATTCAGAAAAGTAGAAAATGAATATTTAAATCAGAATGACAAGTAGAACCTATAACTGTAGATAGGTGGACAAAGACCCAAGGAACCCTGTTCTTCCCAACCTTTTCCAGAAGAAGCAGCCAAAACTACTTGCTTCCTTTGGACCCCCGAGCCTGCTTACTGAACCACTAAGTAGATGGAATCTGCGTAGAAGCAAGGCACTCAGTAAAATAACTTCTGGACTCAGCAGTGTAACTTCTGCACTCAAAATATGCCTTCTGCACTCAGCAATATAACTTTTGCACTCAGTATTATAATAGGCAGACTTACACCATGATAAAAAAACTCATCATATCCCCTCATCAAATCTCTTGGGTGCAAGCACAGCAAAACCCCAAGGTAGATTTCCTTGTCGGGAAGAGTGATGAACCTCAGTTCATAATTTGATGGCTCTTATATAGACTGCTTAGGTCTTTAGTGGTCAATTTTGAATAAATGAGCCTCAAGCTCCAGTCCCACATTCTAAGGCACTATGACCACATTTCAAGGGAGTTGTCCCATACCAACAGCTAGTTAGTTACATCATGATGCTGCCACTTGTCCATTGCCTTCTACTCCAGATTACATTCCACCTAGTGGGTCGGTAACCATTCTTTCAACAGTCCCCTTAGGTGTTTGTCTCCTATTTAATTTATTAAATAATAAAATATTGTGCAATTACAGTCATCCTCGGACACTTGTCCAATATAAAACTTTACAATAAAAGTTAACATAATGTTTCCAACATAAAATGTTTTTTAGCAAAAAAGGTATGTTACACATTGAGGAGTCCATTTTCCCGTGGATCGTTGGAGCTACGACCGCACATCAGGCATGGAATCTTCTCGAATCTGCATACAAAGGTACAGATCGAGTTAAAACGGTAAGACTCCAAACCCTTCGACTCCAATTTCAAAGTCTTAAGATGAAAGACACAGAGACTGTTGATCAGTTTATGACTAGGGTTTCTAGGATTGTCATGCAATTCCAAACCTATGGCGAAGCCCTACTGTAATATCCTCCTTGCATACCTTAATATTTCGTAAATATAAAAGTGTATTGTACTGGTTTTCTGGTGAGGAGCTCAAGGCCAAGGCCTCACTAGTAAACCTTGTAAGCTATACAACTAATTCCTAAATTCTAAATGACAAACCTAGGGGACTAAAGAGGATTATGGAACCATGAGTGGACGACTGATGTCCTCCTGATGCCATGAACACTAGAAACAAACATGGAGGTTCGTTAAAGGTCACTTAGAATTTTGGAGGTTAACTCTAGAAGGATACCAAGACATCCTATGTATTGAAAATAACCTAAGAGTAGATTACTTCATAGGGTATCATTATGAATTTTCATACATTTAATTACTAAACGTATCGAGACACATATATATGTGGGTATAATGTTATATACTACCGTCAATATATCTTTATATAAGTGAAAGGGGGAGGATTAGATTTGGACCTTGAAAGTAATAAGTAATACCGTCATTGGTTGAGGACGGTTGTCCTTCGCCACGATCTCCTATTAAAATGTGGTACTTACCCTTAGGTATGGAGACAACTGTTAGGGTCCACCCAAAAGGATCGACAAAGGAGGTACTTCTCATCTCAAATATCTTAATAAATGAGAAGCCTTAACTTTTTGTATGAAGATATTTCTTCCCTAAATACAGGTATATAGGCTAATATATATATATCTTCTATCCTTGGCAAGGAAATGAGTGACTTACGAGAAGCAAAAGGGTCTTTCAACTTTAAGGGGAGGGATAAATTACTCCGTAGATATTCATTGAAGGAAGAGCATATATATATATATAGTAACAAAATATTATAGCTTATAAGGATCTTCTATTTTTGAAATCGTATATATATATAAATGCTTTGAGAGGAAGGCACGAATATATGATGAGCATAGGTTAATTAATTCATGCAGTTATTTGTTTGAAGAGTTTCTAGCGTTTAAAGGATAACCTTAGTATTATCTACCCCCAAAACTATGCGTGGTACTTCTAAAGTTTCCTTTCAAGAGAAAGCGATAAACACTTAGTTATAGTTATACTAAATGCATTATTGTAGAAGAAACGTGTTGGCTAATTGAAGGTCACTAGTAGTGGGTCTACTAGAAGAGCGCCACGCTAGAAATCAAGATGCCACTTGTCCTTTGGAAAGAATGCTGAGTAGGTTTTCTAACTGATCGTTAATCTGCAATAAGAGAAGGGGGATGGCGTGTGATGGGGGAAAGGAGTTGGGCGATCATTCTTAGGAGCATTGCAGGGGAATGACAGTCGCAATGGAAATCCGATCCAGGGTTGCGTTGGAAAATCCTGTACATAAATTTGGATTTCGTGGGGAACCTGGCAATACTTGGTGAGACGCAGCCGTAAGAGGAAGATCCGATCCAGGAGTAGGCGCTCAACATAAGCAATCTAGGTATGGATAGAGTTACCCTGGTAATTGTTTTGGATTCTGCGATTCGTGAAGTTACAAATAATTTGAAGGAGAAAAGATTAGAGACAAGATCCTGTGCAGTTTCTTGTTTAATACATTGGCAGGATTTTAAATGTTAGATTTCTGGGCTTTTATATTGAAGAAATCTGAGTGAAGATCATAGCTCCTTACTTATGTTTTCGCATTATGTAAAAGAAGAAATCTGTTATCCACGAGGTTGATAATAGCTTGAAAGAGAAGGATTAAAAAAACAAAGTCCTGTGTAGTTTCATCTCTGTCTTAAATTTGCCGTTTAACTTAGGCGTGATCTGGGTCCAAGACATAGGCATCCGATTGTGTTGATATTTTATGGTCTTGTTGTGTCCGCGTGCTTATATATATATATATATAAATGCTGTCTGCGTTGTCATTCGGAGAATATACCTTTGATCTATCTGTTTCTAGACGTTGAGTTCCTTTTTCAAGATCTGACTTCTTGGGGAAAAGCACTGCGAGTGGGTGTGATAAGGGCGGCGCGTTCACACCTCTGGTACAGAGAGATTCTCTATTTTTTTCTACTCATGTGACTGCAGAGAAAACTTTGTGGCGTTCTTATCTGTCCAGGTTATTGCAGCTTTAAATTAGTTTTATTTATGCGTGAAGGCATGAAGGAGTTTTCGCTTTGTTGAATACGGGCATATCTTATTTTGGTTCTAAGAAGAGCTGGGCGATTTTTGGAAAGAATCGATCCATGCCCATGCCGTCTATGGTGTATTCGATGGGTTGTATGGAGTTTATTCCATTGCCATATGATGGTATAATAGATCTCAATAAAACATCACGGTAATGAAAGGTTTTCACTGGTAGTCGTAAGTTTACACATATGGATCTACAGTGGTTGAGATGGGTGTTTGGAACGACGGTTTCCTGAGAATGCCGAGCCTATTTTTTATTTGTAGGAACTATCTCATCTGACTCGGGAAATAATCGGTTTTGAGCATGGCCTCTTGAGAAGATCGCTTGCGCCATTACACTGTTGCTTAGAAATTAAACACAGGAATGATCTATAGGGAAGGTGCAACTTCATTATTTACTTTCTTTCCAATGCATCTGTGTGGAGGAAGAGGTATGAAATAACTATTCGGCTTCCAGTATTTTGACAGAGTTGATCTCTATAAACCCCAAATTCATTTTCCTGGCGTTTTATCCATCTTCATGGTTGCGTGGTTTTTACAGTGTTTTGATAGAGTTAAATTTTGTACCCCGTTCGATGTACGCCATCGATCTCTGATTTGTTTCTTTACACAGTGAATAGTGCAAACTCTGAATGTGGATATCATGCGATCTTTGATATTTTTGTTTTACCATTTCTCTCTTGATATGCCAATCCATTATATGATTACGAATTTGATACATCCTCAAGTAATCGAGGATATAACCCTATAAGTATGTATTTGTCAGGGAAGAGCCATGTTAGGTTATACTGTCATTGATATGTTAAATCTTTGATAAATATTTCTTAAAGAATGGAAAGCGAAGAGGTTGAATACTGTGGATATTCATTACTATAGTATCCCTGTATATTATATATGTTGTATATGCTCTGTGGTAAATATTTCTTAAAGAAAGGAATAGCGTAGAAGTTGAATATTGTATGGATATTCATTATTTTAATATCCCTGTATATTATATATGCTGTATATGCTATGTGGTAGAGATTTCTTAAAGAATGGGATAGAGTAGAAGTTGAATCCTGTGTGGATCTCATTATTATAATATTCCTGTATAGCTATATGTTGTAAATACTCTCTGATAGATATTTATTAAAGAATGGGGACAATCGGTCCTGGAGGGCGCAGAGAAGGAGAGTTTCTCTCTATATAACTGCTAATCGTTTATTATGTTAATTGCTGCATATTTTTAATGTTTCCTGCGCAAACCCTTGGGGAATCATAACCCTTCATCCTCAGTGATATACACATTGAATTGACTGCGCAGACCCCTGTACATTTCCTTGGTTGTGCTAAGTTGAGAATGGGGAAAAATCTCTTGGGAAAGAAACCTCGTTTGGTACAGTTTTACACATTTTATTCTATGTTGGTTAGTTACATTTATGCTACGTAGAGATTGGGGATGGGATGGCTGTAGATGTCGGATCCCATTGTATAAACCTTCTGCTGGAAATCTGTTTATGTGCATGCATGCAAAAATTGTATTGGTGCCTGCGTGAACCCTGGAATTTCAGTTCTTGTATTTGCTAAAGATCGGAAGAAGATCTTAGTAGAATGCCAAATCTCTGTTTAGCCAGGAATTTATCCTTGTTTAGTTATGACGTTATTGCCAGCGTGGTAGAACGCATTGTCCTCTATTTAGTCAGTGATGTAGGATGCTTTGATCATGAGTTGCCCCTCTCGTTTCTGTGCAGAGGCTAAAGGAAATGAATCCCTGTTCATTTCATATAATATCAGTTCCTTGCTTCTGTAGGCTGTTCTGCTACCTTGTTTTTTTTTCTTTTGTTGTTGTATTGATATTCTCTGGTGGAGGATCGTCGCAGGTTATTGTGCTGACATGATTATGATATTCATTGATGATATTCTTCAGCTATAAATTACCGTGTATGTTATAGATCGCTGCCTTCAGGATATATATATATATCCACCCCGGTTAAAGTTCATAGATTTCCTGTCATCGTAATTGAGAGCGATCTTACCTACATGTGAAGTGATCGGAATCTATCCATCACATAAGTGATGACTTTAATTAATGTTTAAATATTATGATGAAATCATATTATAAATGTGTTGGTATCCTCTTTAAATTTTATGACAAGATCTTAGATCTCTTCGAGATAAGCATTGTTAGGCTGAAGTGGTATCTCTTCCAGAAGATCTTTGTCATGTTTTCTTTTCGATGAGTAGGCTGATGCTATTGGATAAAGATCTAGGTGAATCAGATTCGCTGAGATTTGTTTAATTTCAGTTAGCAATTCTGAATTGCTGGATGTAACCGAGATTTCGGATGAATAAATGATGCGACAATTTGGTGGACGTAGCCCAAAGATTTTTGGGTGAACCACGTTTATATTTTGTGTATGATGTTTAGTGTATTTTTTCATGTGACTTATTGTTAGAATATATGGAATGGTTATTAGGTTGCCCATGTGGAGAAGATCTAATATGTGTATGGTCAGTCATTTAAAAATGTTGAATATAGTAGTAGGTTGAAAAATATAAATAGTTATGATAGATGGTTATGAATTGTATGAAGATGTTCAAAAGTAATGATGGCGATATTCGAGTATATGATTATATGTGAATAGGATGAAGCATGGACATAGGGTAATTATAATGTTTTGGTCTTTATTTTTTTTGATAAGTGGATTTACTTATCTTCATCATGTGCCGTGAGGGGTATGTTACAGATGTTGTGTATACATTTTATCTTCCGCATGATATTTTAATGATGTTTAGTACTTAGAAAAAGTTTAAATTTTAACAAAATTTTGGGAGACGTTACTTATGGTATCAGAGCATTAGGTTACAACACTAGGGCCTAATGAGTTCAACATGCTATAAGTAAGTATGAAGGTTGTTAAGTTGACTAATCAATTATTTGTGTTTCATTTTGGATGCATGGATTGTACTGGAGGAGGGGAAAATGAATCTCCAAGCTCGACTTCAAGTTTCTTCCGCTAGAGCACAGGTTGCAAACACTTGGTCTTATTGAGCTCGATTGGAGAAGAACAAATACAAGTTGGTCGGACTAGAAAAGGAGCTGCATTCTATGAGCCAAGAATAAAATGTTCACTTCCAAAGAATCGTCAAGAGGGAAGCATGCTCGTACCCTTACATATAAGTGCAACAAAAGGAAAATGGTTATAAGTACATATACATGTGAGTATTAAGTAGTTAATATGAGAATGTATTAGTACCTTTTGTATATACCCCTTATTTCAGTAATTTCTTAGACCCAACATGAAATAAATACAGGTTATTAGGATGCTGTAATCTTCCGACGTCCTTATGTTGCCACAAAGAATGACTGTTTTATTTATTATGCGTTGAGAAAAACATTGATGACATGGAATTTGCAGGGTAGATCGGAAGTGATCTTTGAGACAGTAAGCGAGGTATAAGCTTTTATGAAACAAGTAAAAAGGATATTTCAACATATGCTATATATACGATTGTCTTATGATTCAATTACCTTGATACGACTAACACTTTGAATGTTGTGGTCGAGCAAATGTTATTCTCCCACACATCACTCCTGACACCATCAATGGGTAAATGTGGGATATATATATAATATATATCGATTCATGTATAATACTAACACGTGATGATACAAGTAAACTGGAACCTCGGCAGACGAAAATGAGCTATGCGATCACCTTTACAAAGACACATGGTTATCTATATAAGGCATGTAAGTTTGTTTTAGAAAATTGGTTATCTCTATATGATGTTAGGGTATACAAAAAAGTGTTGTATAACTAAGATAGGAATTGTGTTGAAATGGTGAAAGCTAACATTCGCGGTTAAATGATCATAATGTCCATAGAAAGAATGTTATATCATGTTCAAAACATTATGTAATCTTATAAAATAATGACATCTTAGATGATTATATATGAAAGATGATTTTTGTTAAGGAAGGGATCTTCTTACAATATTTGATTTTGTATATAAAGTGATACTAACAAGTGAAATTTGGCAGATGGTGAAATTTCTGTGAACCTTGTGAAAATGCAAGAGTATAAATATTATGCATGGTAAAATAAGGGGTGAGGATTTAAGATCCACATCGCGACTGTTACAGATTCTTTTAAATTTTGATATATTTTACCAGGAAACTCGACCCAGATTGGTCAGAGTAATCGCATGGGTACAGAATGTAATGTGACGAAATAAATTGATTAAAAGAGATTTTTCTAGACTCAAGCAAGCGGCTTGGGGGAAAATAAATTCCGGGACTCAAGCGAGAAGGCTTGAGGGGAATTGCGTAAAGAGTGTTGTAATGGCATTAAAATACTCCCAAAAATCAGGGATTGAACAGCCACTAGGATTCTCGGAGAATCGGCTGGCTGTAAGACCTAGGCAAGCTATAAGAAAATGTATATGTAGGAGGCAGGACGCTGCTTAGTATACATGAAAGAAATGTTTGCTGCGTGAGCACTAAAGTGTTAGGCAAGACATGAATGAAATGTTTGCTGCGTGAGCACTAAGGTGTTAGGCAAAACATGAGAGAAATGCTTGCTGCGTGAGCACTAAGGTGTTAGGCAAGGCATGAGAGAAAGGATTGCTGCGTGAGCACTAAGGTGTGAGGCAAGAACTTCCTGGATCAAGTGAATGTTGTTTGTTGATTTGGTCAACAGTATACAAACATGGAGCGCTAGATTTACTCCATATATTGCAAGTGATATGTACAGTAAAGAACTCATGAATTATGATTCTGAGTTTGATTATGAAGTTGATGATAAAGTTTTTATTATTATTTTTCGTTTTCCTTTGGAACCTGGTTTTGTAGACGAAAATACAGGTTATGAACAAAAACGACTTGCGAAAATCAGGAAAGTTCGAAGAAGGTCACAACATAGAAGACGAAGCAAATAAAGGATGACTCAAGCGAGGAAGAAAAATGCTGAAGGGCATGAACACCGAGGACGGTGTTATTTTTTTTAAGGGGGAAGGGATGTAATATCCTCCTTGCATACCTTAATATTTCGTAAATATAAAAGTGTATTGTACTGCTTTTCTGGTGAGGAGCTCAAGGCCAAGGCCTCACTAGTAAACCTTGTAAGCTATACAACTAATTCCTAAATTCTAAATGACAAACCTAGGGGACTAAAGAGGATTATGGAACCATGAGTGGACGACTGATGTCCTCCTGATGCCATGAACACTAGAAACAAACATGGAGGTTCGTTAAAGGTCACTTAGAATTTTGGAGGTTAACTCTAGAAGGATACCAAGACATCCTATGTATTGAAAATAACCTAAGAGTAGATTACTTCATAGGGTATCATTATGAATTTTCATACATTTAATTACTAAACGTATCGAGACACATATATATGTGGGTATAATGTTATATACTACCGTCAATATATCTTTATATAAGTGAAAGGGGGAGGATTAGATTTGGACCTTGAAAGTAATAAGTAATACCGTCATTGGTTGAGGACGGTTGTCCTTCGCCACGATCTCCTATTAAAATGTGGTACTTACCCTTAGGTATGGAGACAACTGTTAGGGTCCACCCAAAAGGATCGACAAAGGAGGTACTTCTCATCTCAAATATCTTAATAAATGAGAAGCCTTAACTTTTTGTATGAAGATATTTCTTCCCTAAATACAGGTATATAGGCTAATATATATATATCTTCTATCCTTGGCAAGGAAATGAGTGACTTACGAGAAGCAAAAGGGTCTTTCAACTTTAAGGGGAGGGATAAATTACTCCGTAGATATTCATTGAAGGAAGAGCATATATATATATATAGTAACAAAATATTATAGCTTATAAGGATCTTCTATTTTTGAAATCGTATATATATATAAATGCTTTGAGAGGAAGGCACGAATATATGATGAGCATAGGTTAATTAATTCATGCAGTTATTTGTTTGAAGAGTTTCTAGCGTTTAAAGGATAACCTTAGTATTATCTACCCCCAAAACTATGCGTGGTACTTCTAACGTTTCCTTTCAAGAGAAAGCGATAAACACTTAGTTATAGTTATACTAAATGCATTATTGTAGAAGAAACGTGTTGGCTAATTGAAGGTCACTAGTAGTGGGTCTACTAGAAGAGCGCCACGCTAGAAATCAAGATGCCACTTGTCCTTTGGAAAGAATGCTGAGTAGGTTTTCTAACTGATCGTTAATCTGCAATAAGAGAAGGGGGATGGCGTGTGATGGGGGAAAGGAGTTGGGCGATCATTCTTAGGAGCATTGCAGGGGAATGACAGCCGCAATGGAAATCCGATCCAGGGTTGCGTTGGAAAATCCTGTACATAAATTTGGATTTCGTGGGGAACCTGGCAATACTTGGTGAGACGCAGCCGTAAGAGAAAGATCCGATCCAGGAGTAGGCGCTCAACATAAGCAATCTAGGTATGGATAGAGTTACCCTGGTAATTGTTTTGGATTCTGCGATTCGTGAAGTTACAAATAATTTGAAGGAGAAAAGATTAGAGACAAGATCCTGTGCAGTTTCTTGTTTAATACATTGGCAGGATTTTAAATGTTAGATTTCTGGGTTTTTATATTGAAGAAATCTGAGTGAAGATCATAGCTCCTTACTTATGTTTTCGCATTATGTAAAAGAAGAAATCTGTTATCCACGAGGTTGATAATAGCTTGAAAGAGAAGGATTAAAAAAACAAAGTCCTGTGTAGTTTCATCTCTGTCTTAAATTTGCTGTTTAACTTAGGCGTGATCTGGGTCCAAGACATAGGCATCCGATTGTGTTGATATTTTATGGTCTTGTTGTGTCCGCGTGCTTATATATATATATATATAAATGCTGTCTGCGTTGTCATTCGGAGAATATACCTTTGATCTATCTGTTTCTAGACGTTGAGTTCCTTTTTCAAGATCTGACTTCTTGGGGAAAAGCACTGCGAGTGGGTGTGATAAGGGCGGCGCGTTCACACCTCTGGTACAGAGAGATTCTCTATTTTTTTCTACTCATGTGACTGCAGAGAAAACTTTGCGGCGTTCTTATCTGTCCAGGTTATTGCAGCTTTAAATTAGTTTTATTTATGCGTGAAGGCATGAAGGAGTTTTCGCTTTGTTGAATACGGGCATATCTTATTTTGGTTCTAAGAAGAGCTGGGCGATTTTTGGAAAGAATCGATCCATGCCCATGCCGTCTATGGTGTATTCGATGGGTTGTATGGAGTTTATTCCATTGCCATATGATGGTATAATAGATCTCAATAAAACATCACGGTAATGAAAGGTTTTCACTGGTAGTCGTAAGTTTACACATATGGATCTACAGTGGTTGAGATGGGTGTTTGGAACGACGGTTTCCTGAGAATGCCGAGCCTATTTTTTATTTGTAGGAACTATCTCATCTGACTCGGGAAATAATCGGTTTTGAGCATGGCCTCTTGAGAAGATCGCTTGCGCCATTACACTGTTGCTTAGAAATTAAACACAGGAATGATCTATAGGGAAGGTGCAACTTCATTATTTACTTTCTTTCCAATGCATCTGTGTGGAGGAAGAGGTATGAAATAACTATTCGGCTTCCAGTATTTTGACAGAGTTGATCTCTATAAACCCCAAATTCATTTTCCTGGCGTTTTATCCATCTTCATGGTTGCGTGGTTTTTACAGTGTTTTGATAGAGTTAAATTTTGTACCCCGTTCGATGTACGCCATCGATCTCTGATTTGTTTCTTTACACAGTGAATAGTGCAAACTCTGAATGTGGATATCATGCGATCTTTGATATTTTTGTTTTACCATTTCTCTCTTGATATGCCAATCCATTATATGATTACGAATTTGATACATCCTCAAGTAATCGAGGATATAACCCTATAAGTATGTATTTGTCAGGGAA
The DNA here is from genome assembly GCA_027924585.1 of Larix kaempferi. Classification (NCBI taxonomy): domain Eukaryota; kingdom Viridiplantae; phylum Streptophyta; class Pinopsida; order Pinales; family Pinaceae; genus Larix; species Larix kaempferi. The sequence continues at coordinate 20,645,229 of BSBM01000338.1, read as the reverse complement.
GAGCCATGTTAGGTTATACTGTCATTGATATGTTAAATCTTTGATAAATATTTCTTAAAGAATGGAAAGCGAAGAGGTTGAATACTGTGGATATTCATTACTATAGTATCCCTGTATATTATATATGTTGTATATGCTCTGTGGTAAATATTTCTTAAAGAAAGGAATAGCGTAGAAGTTGAATATTGTATGGATATTCATTATTTTAATATCCCTGTATATTATATATGCTGTATATGCTATGTGGTAGAGATTTCTTAAAGAATGGGATAGAGTAGAAGTTGAATCCTGTGTGGATCTCATTATTATAATATTCCTGTATAGCTATATGTTGTAAATACTCTCTGATAGATATTTATTAAAGAATGGGGACAATCGGTCCTGGAGGGCGCAGAGAAGGAGAGTTTCTCTCTATATAACTGCTAATCGTTTATTATGTTAATTGCTGCATATTTTTAATGTTTCCTGCGCAAACCCTTGGGGAATCATAACCCTTCATCCTCAGTGATATACACATTGAATTGACTGCGCAGACCCCTGTACATTTCCTTGGTTGTGCTAAGTTGAGAATGGGGAAAAATCTCTTGGGAAAGAAACCTCGTTTGGTACAGTTTTACACATTTTATTCTATGTTGGTTAGTTACATTTATGCTACGTAGAGATTGGGGATGGGATGGCTGTAGATGTCGGATCCCATTGTATAAACCTTCTGCTGGAAATCTGTTTATGTGCATGCATGCAAAAATTGTATTGGTGCCTGCGTGAACCCTGGAATTTCAGTTCTTGTATTTGCTAAAGATCGGAAGAAGATCTTAGTAGAATGCCAAATCTCTGTTTAGCCAGGAATTTATCCTTGTTTAGTTATGACGTTATTGCCAGCGTGGTAGAACGCATTGTCCTCTATTTAGTCAGTGATGTAGGATGCTTTGATCATGAGTTGCCCCTCTCGTTTCTGTGCAGAGGCTAAAGGAAATGAATCCCTGTTCATTTCATATAATATCAGTTCCTTGCTTCTGTAGGCTGTTCTGCTACCTTGTTTTTTTTTCTTTTGTTGTTGTATTGATATTCTCTGGTGGAGGATCGTCGCAGGTTATTGTGCTGACATGATTATGATATTCATTGATGATATTCTTCAGCTATAAATTACCGTGTATGTTATAGATCGCTGCCTTCAGGATATATATATATATCCACCCCGGTTAAAGTTCATAGATTTCCTGTCATCGTAATTGAGAGCGATCTTACCTACATGTGAAGTGATCGGAATCTATCCATCACATAAGTGATGACTTTAATTAATGTTTAAATATTATGATGAAATCATATTATAAATGTGTTGGTATCCTCTTTAAATTTTATGACAAGATCTTAGATCTCTTCGAGATAAGCATTGTTAGGCTGAAGTGGTATCTCTTCCAGAAGATCTTTGTCATGTTTTCTTTTCGATGAGTAGGCTGATGCTATTGGATAAAGATCTAGGTGAATCAGATTCGCTGAGATTTGTTTAATTTCAGTTAGCAATTCTGAATTGCTGGATGTAACCGAGATTTCGGATGAATAAATGATGCGACAATTTGGTGGACGTAGCCCAAAGATTTTTGGGTGAACCACGTTTATATTTTGTGTATGATGTTTAGTGTATTTTTTCATGTGACTTATTGTTAGAATATATGGAATGGTTATTAGGTTGCCCATGTGGAGAAGATCTAATATGTGTATGGTCAGTCATTTAAAAATGTTGAATATAGTAGTAGGTTGAAAAATATAAATAGTTATGATAGATGGTTATGAATTGTATGAAGATGTTCAAAAGTAATGATGGCGATATTCGAGTATATGATTATATGTGAATAGGATGAAGCATGGACATAGGGTAATTATAATGTTTTGGTCTTTATTTTTTTTGATAAGTGGATTTACTTATCTTCATCATGTGCCGTGAGGGGTATGTTACAGATGTTGTGTATACATTTTATCTTCCGCATGATATTTTAATGATGTTTAGTACTTAGAAAAAGTTTAAATTTTAACAAAATTTTGGGAGACGTTACTCCTACAGTAGAAGGGTATTGTTGAAAAGGTACTTCGATGCCTCACTAAGAAATTCTCTATGGTGGTTACAGACATAGAAGAATCCAAGGATATGTCGACGTTTACGCTAGAAGAGTTAATAGGGTCACTTTTGTCTCATGAAGTTAGACTTAATCAGGAAGACGAGTCTCTGTGTCATGCATTTAGCACTCAGACTTCTTTCAACAGAGGTCGAGGTTGAGGAGGTAGAGGACGAGGAAGAAGAGGAAGGAGTTCTAATTCCACAGAGGATAGAACTTCCCATGAACACCATGAACACACAGATCACTGTGAGCACAGTCATGACTCTCAGAACCAGAGAGGAAGAGGAGGCAAGAGATGGACTAATAGGTCCAATGTCAAGTGTAACTACTGCAAGAAATATGGCCATTATGAACGTGACTACAGAAAGAAGCAAGCAGATCATGACAATGGCAGAGCACATGTCTCCAATGTTGAAGAAGATTCGTCAGAGGTTATGTTTCTGTCATACCAAGCTACTAAAGCAGAATATCAGTCAGATCTATGGTTTCTCGACAGTGGATGCAGCAATCATATGACAGGTAACAAATCATTGTTCTCTGACCTAAATCCATCTATTAATTCAAAGATCAAACTAGGTGATCACTATCTTGTTCCAGTTGAGGGAAAAGGTACTATTCCTATACTTACCAAAACAGAATGACAAGAAGTACATAAATGATGTATTCTATGTTCCAAATCTTAAGGTCAATTTGATCAGTGTGGGTCAACTGATTCAGAATAAATATGATGTTAGGTTCATTGATTCCTACTGTGTTGTTTATGACAAAGCCCCTAGTAGAAGACTCCTAGCCAAAGTAGAAATACCAAGAATAGAACTTTCAAAACCTGGTTGTGGCATTGTAGGTATGGTCATCTACCCTTTCAAAGTCTCTCTCATCTGCAAAAACAATCCATGGTCAAAGGATTACCAGTCATGAATGAACAGTCAAGTTCCTGTGAAGACTGTATTTTAGGGAAACACCAAGGGGACAGCTTTCCCACTTCTATAAACAGAGCCAAAGAACACCTTGAACTTGTTCACACAGACCTCTGTGGACCCATGCAAGCCCAGTCTATAGGAGGTAGATTGTATTTCCTAACATTTATTGATGACTATAGCAAGAAAGTCTGGATTTACTTTCTCAGACATTAGTTAGAAGCCTTCTCCAGATTCAAAGAGTTCAAAGCATTGACTGAAAAGCAGTCAGCTAAACCACTCAGATAACTCGGTTCAGATGGTGGAGGTAAGTATGTCTCTCATGATTTTGCAGAGTTTTGTAAGCAGCATGGAATCCAGCATCAGTACACCACTAGATACACTCCACACTAGAATGGAGTTGCAGAACGGAAGAATTAGACCATCATGAACATGGCCCGAAGTATGCTGTCATACAAGAAGTTATCCGATGATTATTGGGCAGAAGCAGTTGCATGTTCAGTATATCTACTGAACAGGTCTCCCACAGTAACTGTCAAAGACAATATACCTAAAGAAGCATGGAGTGGCACTCATATTAGTGTCTCACATCTCAGGATATTTGGATGTGTTGCTTTCACACACATACCTGATGAGTTAAGAAAGAAGTTGGACAAGAAGAGTGAAAGGTGTATTTTCACAGGCTATAGTGAACAATAGAAAGAATAAGATGTATAATCTTGTCACTAAGAAAGTAGTGGTGAGCAGAGATGTCAAATTTCTGGAAGATAAATGCTGGACTGATACAGCAGACATTCAGCATACTGACAATCCAGTACCACCAGAACCACTTAGAATGCCCAGACTTGAGGTGCAGCAGCAAGAAGGGACACCAACAGGCAGTCCACAACAGAACCAGAGAACCAGAAGCTTAAGGGATCTATATGAACAAACTCCTGTCATTGATGAGAAGCTACAGTATGCTCTATTTTCATCTCAGCCAACATGTTTTGAAGAAGCAGCAAAAGATCCACAGTGGATCCAAGCAATTAATGAAGATATTGATTCTATTGAAAAGAATCAAACTTGGGATCTAGTTGATCTCCCATCAGATAAAAGCTGCATTGGTGTAAAATGGGTCTATAAGAGCAAGTTGAATGAAAAATCAGAGATAGAAAAGTACAAGGCAAGGCTTGTTGCAAGAGGTTTTGCACAACAATATGGTGTAGACTATGAAGAAACGTTTGCTCCAGTAGCAAGGATGGACGCCATCAAAGCTGTACTTGCAATAGTAGCTCAAAACCAGTGGCCTATTTACCAAATGGATGTGAAATCTGCCTTTCTCAATGGCATACTTGAGGAAGAAGTCTATGTAGATCAACCACCTGGTTATATTGTCAAAGGTCAAGAACACAAGGTATGTAAGCTGAAAAAGGCCTTGTATGGTCTCAAACAAGCTCCACGAGCTTGGTACAACAGAATTGATTCTTACCTCATCAAAAATGGATTCAACAGAAGCAGCAATGAACACACTCTGTATGTCAAAACAGGTCAGGAAGGTAACATTCTAATTGTTTGTCTTTATGTAGATGATATGATCTATACTGGAAATTTGATGCTAGAAGAGTTTAAGATAGTCATGAAAAAGGAGTTTGAGATGACTGATCTTGGTCTTATGAAGTTTTTCCTTGGTTTGGAAGTTGATCAAAGTGAGAATGGGATCTTCATTTGTCAGCATAAGTATGCTACTGACATTCTGCAGAGATTCATAATGGACAAATGTAAACCAACATAAACCCCCATTGCTACAAGAACCAAGTTAAGCAAGAATGATGATGAACCATCAGTAAATTCTTCACTTTACAAAATCTTAGTAGGCAGCTTAATGTATTTAACTGCTACTAGACCTGATTTAATTTATGTTGTCAATCTTATTTCTAGATTCATGGAATCTCCCAAAGACTCTCACTAGAAAGTTGGAAGAAGAATACTAAGATATGTTGCAGGTACAATTGATTATGGACTTTGGTACACTCATTCACAGGACTGTACTCTCACAGGGTACACAGACAGTGATTTTGCAGGTAGTATTGATGATAGGAAAAGCACATCTGGTTATGCTTTCCATCTTGGTACCAGTCTTATTTCTTGGGCTTCTCAGAAACAACTCATTGTGAGCATGTCTTCAGCAGAAGCAGAATATATTGCATCAACTACAGCAGCATGCCATGCAGTTTGGCTCAGAAGACTCTTGAAGGACATGGGACATACAGAAAAAGAACCAACAACCATCTATTGAGACAATAGTTCTGCTATATAGTTGTCTAAGCATAATGTATTTCATAGGAAGAGTAAACACATTGACACTCGCTATAACTTCATATGTGGGTTAGTCAATAATGGAGAGTTCAGTTTGTTGTTTTATGGCTCTAAGGAGCAGCTTGCTGATATATTTACCAAACCCTTGGTAACATCCACATTTAAGTTTCAGAGGAAGCACTTAGGCATTGATAGTGCTCACCACACAATCCCACTTGAGATTAAGGGAGTGTGTTAAGAGTTGTAATCTCATGTGTCAATTTGGTTAGTTAGTTGAGTCAATGGTCCTAAGTTAGTTGAGTTAGGTCATTTGTTGACCCATGGTTTACACTGGCCCATAGTATTAGCCAATGGTTTTGGTCTTATGTAAAACTATATATATGTGTGCTTAATAATGAGAAGGCAATCAATATGCCCGTTTATGTTTCTGCTCTATTCTGTGTCTCTACATATTTTATCACATGAAATTGTCAAAGGTTATGATGGTTCGACCTGGCTTTTATGCACTAGTTCGTGTCCCTTCCATACTATCTCAATTCTTATATGGTTTGAGGTGGCTTTATGCACTACTTCGTGTCCCTTCCATACTATCTCAATTCTTATAATTAATTCAAGGTTGTTGGTCGTGCATGCATGGTGATCGATATAAAGTTAAAAAGGGGATGATAAATGGTTTTACCTATAGGCAATGGAGGTTTGGAAGATCATTTGATATAATTTTTAGGGGTCATATAGAAATAACTGATGGTAACTTGAAAAGTATAGAACAAATTCGTATCAAAATATCATAACTTTAGAAAGTAAACTCTTTATGGGTAAGAATTTAGGAGCTACATTAAACTCTTTGGAAGATTATTGAGATTTAGGAGCTACATGGTTGATATTGTCTTTACACTTGAACATTTACTAATACTTTATAAAATAAATTATAAGATTTATGCGTTTAAAATTAATATACATGGTTCTTGGAGTTGTGAAAATAATGTAGTGGACACATTATGAGATACATTGAACCAACTAGACAACTAAGATGCCTTTTCAGTCTAAGTGGAGATCATTGGCCTTACATGCAACTTTGGTCGTTCTAAATATCATATTTATTCTTTTTTATGCTTTGCTCGTCACAAGCCCTAGTAGTTTTGTAACCCTAGTACAGGGATGGGTGTGCTCATAGTACAACTTCTAATAACTTGAAAGCAATTGTTGTCATTGTGGTGGAAGACAAGATATTGTTGAAGAAGCTAGTTAGATACATTCTCACAATTAGTTTTCACTTTTACAATTCATACCACATTATCCATCGGTGTCCACTAATCATTTAGTCTAAAAATCTAGAGGCACAAAATGACTCTCAAGGAAATGACCATAATGTGAGTGACTGGACCAGTAGTATGAAAAAAATTAACAAATACAACAAGGCGAGTCCAACCCTACATAGTCTTATGTTTATAAAGTCTTTGTGAATAAATTAGTATGCAAAAAATCAACCAATACAATAGGGCGAGTCTAGTCCTACATGCTTATGTTTATAATGTCATTGTGAACGATGGATTTAATAAACCTCAAGACCCAGTTCGAAAGGAATCAATTCCACCCTCTCATGGAATCGATTTTGGTGGGCGGTGGATAAGGACCCTGCTCACCAATTACCCTACCAATGGATGATCTAGTTCATGGTCAAGTATGAAAAGGTTAAGATTTGTTATTTTGGATAATTATTTTTCTTAATAAACAAGTTCCTGCCAAGGTGAGTGAGAAATACGTGATCTTGCCAAGTGGTTTTTCTAGTTAAGTGAGGGTGCTAAACCCAAGGAACCACCACGCTAGCTTGGTTTTCATTCTAATAATGTTGGACCATTTCTAAGATATTGATGCCTAAAACCATTATTTCCTTTGTTTGCTAGACATAATTATGTTTTCCTTTATTTACTTGTAAATGATCAGCATATTGATCAAAATATATAGTCGGTCTAACAGTTAAGAATATGTGTTTCCTTCTAGGAGGTCATATGTTCAATAGGGTATGTACACATGTTTATACTTTAACAGTTACATCTAGCACAGAGGGGTTTGTAAAAGTTGTTCAAAACTATGAGTCAACCTTGTATCTGCTATTTCTATGGCTTCCATAATATTCCTACATTATTATTATGACACTCCCTTGTTTTTGGTACAAGGAATCCTCTACTATCTGTTACCTCTCCAGATTTGAACCTATGACCGCATAAAAAAACAGATTCTTAATCATAATATATTTACAAATTAATACTAAACATTAACCCTATAGATATTCTAACACCTTATTATTATTATTTCTACATTATTATTATGAGACTCCCTTGTTTGTGGAACAAAGAATCCTCTACTATCTTTTACCCCTCCAGATTTAAACCTATAACATTTAAAAAAAACATATGCTTAATCATAATATATTTACAAAGTAATACTAAACATTAAACATATTCTAACCATATAGATTGAATATCGGTATATTGGTAAAGTCTCATCGTTAAATAGATAAATACATTGGATAAACTCTGAATAATTATTATTATGGTCAGGTTATAGCCCCAAAGATATTCTAACCACATAGATTGAATATCGGTAGAGTCTCATCGTTGAATAGATAAATAAAGGATAAACTGAATAAGTATTATTATGGTCAAGTTATATCCCCAAAAAGATTGTAGCTTGCAGGATATAAAATAAGTATATTGGATAAACTGCATAGGAAAGGATAAACTGAATAAGTATTATATGGTCAAGTTATAGCCCCAAAAAGATTGTACCTTGTAGCATGCAGGATATAAAGTCAGTATATTGGATAAACTGCATCGTATTCTTATGGTCATGTTATAGCCCCCAAAAGATTGTACCTTGAAGGATATAAAACAAGTATAGTATCTCTGGCTTCCCCAAACCAAAAACGGTCACAATCTAGATCCAGGCTGTATAAAATCGCGTTGTCGACGTCCTCCTATATTGTGTTGCCCCTCACATCCCACAACTGCTCAGTATTGTATTCAACTCGAGAGCAAACGGACAATTCAAAATCTTTCTAAAAACCTCATCCCTAGCACACGGCTACAAAAGATCAATAACAGTACCAGAGCTTCCATGAAGACAAGGCACTAAACGACCGGAATGCATTCCGGGTTGGAATCACTGATGCTACTCCGCTTCACTGAGAGCGGCGAGGCCACTTCCCCAGTGACCTCCTAGAAATGGCTGATACCCACCCTCTTCCTACCAGGCGGCGGTGACAGAGGAAAGCCCGGCAATGCCTCACCCAATTAGTCAACCCCAAACAAGCCCCACGCAAAGAAGACAAACATCCGCGCGCTTTGGACTCTACCTCTATTGATGGGTAAATGACCACTGATGCTAGCATCTCAGCTTATGTTGGTTATTCCTAAGCAACAACTGATTCAACTACGAACCTAAGCAACAGGTGAGTGATTTCAGGACATACATTCTAAGATTTGGTAGTTCTTTTCCATTCACGATTTGACGTTCTCATACTTGTAGTGTGGATTCATGTGCAGTTCTCAACATCTCCCATATAGAAGTTGATGCGTAGGGAAAAAAGGTAGGTCTCAATCGGATAGAGAAAGTAGCTCCCATACAGAAGTCGTAGGGAAAAAGGTAGGTCTCAGATAGAGAAAGTCGGCCTTGGCAATAGTTCAGAAGAGAGTAAGTGAGGCACACAGGACTAAACAAAGAGAGCCGCAACTGCTGAAGGGCTAAACTAGATACGTCAAGGTGAACATGAGCAATTTTATTAAGGTGAGAAATTTTCTTAATGCTTTATGTACGCTGCATTGTCTAGTTTATGTGGCAATCTCTATCTCCATGAGAACCCCAGAGGCAAAGGCGTCTCAACATCTCCCCATGGAAGGTGATCAGTAGGGAAAGATCGGTAGGGAAAGAACGCAAGTCTCACCTAGATAATTAAACTCGGCATAAGGCAATAGTTCAGCAAGAGAGGAAGCAACACGTCAAGGAAGGCGAGGAAGCAAGCCGCAGCTGAAGGGGTGAACCAGACCTTCTCTTATATATAGCTTCTCCATGTACATGTAACAACAGGTGGTGAAAGCACCAGCTGTAAGCCTTAGCCACAGCTAGAGCTGCTAGAGCATGAGAAAGCCCGAAGAGCCTATGTAATTGGCCAACTTTGGCAAAACTTTATGTTAATGTATTAATGATATCTTAATGATAGCATTAATTGTAGGAAGAAGTAATTTCTCTCTCTAGCATTAAAGAGGTTGGTATTGCATTTACTGAAGCATTTGCAGGAAACCTCTCAAAGTTGTTTGTATACAAAAAGCCAAATTACTTAGCTCTCTAGCATTAAAGAGGTTGGTATTGCATTTACTGAAGCATTTGCAGGAAACCTCTCAAAGTTGTTTGTATACAAAAAGCCAAATTACTTAGCTTGTTCAGAAGACTGTAGTCAACATAGTGTGGAGAAGAGCATTTAAAAAAATGTTTATTTGGATAAATGAAGAAGAGCGTTCCGCGCTCTTGTTACATTAATATCTGTGTGTGGTTGTTTGAGTTGTAGTTCTCTGAATAAAATAATTTTTTTGTTTTATTTTTGCTCTCTGTGTGGTTGTTTGATTGTTTGAGTTGTAGCCCTGTGAATAAAATAAATTATTTGTTTTATTTTTACTGATCAGTCCCTCCATCAAATTGGTATCAGACCGCAGAAGGTTCACAGGCCTTTGTTTCTTTCAGGTTGTTTGTTCCTTGCACCCCAGTCATTTGCATCTTGAGTATATATCATGTTGTTCAACACCTGAGATCCATGTTCATTCGTGCTAGTGCCTGTTAAGGATAAAATTTGACGGGCATTCTTACTCCTTTATTATGACTTTTGATACTTATTTTTGTTTGTAACTACTTTTGAAATAAGATTATCAATCAATTCACTTAAATAAGACAAAACTTTTAAAAAAAAATTGGCAAACCAAATATTTGCATAGTATTTCACATTCTTGAGAACTCACATTAACTTTAAAAACCAAACAAGAGAATATAACTAATTATTTATAAGGAAATGTGAAGAAAGAACACTATTAGCACAACCACCAGTAAAGTGGTCAGTGAATACCCATAGGTATACCCAACCACTTAGTTTTGTGGAGATGGTTAGTTGTTAAATAAAGGTTAAACATTAAAAAAATTAATATAAATATTAAACTAACATAAACATTAAACTAATTAATATAAACATAAAAACAAATACTATTTAATAAATATACCCCTTTTCTTAATCGCAAGCTTCACGACCATGAAATGAATCCCCACTCTACACTTGTTACACTCAGGATAATCTTGTTGATCCATTCAAGGAAGTCCATAATCTCAGATAATATCTAAACACCTATAGGTCTAAAAATTATAAAGAAATATTGTGTTTCACCTTATAAACACCATGCTTTCATATAATGTCATGCATTAAGGGAGTGTCAAGAAAAACTCTAAAATTATAAGGAAATATCATGCTTTACAAACACCTTATAGACATTATAATCATAAGTGATGAAGCTTTAACCAATCTCTAAATAAAAGCCCTTTTAAATCACAATATGAAATGTTACATCAAAAAGCCCTACAAAAACACAATGTCATAATGACAACTTCAAAAGCTGACTATGAGATGAAAGCATTACTTAAGCTTCGAGGACAAAGCATCTTTGAAGAGAAAGTATAGTTTCACAAACATGAATTACACATAGTAGTATTAAATTTTAGTAACAAAAAGTGCTATGTCTAAAAAGAATGTATTTAACAATAATGGACTCTGACATATCTAAAAGGAATGTCTATCTAAATATAGGACTATTCAATTTATACTTATACAAAACATCACATATTATTGTAATAACACATTCATTTATACTTATAAAAAACATCATATACTATTGTAATCACACATTCATTATTAATTGTAGGTATATTTATGCAAATAGGTAATTTTATATTATCATTCTTATGTTTTGATATATTCTCATAAATAAATTATAATTCATTACATTACATTGAGAATTATAATAGTTTCGAACCATTGAAGAAGATCGTTAGATAGCCTGACGGACAATAAGACAATGATGGAAGGCCTCCCTTCCCTATGTTAAAGAAACTTTTTCATTAAAAGTTTGGTGACTCAATACACACTTTGACATTCAAACTTCAATTGGAAAATTGGATATCCTGTTTACAGGAAGTTAAAGATAGAGGATTGGAGGATTGTTGTGCACAGTATTCATTCCTATCTGAATAATCTTTGGATTCATATATGATTCAATATTAATCTCAATACAATCTTCAGGCTTACTCACTTATTTATTATCCATGTACATGTCATGTCTATAAAACATCTTTTCAAAAGGCATCACAGCCCTGGTAAGTTTATTACCCTTAATATCTTCCACTTTTAACTATTTCTCACCCTCTCCAATTATAAAAGATATAATTGACGACCACGATTATGTTTAAAGGAGCATATCCACCATTTGTCCTTCCATGGTTCATTACTTGAAATACAGGGAAATTTTTCGTTATTTTCTTCATTCCGACGAAACAAGAACTTTAATCAGAGAGTGTCCCTCAACAAGTCAATATCCAAATCCACATCTAAACTGATGACTTGTTTACTTGACATAGCACCCTTCATATTTATTTCACATACGAGAGTTGGCTTATTCATGCATCCCTGGTTGAAATTTATGACCCCTAACAGGATTTGTCCTTTGATAGATCTTATTTCTTTTCTCCCTGATTATTCGCTTGATCTCTTGTTAGGATGGCATGCCATAGAACCGTACATCCTTGTGAGTTTATATGCTTCTATGAATTTCCCTTTAATATGTTTCATGATTTACTCATGGCTCACCCAAAAAAGTCTTTCCTTGGATATTGTAAACATACTCCTCTTTAGCATAATTCAAATTATCATATCACTCAGAGCTTCATTACTTGTATCCTCTTCTACTTGCAGTGCAAAACATGATCCCTCTTTATGCAAACCCTGACACTTTATGCACCCAGGGAAATGCTCTTCATTTATCATGTTTGGTTGATTTATGGGAACAGGAGATCTCTGTTTTAGGGGAACTCTCGGCCTATCCCACCCTGTACTCTGGAATTGTTTCTAAAATGTTCTTTCCCAATGAAGGAACCTGTTGTTTGTGAAAATGTTTGTTGTTCCCTGAGAGTGGTGATTAATTCCATTAGACATTTGGCCAAACATCACATTGCATAAAGAAAAAGATTAAGATCTATTCAGTTAAGAGTTATTCATTTAAGAGTTCTTGGTTGTACCTCTTCCTTTGATGTTGAAGCTCTGGAAGAACCAAAAGAATCCACTTTGCCAAAAGCAGAGAAGTTCTCCTCGATTCGGCTTGTTGTTTCCTAATCCTTTTTATAGTAGTTGGGGATTTGTCTTTCAAGTAGAACCCAGAAGGACCATCAAATGCTTTAGTGTAATATAATAAAACGCTTTAGTGTAATATAATAAATCTAACTTGGTACTTCATTTATACCTTGGGGTATCTTCTCCAATAGTATCTGGAATTTACCCCTAACCATTTCATTCTCCTTTCTCTCTTGATTTCATGAATCTCATTTATTAAGCAACACTCATTTTTCTTCACTTCCCAGTGTTCCATAAATTCTTTTCTCAACTCTTCCTAGGTCTTACCGTCTTAATACTCCCATCATCCAGAATTATGAAACAAATCCTTGCATCTTCTTTGAAAGACAAGACAAGTAATTCATGGCCACATCCTCTTATTCATCTTCTTCTCCGTGTTCTTCTAATGAAACTGCAAATTTCTCAGCATGCTCTTTCCCAATCACAACATTATTGCATGAGAACTTAGGAAGCCATTTACTGACTTTTTAGGCATGTCATGAGCTGCACCCTAGATAGTTGATATATCCAATGGCTTGTAAAGGTTATATTCAAGGTGGCCATGACTAGAGTAGGAATTTGTTCTCCAGATTAGTGAATAACTCTCTTGTGTCTTATAATTTCAAAGGTTAGTGAATAACTCTCTTATGTCTTGAAATAATTTCAGAGGTTTCTTTTTATAGAAGCTTGAGTAACTATGTTCAATCTTTTTCTCTAGACTTTTTCAAGATCAGCAAACCTTGGAACAAGTCTTTGGGATGAATTCATGGTGGATTACCTCCTAGTCGTATTATATTCCTGTGGAGTCACCAAATCAGCTCTTATAATATAACTTTAGTCGTATTATATTCCTGTGGAGTCACCAAATCAGCTCTTATAATATAACTTTAGTTTAAAAATCATGGCTATGTTGAAACATATCTTAATAAAACAGGAAAAGGACGTTATCCATGGCAATGATGCCAAAATATATGTTGAACAATATCTTAATAAAACAGGAAAATGACATTATCCATGGCAATGATGCCAAAATATTACTTCTTAAACCTCTCGTTATAGTGTAAAAGTCCAATATCACAAGGTGAAGACCTAAAAGCAACTCAAAGAGGTTATCCATTGTCACTTAGATAACCCTCTCCCACTCTATAGGTTAGTTGTCTCTCCAATTCAAGAGGTAAAACCCTAACCGTGACAATTTAGGTCTTAGGTATGGAATTGAAAGGATGTACTAGATTTGATGCCAATCTGGATTAATATGTTTTTAGTGATGTAATTTCAAGATATATTAAACTATTAAAAGCAGTGTTCTAAGAGAATAAGAGAAAAAGGGGTCACGTAAAATCTGATTTAGCTGAGGCAATTTGCTGTTATAAACAAATTATTTGATTAAGGATGATCAAACATATTTTAAATGGTGAACAATAAGGTTTGCAGGATATATTTGTAGATCTAAGTTTCTAAATAGATTGTCTCTCATTTCTAATCTATAAGACAACATAAATTAGCATAGCCACTTAACTTGCGATTGGTGAACACAGATGGTCACAAGTTAAGTGCCACGAACTAGTTACTTGTTATCCATGCGTGGTTGTATGAACTGCGCGTTATTCATGCATCAACTTCCAGTTATCCATGCATAGCTGCCAGTTATTTTGTATATTTTTTTTTTATAATTGTTTATTTCAAATTTGGAGTGAATGCCATAAAATCAATCTAGACATTAAACTTGCATCATCCTCATACAATCTTGCAAAAACATAGGCGCTAGTCCACCCCATATTCTAAGATATAAACACCTATGGGTGTAATAAAAATGATTTTATGAATTTTACTAGATGTTGAAGGAAGGATTAGTGCTTAGTAATATGTTGGGCATAATGGTTCATAGGGCAATAAACAAATTAGGACACTTATTGCAAGGGCTAGAGATTAATAACTAGATACAGGATTTACAATTAGCTGGCAATACTGTTTACCATAGTGGACTTTAAAATATGCTGAAACCATTTAATCCAAACATCATAGATCCATCACGTGAAAAGAAAACACAATAAATTATTATGTACTACATTCAACTTCAATTAAACTTATGTCACTATTTTGATGCCATTCACATATGAATCTCCAATGAGCAAATTGGCCTACACAAATCAACATAAAGGTTCCAATGTGTGAGTTTAAAATAATCGCTAAATCAATATAGCCAAAGTTTCTTCGTGTTAAAGTTAATGCCGAATACTGTGGAATCGGTTTAGATTAATATAGATTTTATAGGAGACATTTATCTCCACAAAGTGTAATCAGTTGGATCATCTCCAACTATATATACCCGTGTATCTCTATAAAATAACATAATCTATGTTTGTGTGAGTTAATCCTGTGCAATGGCTTCTCTTTCGATATCTTGGTATCAGAGCTTGGCTAGGCTTAATCCCTCACGGGAGTGCCCAGAAAGATGTGATAGCTATTGAAGTTGATTCACTGTACATAGGTGTGTGAGAGTAGATTTCTTCTGTGTGAAGATTTTCGTGTGACTGTGTGATTAGTTTGCTTGCATTGCCTCTGTATAGTGTAAGATTTCGTGACGTGATTGATGTGTGTGGATGTTGCCGTGAAGAAGCCGCCATTGCTACCAAAGATCTGCTGGTGGAGCCCATATCTTCCTTGAAGAATCGCTGCTGCATTAAAGGATCGCTGCAAATCATTTGGGGAGATTGCTGCCATAGCTGTCCATTGAACGTAGTACCTGTGATTCGAACTTAGATTGACACGTTCAGCCTCCATTGCACAACGGACGTTCTCAGTCCAGAGATTCTGCCCTCCCTTCTACCGTCTGGCTTGTTGCAATCGTTCCGATTGTTCGATGCCCATTGGACAAAAGCAAGGAGCGAAACCGAGTTTACGAGGTGTAGCCGAGTTTATGAGGTGAAGGAGCGATATCTTTCGAGCACGTCTGGTCAAAGCCATAGATCGTAGAAGATTCGCTGCCAGAAAATTGCAAGGGTGCATTTGACCAGTGCCTCAACATTTGATCTGAAACTGAAGACATCATCTCAAAAGTTGAGCCATTTCAGAGATTCATAGATCCACCAGCCATCAAAGGAACAAATTAACAAGAGCTGAAGTCGATGTTTCAATTGGGTTTGAGCATCTATTTGGTATTATAGCAAAAGATGTCTATAATGTTCTTGGATCTATGTGTAGTATTCAATGTTTTTTATTTTGGTGTGCAGTTTGTAATTTGTAAACTTATATGATTATGAAGAACCAAATATAGAATAGAGTGATGTAATTCAAGCTTGTAGTTCTTGAGTGCGTCGGTGCTACAAGAATGCATTACTAGTTTAAGTATGTCAGCAAGACTGTTAAATATTGGAAGTTCTTGTTGTATTTTGGTGCTCCAAGATAATCAGTTACGGGTTATCATTGTACTGGTGAGTGTGTAAAGGTCATTTTGTAAGATCATCAGTATCGAGACTATTTTTCGGGGTAGTTTAGAATCGTCGATCCTATAGATACTTCAAAGATGGTCGAAAGTTGTTGTATTTGTGTTGTATGAAGTGGTAGCTCGAAGATGATGGGAGAGAAAGAGCGTGTCTATGAAGTTCAGAGATGGATATAACTGCGTATCAGGACCAGTGAGACAGATATGACAAAGTTAATGTGTTGTAATTTTTTTTTTTTTAGATTTTATGGGAGACAGTTATCTCCACAAATTGTAATCAGTTGGATCATCTCCAACTATATATACTTGTGTATCTCCGTTCAATAACATAATCTATGTTTGTGTGAGTTAATCATGTGCAATGGCTTCTCTCTCGATATCTAAGTCTTCAAACCATCAACAACCAATACAAATGGACAAGCCTTGATTTTATAGAGTTGTAAGCTCAAAACCTCCATAATAACATAATGATATACAAGCTAAAACTCTACAGCTAATCTAGTAAAGCATAAACTAACAATATCCATCTAACTAACTTAGTGGACAAGCTCAACGAGTAAAAAAGTATTGGTGGTCATGCCATAACTACAAACCTCAAAGAAAAAGAGCTCTAAGAGATGGGACTTATTATGCCCTAGATTATTTGTAGCATTGCCTACTAGATGTGCCAAGGAGGGGGTCCTTTTTCTATTGTAAAAGGACAAGTTGGGGCTATTTTATGTAAAAGTGTTTGTTATCCGCCAGATTGCACACCAGCAACATAAATATTTCGAAAGCTGTCTCCCTCACTGGAAAGTGGGGAGAGGTGTGGCCTTGGGGGCAAGCAATCAGCCAGGTACTGTCACCTGAATCCCAGCTCCTCCGTTTAGGCTAACTCCTAACGAAGCCAACGGGGGTAGTCCCTACAAAGAGTTGTCTAAGGCTCTTGTGTTTTAAGTGCTTTTTAATGTTGTGATGCGGATGGGTGTTGTTTAGGAGTTTTGAAGGTGAGAGACACAATAATGCTTTAAATGAAACCAAGATAACGCAATCCACGTTGCAAGAGAAGATAAGAGATACACTGAATTAGATACAAATCACTCTTTATATGAATATCAACACAAGTACTCCAGATTGATAATAAGCAAATAAAATATGTGATAAAGGACCAGTGCCTTATGGAGTCAAATAATGTCTGAGTGATTGAGTTGTTTGATACAAGTGTTCGAGAAAAAGTTCTTGAGATCGTTTTGCAGCTTATCTTGGTAAATTAAAGATTTTAGTGGTCTTGATTATTAAGGCTAAGAACAAAGGTATCAAAAGAAGTGGAACCTTATCCAAGAAAAACACTTGCAACCTTTTAGGTGATAGGTCTGGAGCACCCAGATTAAGAGAACAAGTGTTCTTACAGCTTGACCGCCCTCGAGTCTGACAGTGGATTCACGGCACCACCTCTTCAGGAAGTTCTCAATGATTTTGTCTTGGTTGGGATTTTGGGGTAAAATTTTAATTAATGTTATCACTTGTGAAATTAACAAGTCTTCCACCTTTCTGAGTACTAGCCCAACCGTTTCCGGTTGGCAAAGCATACGGGTGTAGGACAAAGACCAAGATAATTTAATTAAAAGGAAAGTATGGGTTGAAAAGTTTTATTATTAGAGCACTCATTCAACTCTCCGACAGAGAGCGCTCTTGACTTGATCTTATGACCACAGTTCAAGAGACTTGCTAAATTAAAATGCCTAATGCAAGGAAAGATGCAAATCTAACAATGCTCTCCGATAAAGAGTGCTCTTGACTTGGATTTGGCTAAGTTCAAGAGGCTTTGTTCATTTAAAGAAGCAAGAAGCAGTTGTGATAACAAGATAATGAAAATTTGTAAAACTCAAATCATGTGATAGCTCAAATCAATGTGAAATACTGCTAACATACTACTTGGAAAATAAAGATAACGGAAATATCTAGTGTTCTACCAAGCAAAAATTTACACTACAGGTGGGATTAACCTCCAAACAAGGTCAACCACTAAAAGCCACCAGTCTTGGAAACATTCCAGCTAGCTGGATGTCCACAAGAAGCTGATGGGGGAACGAGAAGCTACCACAAAGTTATGTGGCCTTTGGGATGCAATGCCAAAGTTAGCTCTTCTCTGGTCAAGGCTTGGAAGAGAAGCGACAAAATAAAAACAAATTACTCCAAAACAAGAATTGAAAAGATCTAAGCTAAGCAAACCCAACACTCTTCCCCAAATGGGGAAGAAGACCAAAAAATGGAGCCTTCTCCACTTGAAAATTTTATTAAACAGTTACAAGTGCCTTTGGGGATGAAGCCCTTGAAAGGTCTTTTGAGAGAAAAAAAAGAACTACTTGAAAAGACAATACTTTGTGAGCCCTTAATGGCTAATTACAAAAAGGAGAGTATACAAGGTTTATCATTTTGGTTCAAGTCTTCTCCTTAGATGCACTTTGCTCTTCTTTTGAGTATTGCTCCTATCAAGCTTTTCTCCTTCTTCAAAAAAGATCTACACAAGCTCAAACTCACTTCAACAATGTACCCATTAGATGTTAGTCAAAATACAACTTTGAAATCAAATTCAAATACTAAGATCTAACCTATATGCAAAGATTTTTTCCAATGCAAACTTTTGAAATTTATGACATGAGATCTAAGGCCCTAATGCTACTTTTCAAAGCATAAACTAGAAACTACTAAGTAAAATCTCTAGAGATCTAATCTATTGCAAATAAAAACTAGATCTATACTATGAAATAAATCTAACACTTAACCAAAGTTTAAACTCGTTTTTGTTTTGTGTTTTTTGTGTAGGTGGACGAAAGGAGGAAGGGAGGCAAGGAGGAGAGGAGCAAAATGGGACAGGGGAGGAGAAATGGAAGGAGAAGAGGGGTGGACGAGAGGAGGAAGGAGGAATGACGAGAGGAGGAAGGGATGGACAAGAGGAGGAAGATAGGATGGACGGGAGGAGGAATAAGAAGAGGGACGAAAGCAAGGAGAAGAGATGAGACAAGTGGGACGAGAGCTAGAATGAGATAAGACAAGTGGGACGAGAGCTAAGTAAGGGGAAAACAAGAGGGGCAAAATCCCAACAAGCCACAAACCAAAGGCAAGCGAAGCTATAATCTCAAACTTGGAGAATAGTAGGGTTTTAGATTTCCACAGTTTAGATGGGTAGGACAAGTAACCGATTGAAATTTGATTGAAGATGCTTGATGGAAAGAAAACACATAAGACTCCTTGTTTCTTGATTCTTTGAAGCAAGACCTCTTTGATAACCTGCGGAATGAAGATGTAACCAAACAAGAACCCTTGCACTTGGGAGAATACCTGAAAAGCCACACACTTAAGAGAAAAGCATAGATCTATAATATTTGTGCTAGATTGTTATCCCTCTAAATCATAAGAATCAATGCTTAAGAATCAAAAGTATATAGACAAAACATGATATCACCTCATACAAGATGAAGCATGGCACACCAGGAGCTTCCACATTGACCTCCAAAGTCTTACTTTATTCAAATACTTAAACAAATTACAAATTTCTCCAGAGTTTTGATGCTTAAAAATCCATCTCCAATGAGGCAAAATGAGCGTCATTATATAGCAATAGAAGACTACCTAAAGCCCTAAGTCGAATTGGCTTTCAAAGGGAGCCAACACCACCTAACACAATTCGACTTCCAATCAAGAGTGTGTCTAAAAACCAATCAGCATGGAGCTTGGAGCTCATCTCACCAATGAACTCGAGTTTGTAGATGATGTGGATGGGGAGGTGGCCTCCACCTTGGCAAGGCGCCCCCCATCTCACTTCGGATACATCACCAAGCCAATAAATAGTTGCCATGTGTAGAACTCGCCCCTCCAAGGAGATTGACGTGAGCATGGAGGTATGTGCTTGGAGTTTAATCCAAGATTTGATTGCAATCATGGTAGGTGGGAGTGGGGGGTGGCCTCCACCTAGGAAAGGAGCCCCCGCTCCATTTAATGTAACTCCATACCAAACAAAAAAACCAATTAATACGACCTCCACATCACTAATTTGATTTTGCATGCATGGAGGGCGAATTCACTTGAGGAACTTTGACTTGTGTTGACTGTATAGTTGACTATAGCTGCTTGGAGATGATTGGAATCTTCATAAATGTTGAGTGCCATGTCATTTAGCCTTTTACTTTATTCCATTTGGATTATTTTGGAGAGATTTGGATTATCTCCAAAATAATCATTTTTATTATTTTAATTAATAATTTCTGTGTAAATGGCTTTTCAGAGAAAATATTAATTACGAGGCCTCAATGACATCCGAAACTAGGATTTAACTGGTCCATAGGTCATGTGTGATTTTTGGCTTATGAAATGAGCCATCAATCACTGAATTCGGACCCCGGACGACTGACATATTACAAATTATTATTTCTCTATTTAAACTATAGAGAAATTTATTAAATTTAAAAAATAATTAAAAACCCAAATTCGACGGACCCGGTAAAATTTTTTCGAAATTTTTTCTGAGGGTTTTATGGACCTAGGACATGACCGACACCTGTTCTAACAGTGTCTAGTAGGCTTATATACATCAGTTGGCCTCTAATAACCCCCCATGGCTAAAATTTTCAAAATCGGGGATTCCAACTTTGGAGGAGCGGGAGAAAACCTCATCGATTATACATCGCCTTAAGCAAAGTATAATTGACAAGGGAAAAAACTCCCTGGAATATCTTAGTTGCTTAATCCAGTCATGGGGAACCGAGACATTCAGATCCTACTAGCAAACTTTATTACAAACCCCCATGGGGCCATGGTCATGTCGACTCAAAAAACAAAACAGGCTAACCAAAACTGGCTAGCCACAAATGCTGAATCATCTGATACACTGGAGTCAAACACTTATTGTGTTTGTCAAATGGCGGCTCTTACGATAATCCAACTATGGTACAAATAAGTTGGTAACATCTGGCTCCAACTGTGGGACGGGTGCTCGTTTGATTTATGGATCAAAAAGAGTACTCGAGAACCCCAGAATATCAGTTTCCTGCACAGAAACGGAAGTGTCTTAGTAAAACAACTTCATGAAAAATATTGCAAAAATGAAATACCAACATAATATTTTTTCTTTTTTCAAAAGTATACATGAAAAATAAAATATTTTCTTTTTTCAGCATATATATGAAATATGATACAAAACTAACATATGAAACTATGATATATCAATATGGTACAAAAGATTGCAAAAATTATTGACAAGGATAGGGTTTTAGGAATCTCCTGAGATGACCCCTTGGTCATCTTGAATGCTGTTCTGATAAAAGGGCTTCAGATGTTGCCCGTTTTTGGCCAATGGTATCCTCTTTCCATCCATGGTATTTAGAAAGAAAGAATGTGTTCCGGCCTGACAACGTATGATAAAAGGACCTTTCCAAAGGGTGTCAAATTTCCCATGCTTCCCTGGATTTTCTCCTCTCTTGTCCCACAAGAGAACAGTGTCTCACCTAGAAATCTCTAGGCTTAGCTGATTTGTCAAAAGTGGTCTTCATGCTTTCCTGATGTCTTAACATTTTGTCGAGTGATGTCCTTCTGCTCTCATCAAGTTCAATGATTTGGTTTGCTCTGTCATCTAACTCCAGTTTTTCGGTACCATAATCAGTCAACATTTTAGAAATGGTTATTTGCATGTTGAAAAGTAATGCTACCATGATGCCATAAACAAGTTCAAAAGGAGATTTCCCAGTGGAATTCTTCTTGGTGATCCTATCTGCCCACAAGGCATACTTGATTTTACTATCCCAAGATCTCTTGTTATCTCCCACAGTTTTCTTAAGGATGGTCATCAAATTTTTGTTAGAGGATTCTGCAAGTCCATTACCCCAAGGATAATAATCAGAAGAGTGTGATAGAATAATGCCATACTTGAAACAAAAATCATTCATTTCTGCTGAACTGAAAGCCTTGGCATTGTCGGTTGTTATTTTCAAGGGAGTGCCAAATCGGGTGATGATCCTGTCCTCAATGAAATCCATGATAACCTTTTCAGTGGTTGTTTTGGTGGGTATAGCTTCTACCCACTTAGTGAAGTAATCAGTTGCAGTAAGGATCCAGCAAAATCCATTGCTAGAGTTATCCTGGAACTTGCCAATAAAATCAAGACCCCATTGTTGAAAGGGGGCAATGACAACAACTGGTGCGAGAGGTAAAGCAGCCAATTTAGGCTTTCGCGTGAAAAGTTGACATTCTTGGCAATACTTAACATGTTTGTAAACATCAGCGAAAATAGTTGGCCAATAATAACCTGCTCTTAGAATCTTGTGAGCAGTTGTGTTTGTTGCATAGTGGCCCCCACAAAATCCTGAGTGGAACTCAGTCAGGATCTTTTTGGAATCCTTCTCGTGCACACATCTAGGTATCACACCGTCAGGGTTTCTCCAACCCAAACCCTCCTGAGTTAGGCAATACCTGGCAGTTTTTAATCTGAGAGCTCTTCTTTTATGTCCCTTGAGATGATCTGGGACATCTAAATGCAGCAGGAAGTAAATGATATCGGAGTACCAATGATTGTCTAGGTCTTGTAAAGCTGGTGTCATGCGAGGATCGGATGAAAGGTTTGCACAACTCATGTCAATGGCTTCTTCATTTTTTTGAGTTAGCATCTTAGCTAGGCCCTGCCCCTTTATTAGTTTAGTGGGCCGAATCTCTAGATCATACTCCTGGATTTTTGACACCCATGTGCCTCTTGTTCCTAAGCAATCCTGCTGGGATAGGATGTCTTTTACTGCAGCATGGGGGACATACCCTATAACTCTTGAATAACCGATGTATGTCCTGAAGTGTTTTAAAGATTTTACCAAGGCATAGGCTTGTTTCTCTATGATAGTATATTTTAATTCCGAATTTTGGAGAGCTCTACTCATGAAGGCATTTGGTTGCTCGAACCTTTCAAAGTTCTTCTAGAGCAACACACCAGCAATTGTGTCTTTTGAGGCAAAAGAGAATATCATGAATTCTTTAGTGTAGTCAGGGCTGACTAACACAGGTGATCTAGAAATAGCATCTTTGATGGTTGCAAAGGCTTCCCTTCCTTCATCATCCCAGACAAATTTAACATCCTTTTTTAACAACCGTTGCATGGGTTTTAGTAGCTCGGCTAAATTTGGTATGAATCTTCTTATGAAGTTGATATGACCGTTAAAAGATTGGAGACCTTTGACATTTCTAGGAAGGGGAATTTTCTGGATAGCTTCTACTCTTTCGGGGTCAACCTTGACCCCGTCTTTGTTAACAATGTGACCCAAAAGTTTGCCTTCCTCTATACCAAACACTGATTTTACCGGATTTAAAGAAATCCCATACTCTTTACATCTTTCAAAAACTTTCCTAAGGTGACCAACATGGCTAGATCTTTCTTTTGAAAATACAGTCAAGTCATCCTGGTAGATTTCAATGATTTTTCCCACTAATTCCTTGAAAGCATAATCCATGGCCCTTTGGAAAGTGGCCCCAGCATTTGTAAGGCCAAAAGGCATTCTTAGATATTTGAAAGTTCCCCAAGGGGTTGTAAAAGCAGTTTTGTGTCTATCTTCTTCCTTGATGACTACCTGATTGTATCCTGAGAATCCATCCAGCATTGGCATCATGCTTGATCCAGTGACCCGTTGGATAAGGGTCTCCATGTTTGGAAGGGGGTAATTGTCTTTTTGGCATGCTATGTTCAGATTTCTAAAGTCTATACATATTCTTAAGCTGCCATTTTTTTTTCTGACTACCACCAAGTTGGAGCACCATGAAGTATGTCGAGTGGGTGCTATAATGCATGCTGCCAACATTTTTTCTAATTCCTGTTTTACAATAGGAGCTAGTTTAGGATTTATTTGTCTCAGCTTTTGCCGGAAAGGTTTACCCTTTTGACATTCTAGTTTTAAGGGAATGGTGTGTTGGAAGACATCTTCCCTATATGCTTTGAGCTCATCATATGTGAAGGAAAATATGTCCCTAAATTCTCTTAACAAGTTTATAAGGGCATTTCTTTCTTTCTCCTAACCTGTCTGTCAAAAACATGTTCCAAAGCCACAAAACCTCGTGGAACAGGGTTTGAGCGGTTACCCTCATCCTGATAAACTTTGCCTTCCTCTTGATCATTTGGTTTATAATTCAAGAGCTCATCAATGTTGTTTATGAACTTTTGTATCTGTTCATCATCTCTGAAAACTTGCCAATGTTCTATATTATCATGAATGGAAGGTCTAAAGTTTATTTCCAAGGGGCAATGTCCCTCTAACATTTCGTCTAAAGGTTGAAGTGTCGAGGCTGAAACTGCAAGTTTGTCAGCGGCACTATTCTGGTCTCGAGGGATTGCTTCTATATTAAGGGCATCAAAGAATTCCATTGTGTCCCATATTGCATTTCGGTACTTTTTAAGTCTTTGGCACTTACATGCAAATTGACCCTTAATCTGTTGGGCAATTAAATCTGAGTCCCCTTTTATAGTTAGCAGTTTGATTCCCATGTCATTGGCAATCTCTATGCCTAGTAAAAGTGCCTCATACTCTGCCACATTATTGGTTGCTTCAAACTCTATTCTAAAAGCAAAATTGAAAATCTTATTTTCTGGAGAAGTGATGACCACCCCAGCCCCCTTTCCTGCTCTAGAGCATGCTCCATCAAAATTCATTTTCCATAGTTTATTTGTTTCTTCACTTTTAACCTCTTCCTGGATTGGATCTAAAAAGGTGGAGTTGATTTGAATATTTCCTATCTCACCGACATGGCAGACAAATTCATTTGATGGTCTCTCCGGATTTTCAACATGGTATCTCCTTTCCTTTTCAGTGTGTAATTTTACAAGTGAATCTTCAGAAGCAGGAACTGTTGCATAAGACCAATCCAACCGTATAGAGCCACCCAAGGTTGCACCCCACTTTCTAGAGAGTAGCATGCCCCACCTATCTGGTACATCTATGACAAGGATATCCATGGTAATATGGATGTCCGGGTACTTGGCCAATCTAACAGGAACATTTTCTATCATCCCTTCAACCTTAACGGGTCTAGAATCCATGGCACACACATTTTGGTAGGGCCTGGTGGTTCTTAAGTTAAGCTGTTGCATAACCCTTTTGGTCATCAGGCTTGCACCGGATCCTGAATCCAGCATACATTTATGTAGAACAAGGTCACCTATCATCAATGATATGTAGAAAGGGGGGTGAGCTTCTCTTCTTGTATCCCTAGTATGCAGGATTATAGGAGGGTCGTCATAAGTTGACTCACAGCTGGTTGAAGGTTGTTCCACATTGTCCGAAAAAGTGACCTTCTTAGGTGTCTGAGGGGTGAGAGGAGTGGGTGGACTAGGATTGGTAGTACATACAGGAATAGGTGCCTCTAATGTTTTCAACAACTTTTCCTTTTGACCAGGGATCTTATAGAGTTCATTTATGAGTATAGGTACCTTAGTAGTATTGAAACAATTATTCCAATCAAAATTTAATCTACTAGAGTCAGTTGAATCATTTGGAATAATTATCGCCATATGTATCAGATATATAAAACAAGTGTTTTAACAATGAGGGTTTGAATGACAATTGCGTAGAATAGATGAAAAGTAAAACCAATACGTGCCTTGTAGATCTTACCTCAAATGCTTGCATCCGCCAAGTAGATTTATGATCTAGACAATTGGTTACAATTCTTAGCAAGATCCAACTAGTTCCAAGTTAAAACGTGTATGTCCAAGGAGGTACTGCGCCCTCTTCAACCTGCAAAATCAAACAACCTAAGTTAGATTTTTCTACGAATGGAAAAGAAACCATACAAGGCATCTAAAAGCAAGTAACATTAATGGAAACAATTCACAATTGATCACTCCCTGATAGACAAGCAATTTCTCCTAGGCGAATAGATGGAGGAAACCCTCACAATCCCCCTGAAGCAAAATCGCACCCCTGCAGAAGATGAATTTGGCCTCCACAAAATATGTTATGAGACTAAGATGGATCTACTCAGATGTCCAAAAGAGGCATTCCAATCACGTACAAGAACATTCATCAAAGCATAAGAAGTAGATCTGCAAAATTATATTTTATTCAAAGAATTCCAGAGCCCAAAAATGCTTTACACTGAGGGAGATCTTTCCTTTAAATAGGAGTGAGAGAGACCAAAACCCTAACCACTTTTTAAATGAGTGGTGGAGATCAAAAGATATAACAATAATAATCAACGACTAAGATGAGCCAGAAATACAATACATGGATCAACTCACAAATAGAGGGGGGCGCACTCACTAAAACGCCCAAGGGGGATGTACCATATGATAAGTGACTAGACACATGGCATAAGCACATGGTGGGGCTAGGAGGTGTAACATATCCTTCACTAGCATGGACCCATGGCACAATAACAAATAATATGACAATATAACATCATAAAGTGACCATATGAACAAATCGTGCCCCACTCAAAAACACAATAAAATATCCAAAATGACACATAGTGGGACATGTGGACCCCACTTATGCTGGAACAAGCTCTAGAAGGTGTGGATATCATCCTCAAATTATCTCGAACCAATATCATGCCATTTAATTGCCCCAGTAAGCCAAATCGATTTCCTCAATGAGGCATTTCTATGCAGAAAACCACCTTTGAAAGTACACAAATGCCTGTAACTCACTGGCAAGTGTCCCAGACGCAAATCTGACTGCACCAAAATGTCTGGAGATGGGGTAATATGGTAATAACGACTAGCGGGACCCCCCATCCCCTCAAGAGCACCCTAGGAGAACGTGCTAGCTCAATGAAAGTGTTAGACAAGCCATTTCTGCATGGCAAAATAGAGAAAAGTTGTAATCTGACCATATCATCACCTATAAGATCCTATAATTGATAAATGAGTGCACCAATGAGCTCAAATGCTCAAACACACTATGAATGGGTACTCATATACCATGTGACCATCAAAAGAAACCTTTGTAATCTCATCCATGCTCAGAATAATAAAAATAATGGTTAGTAAATAATAATAACCATAAAAAAATTCATCAAACCATCATTTGAAACTGTTGTTTGGAGCATGGAAACATCTAATGGACACATATGGGCCATGAACAAAGCATTCCAAACACTGTCTGCCCAAACTCATCCTGGTCCCTGCGGTTGACTTGGTCAAACTAGGTTGACCAGGTCAAGAATGATCAAAATAATGATCCAGACCATGAATATTGTTGCTGAAAGTAAAGTGGTTATGATATTCTCCTTCAATTATATCAGTAGCTAGACCGAAGCATAGAATGATGTTTAACTGGCTTAAGCATGTAAATAATATAAATAAGAGAAGTCTAGATCAAAGTAACTAGCTACTAAAACAAGATTTTCAAGTGTATACTCGTTTACTGACTTGAACAATTTTCTAACCATGGGTAAAGGTGGAAAAACAAACGCTAGGCTAGGGGAAAGACTCAACAACCTCAACATTGCAATCTTTCGGATGAAGGAACTAGGGAGACCACCGAGACATACACAGGATAGAAAATAACACGAGGAAAGGAGGTCTCACAAATTGGTAGAATGATGAGAATGCTTCCAATAGACTCTAGACAAGCAACCTTTTAGCAATTTATTATTTGTCAGCTTTTGTGGCGGACTCCAAGAATGGGTACCTAATTAGGGTAGATATACCGAGAGTATACTTTAATTATCAACCAGGGAGCGTACAAACTTAAGAGGTGCTAAGCATTGTATGTGCACTATAGAGTGATCTATGTCGTTCAGGATGTTTGAATGTATCCAAAAGGTTTCTTTGAGGGAAATGGAAATATTCCTCTAAAACTAAGAAGCTGAAAATAATCAAAAGGATGCAAATCTATAACCTAAATCTGCTGAAAATTGATAGAACTAGAAATTTGGACTAGGAATTAAATACTGAAAATCTAGAAATTTAGTCTAGGAATTAAATACCGAAAGCTGGCAATTTAGTCTAGGAATTAAATACTGAAAGCTAGTAATGATTATGATCTAAAAATTGATATGAAGAAAGAGTTAAGCAAGATAATGTGTAATATCCCTGTCACTGAGTTAATGAAAGTGTCGTCTATTAGAAGCCAAGTAGAGGAGTTCCATGATGACATTGGCCAAGAGAAGACTCCTGAGGTTGTCTTGGAATCCTCTCACATTCAAATCCTTAGTGGAACACAACCTAGTAAAGTTGAAAAGGATCCACCAATAAACATCCATTTTGCCATTTATGAGACAAAGAACGGGGGTCACCCTCCCTTTTACCTTACCTTGCACATTCAGAATATGCTCCTCCACAACTGCATGTTGGATTCTGGAGCAGCTATGAATGTCATGCCCTTACATGTCATGAAGGAAATGGGATTTGAAGTGACTAGACCTTATGGAAATGTATGTGGTATAGATTCCCGACGAGTGTAATCTTATGGTTTGATTAAGAACCTTAGGGCTGATCTGTTTGCTTGCATACATTTCTACCATGATGGATGTAGTAGTGATTGATTTGCCCCCAGCTTATGGTATGCTTTTATCTAGGAAGTGGGGAGCTGGCTTAGGTGGATACCTTATGATAGATTTATCATATATTTGTGTCCCTAACTTTGATGGAGCTTTGATTAGAGTGAACAGAGAACCTTGCTATGACCAGCATTTGGAATCATTTGATGAAGGGATCAAAAACACATATTGGGATGAATTGTTAAGTAATGCAAAAACCAATTTTGTGGAAGATGAAAATGAAATTTGGGAAAAAGATCAAGGAGAAAATATGTTCATGGTAATGGAAGATTCTGATTCCTCTTTTGAAGAAGAACAGATAGCCGAGTTAGCTAGAAGGATAAATTTGGATTTACTTATAAATGAGTTTATAGAAGACATAGATGAATTGAGAAGAAGTGAAAATCAACCTCAGGGTAAAGAGCCAAACAATGAAATAATTCAAGAACAAGTTAATGAAGTAATTCAAGAACAAGTGGATGAAAACCCTGAGTTGAAGTTGATGAGTTTGATGACATTAGGCGTGGTGAGAGAATTACTTTTACTGTTGGAGAGTGGTTTGCCTTGACTGATCATAATAGAGAAAGGGAAAGCCAGGGCCTTCCACCTATTTATCCTTAGGAAAACCGTCCTACTACAGCTGCTGTGGCTGAACCCAATGAGTAATATGAGGTATCCCATTATTCTTATGTGGATGATTCCTTATCTCACTTATCCTTAGAAGATGATAATCTAATTCGAATACATGATAACTCTCTAAGTTGGGAAGAGGATGCTTTAATTAATGATGTGCCTAAAGGATATTTTAACTTAAACAACCTTGCTATTTTTCAAACTCCTTCGGATTCTCAAAACAATGTTTTATCTACATATCCTCGCGTCAATGATTTTCTTCTACCACCTGAGTCATCTAGTCATCATATTCATGATCCTTCTCACATTCCTACTTTTTCGACATCTCATTCTGAGTAAGTTTCCACCTCAGAAACCGGATTCGTCCTTAACCCTTGCCGTGTCCTGAATCGGTCGAATCGGACACGATTCGATTGGAATTCGTGTCCGATTCGACCTTGCAGCGAATCCTGAATCGGGACACGACCTTCACAACGAATCGGACACGCAGTTGCAGCGAATCCCGACTGTCGGACACGTTTTTGAAAAACAGGACACGTTTTTGGCGGAAAAGTGCATCCGGGTTCACTTAAAAATCAAAATTTGCCTTTCTTTTTGTCATTTGCAAGGAAGCATTTGATTGAGAGTGAGTTGTATGTGCAGGTGAAGGAGATTTGAAGGAGATTTGAAGGCTATCCATCGTTTCCAAGCGATTCCAAGTGCATTCCGGTGGATTTGTGGAGAGGATTGCAAGCTCAACCATCACAAAAGAAAAGGAATATCTCAATCAGCTAGGGCAAGAGGTAGGGGGCAAAGGAGAGGGAGAAATGCACCATCTAGTGCCTCCCCTCCTATTCCACCAAGCACAAGCGGTTCTCCTCCTCCGTCAAGTGCTCCATCGGTTGCTAGTGGAGCTCATTCTATGGCTCCACTTAACCCTGTTTTAGCAAGACAACAAGCCCAAGAAAAAAAATACCCTTTGTGGAAGTATGTGACAAGAAAAGATGGGCCCGGGGCAAAGCTTGGTGGGGGAGGCAATGTGTCTTGGAGATGCAATTTTTGCAAGCATGAGTTCATGAGCACATATTTCCGAGTTAAGGGCCATTTGTTGGCCCTTCCTTCTTGTGGGATTTCTTCATGCAAAGCAGTGACTGTTCACCAAAGGAGGGATATGGAAAGAGAGGATCATGTTGGCTTAGGGAAGGTGGCAGTAGCAAGCAAGAAAAAAGAGGAAGATCCTCTTCCATTCTTGAGGAAGTCCTCTAGTACCAAGCCTCCATTTCCACCTAGCATTCATGGGCGTGGGCGTGGGCGTGGGGATACTTATCAAACAAGAAAGAGGCAATCTATAGGTGGTCCAATGGATAGGATTTTCCAAAAAGAGGCGCGAGAAGAGGTAGACCTTACTATTGCATTTTTCTTCTACCTCAACTTCATTTCATTCAATGTTGCACGGTCACCATTGTATTTTGAGACGGTTAAAACTATCTTGGAACATGCTCCAAATGGTTATGTGCCTCCTGGTTCAGAGAAGCTTAGAACCACATTGTTGGTTAAAGCAAAGAAGGAGGTAGATAAAATTCTTGAGCCAATTAGATCAACATGGCCCTCATCCGGTGTGAGTATTGTTTCTGATGGATGGACGGATCCCGCACGCCATCCACTCATCAATTTCATGGTATCTTCCCAAAATGGACCGGTGTTCTTGAAAGCGGTTGATGCTCTTGGCGAATACAAGGATGCACAATTTATGGGTGATTTATTCATCAAAACCATTGAAGAAGTGGGTGTTGAGTCGTGTGTACAAATCATCACGGACAATGCACCTGTTTGCAAGGCTGCTGGCATGATTGTGGAAGCTAAATATCCACAGGTATGTTCATTTTGGACACCTTTCATTTCTAATTTGCTCATTGTTTGAATTTGGTCATTGCGATGTTAGTGTTGTAGAGTCATTGATACATGCTTTTATTGCTCTTACAGGTTTTTTGGACACCTTGCATTGTCCATTCCTTGAATTTAGCACTGAAAGCCATTGCTTCGGATGTGGCATGGATTGACAACCTTATTGAGGATGCACGCCATATCCGTAACTTTGTACAAAACCACACAAATGCCCTCACCATCTACAAACAGTACACACAGCTTTCATTGCTAAAGGTTGCAGATACTCGGTTTGCTTCCTCATTCATCATGCTCAAGAGGTTGAGGGAGGTCAAAACCGCTCTTGGGTCCATGGTGATTTCAGAGTTTTGGGATTTTTGGAGAAAGACGGATCACGCTGCTTCACAAAAGGTGAAGGACTTGGTGTTAAATGATGGTTGGTGGGACACGGTGGATCTTACTATTAAGATCATGGAGCCAATCATTTCTTTGTTGCGGTATGCAGACACGGACCAGCCCATCCTAGCAGAGGTTTATGAGGGGTGGGATTCCATGATTGAGTCCATGAGGTCCATTGTCATGGAGAATGAGTGTCCCGAGTATGGGACATCGGCAGAGAACTTATGGACCATTATTCGGGATATTCTTATCTCGAGGTGGGATAAGAATTGCACACCTTTGCATTGCTTGGCCCACTCCTTGAACCCCAAGTTCTACACTCAGGAGTGGCTCAATGGTGGATCGGGGGCCTCACACAGAGTCCCTCCTCACATGGATGCAGAGATTGCAAATGGGAGGAAGATAGCACTTAGACGGCTATTTCAGAATAGAGACATGCTTGAGGAGGTGGAGGATGGCTTTGTAGATTTTTCCACTGGCACTGGGAGATTTGGAGGCTATGATGTGCTTAGAGATAGGGAGGGTAAGACACCCTATCGTTGGTGGGCAACTCATGGGGCAACATCCCCTATTCTACAGAAGTTAGCCTTCAGGGTCATCTCTCAAGTTACATCATCCTCTTGTTGTGAGAGGAATTGGAGCACATATGGGAACTTGTACAGTGTGAAGAAGAGCAGGCTTGAGCAGTCCAGGGCAGAGTCCATGGTGTATGTGCACTCCAACCTTCGTCTTATTTACAGGAAGAGGAAGGAGTGGGTGAAGGGAAAGACAAAGATGTGGGATGTCTTTCCTGATGATATGGGTTTGGACAGCAGTACTGAGTTGGCATTAGCCAACATGGATCTTAATGATCCAGTGCTAGATCCGGTCACTTTTGATGATAGTGATTGTATAGAGGGGTCATCCTCCATAGCAGCAGATGCAGATCGTCAGATGGGCAGAGAGGAGGAGGAGGGGGAGGAGGATGAGGATCAGGGCAGTGGCAGTGGCAGTGGCAGTGATGAGTATGTTGATTCAGGCATGGAGGAGGACTACTGACATATGGGATTCTCACATCTTGATCCACCCCTTTTTGTATTTACTATTAGTCTATTTGGCATTTGCCAGTGGCCCAGTGCTCAGTGGCATTCCGACATATATGTATACATTTTGATTTTGATGACTTAATGAGAAATATGGTTCCGACATGCATATGTGTCTCATTGTGATTTGTGAATGACAAATGTGTTGTGAATCGTGATTTGTGAATGACAAATGTGTAATCATTAATGTGTTTTTATTCTAATTTCTATTGAATATTTGTAAATGTTCTAGTTTCTAAATATTTTTGGATCTATATGTCTATATTTTTAAATTTTAATATATTTTTAAAAAAATATATATATGTATATAAAACGTATCCTACGTGTCCTGATTTCGGGGGTCACCGTGTCCGTGTCGAACTCTCGTATTTTCGTGTCTTACGTGTCCCGTGTCCCCGTGTCAGGTGACTTAGGTTTCCACCAGGTTGGAAAACATGCGCATTCGAGTTCCTTCAGGGGAAGGCTCTAGTCGTAATACTGTCATATCCCATGAGCCACCTCCCTTGGAAGAACAAAGATATTTCTGGACTGGAGGAGAAGTTGTCAAAAATGTAGTGTCTCCTAATGAGGATGAGCCTAGTGAAAGAGTCCAAGAGACCAGAAGAGAGATTCGAGAAGTCCTTGTTGGTAGGATAGCCATTTCTATTGATGGTGGTCTACCCAGAGTCAATGTAGTGCCTCCTAGGAGGAACTCAAACATTTTCACCCCGCAACCACGAAACCTTGCTGAAATCCACCCTATGCCTATTCGGAACATTGGAGTTGTCCCTGAGTCTGTCAACCGGATTAGATTTCTTACGGGAAGTCAAGTTGTTCTTCCGAACCATTTATTGCATATCAGGTCTGGACAGGGTGATGATCTTTGGGTTGGACCATTCACGGTACAGCAGTGCTTCGGTAATATATGTTTCTTGACTACTGGTGGTGGACGACGTATATTACTTCCTATCAGCCAAAGGGAGTTGAGGGATTATATCCCTGACCTCACTTAGTGGTCTTCTTTGCTTGTCGTGCCTTTCCTGGTAGATTAGAGTAGGTAGGAACTGAATAAACCTACTTGGGCAGTAGTTAGTCTTTTCAACCATTGAGTCTGGCACCTTTTTGAAGCTCTTAGTGTAGTCCTGAGTACTTGCCATTTTTCTTTTCCTGCACAATAAAACATAACTTTTTAAGTTATGTTAGTAGATTAGATTTATTTTCTACACTTATATTTCATGCATTTCAATTTCAGTATTGTTATTTTGAGATTTGTATATATATATCCATGCGTTGTTTTGACATCCGAACTATGAGTTTGGTATAGCTCTGGCCATTTTGGAGATAGTAGGTGATATACTGGTAGCAGTTGTAGAGATAGAGTGTTGGATCGAAGATATGAGTTGCAGAGGTCGAGGACCAAAGATTCTGAGGTTCTCAAGCGCTCTTTTCAATAGAGCACTTGTCCCAGCTGGAGCCAGATGTTATCACATTTATAGTAGTCGGGCTACCATACATTATTTTTCTGATTCCAGTACACTTTTCAGCTAGTTCCCTTACATTGAGATGCTAAGATGAGCATCTATTATGGATCATGTTATTATATGGACAATAGTTCTGTTCCCCATGCCATGACTGAGTTTCAGGACACTCAGACAGATGACCGATGTAGCCATTTAGCTATTTATACAGAGCAAACAGTATTGCCCAGAGTTACAACAACAGTTTCAAAGGACAGGTGATGGTTCAGATATTGTGCATTCAGGTATATGACTCAGCAGGTATATTCTGGTGTTATGGTTATATTGCTTTTATATTCGTTCTTGTAGCATGTCTTAGCATTTAGTATCATGATCTGGCGATCATATAGATATGTGGACCTGGTTGTACTTTTATATATATTATATTGTCCCCACTCAGACTTAGAAGTTCACTACCCATACTCATTGGCTTTACCCTCCCTAGGGAGAATAGAGGTGATCATTCCCACCATACTTTGGCTTGCTAGTGTTGGTCTCATTATTCACTGTCTTCATCCATCCATTACCTACCAGTTTGTTCATCACCCTGACTTACTACTTGACTAGTGGCATGGAGGACCTTTCCCCACTTTAGCCTCTGTGTTGGATAAGCTTCCCTGTTTCTTGTGTCTCGGCTTTGAGTTGGTGACAGAACTTACCTATGGTGAGTTGGATTGTAGTCCTAAATCATTCTGGTCTGTTGTCCCGATGTTCGGCACTGGTACGAACTCCCCCTAGTCACTTAAGATGTGTTGGCGAAAACTAAAATCTCATGTACTACTTATGGAAACTTATGTAAATTCGCCCAGGAAACTGTAAACTCTTGAATGTGTTTATCAACACACGTGAGTAAAGGGCAAGAGACATGAAAAGCTAAAAATACTCCTTGAAGAGTATAATGAAAGGTCCAAAAAGCAATGGTTCTTAAACTCTATATCTAAACGATTGTTGACCTTATATATATGTACAAACATGCCCTGGATGCAAGCTGCGATTAGTTGTGCTTATTATCACACCTGAGATCCGAAGGGTTATGTAGGCCAAAAAGACCATGAAATGAAATCAATGGATCCCAATGAAACTGGATCATCTCTTATGAAAGTGGACATGAATCCTAAGTTGAATAAGCACTCTTTAAACAACTTACCCATCTATGAGACATTGCCATCCCTCGTGTTACTACTTGTCCATCATATGTTAGAGTGAGTATCCCCTTTCCATTTCCAAAGTGTTACAAACTCAAGCTAGTAGTCAACCCTTAGCCTAGCCTTTTGATTTTTAGCCTTCACCCTCCACTAGCAAATTGATCACAACTGCGAAGTGAGTATGGTCTTGAAAGTCTGGTCTGAGTAATAATAATAATTAATGACTTTATATATTTGGTTTTAGATCGTCAGTAATGATTACTTCTTGTTATAATTGCTACTAGAATGAATTGTAGAGCATGCTTTAACCTTTGACACCTTGCAGCATTTTTGATGATTGCCTGACTTATATTTTGGGTCATGTTGACTTGGTCAAACCCAGTTTGACCAAAAGTCAACCATAGGACATGAGGTGGCAGACCTCAGATGATACAGAGGACAGATTTCGATCATTTGTATTATTTGGACATATTATTTTATATTATTGTGCCATGGGGATGAGCTAGCAAGGATTGATGCCTCCTAGCCCCACCTTGAGCTTTATGAGTCATTGTAACATACCCTTTTTGAGGGAAAACATTTTGTGTTAGCAAACATTATGATAACTTTTATTGTAAAGTTTTATTTTGGACAGGTGTCCAAGGATGACTGTAATTTGCACAATATATTATTATTAAATAAATAAAAGAGGAAACAAACACCTAAGAGGACTGTTGAAAGAGTGGTTACTGATCCACTAGGTGGAATGGAATCTGGGGTAGAAGGCAATGGACAAGTGGCAGCATCATGATCCAACTAACTAGCTATTGGTATGGGACAACTCCCTTGAAATGTGGTCATAGTGCCCTGAAAGATGGGACTGGAGCTTGAGGCTCATTTATTCTAAACTGACCACTAAAGACCTAGGCCGTCTATATAATAGCCATCAAATTTTGAACTGAGGTTCATCACTTTTCCTGACGAGGAAATTTACCTTGGGGTTTTGCTGTGTTTGCACCCAAGAGATTTTATGAGGGGATATGCTATGTTGTTGATCATGTTGTGAGTCTACCAAACTCTTATTGAGTTCAAGAGGTTGATGCTGAGTGTTGAAGGCATGTTATTACAGGAGGTTGATGCTGAGTGTTGAAGGCATGTTATTACAGGAGGTTGATGCTGAGTGCTGAAGGCATTTTGAGTGCCTTGCTTCTACATAGATTCCACCCATTTAGTGGTTCAGTAATCAGGCTCGGGGGTTCACAACAAGTCAGCAGTTGAGTTGCTTCTTCTGGAATAGATTGGGAGGAACAGGCCTCCTTGGGTGTTTGTCGGCCTTATCTTCATTTACAGGTTCTATTTGTTTATCTGTTATTAAGTAGTTAAATATGTTTTTAATTGCAAGTATTTAATTTTTATTTACAGAATGTGTTCTGATTTAGATACCCCTACTTTTAGTTTCTGAATCAAGTTAAAAATCAGAAATAGAAATGATGAATGAAAAAAATATTCTCTGCATTTTTCCCCATGCGATAGGCACTGCATCGTACTCCAGTACAGAGACAAATTAAGTTGAATAGATAAATGATAGGCAGGGTATCCATATGAATGGGAAGATGAACACGATGTATTTTCCTAAGTTACTGTTTACTGTTAATTTCCTATATCAGTGTTTTCCTTATTATTTCTGCACAGATAATTAATTCCAGAATTCACAGTAATGTTTTTCTACCTTTTATAAATATCATGTTTATAAATAAATAATTTTTCCCTTCTGAAATTCAAATGAATTATTTTCTATGTTATGGTATTCAAAAACATACATAAGTTTATATCGTACAGTTGCTGAATCTTAATCTCAACATACAGCATATTGTTATCATTTTCCTAATTAAAAATAGTGCTTAGTAATAAACAGAAATTCTTCATGTATAGAATCATCTACATTTATGCTAATTATAAATTCAATATGGCAAACAAATCTTCTTATCGTAGAACAGAAGTCTCATGTTACAAATCTAGGGTTTACATATTTTGTTTCCAAACCAAACCTTCAAACTTTTGCATTTATCATCGAACAATAGCAAGAGAGATGCTAAAGAATATCTTTACAATTTAAACAGAACCGAGTTATGGTTTCAACATCACACAGTGGAAACACCTAGTTAGAATTACTAATTCTCATCATAGGTTACCATTTTAAACTTATATCAAACATTGGGCTATTTCTCATAAATCGACACAGTTAACACTTAAACCCACCATAAGCAATAATTCAAACCGGGAGTTTATTTCCATAGAAACCAAACGTTTACATAGTAATCGTTCCTACAGGTCGAACAATTACATTCTTAATATCATCTACAATATTTAGTTAACATAAATGTCCGTAGGATAATTCTAAACAGAAATATCAAAAACATCAGTTCGATGCAGATATCTTATCGAAGAGCAGCATCAACAACTATACATTCCAAAACAAAGAAAAACCCTAACCCTGGAATCTTCATCAGAATGAAACGCAACAACATTCTATAAAAACAACAAACTATGTACAAGCCGAAAACATTCCATAGAATTCCAAACATCTGTCATTATCCATTGAAAACATAATTTATTACATTATCACAAGTCTGTGAGAGAGAACAACTCCATACGATAGTTACAACATATCAGACTCGTGCCTTTTGGGTTAAGGAACTATCCTCCCCAATCCCTTACATTTTATAAACCCTAAAGTTGATGAAACACAAACTCGCCAAGATAAAAATGAAGACCACAGAATAAACAGTTTGGCCATCACTCCCATCTAACCAGAGTACAAGGCAACCTCCGAGGCTTACCGGTTAGTGTAGCCGTAGCCAACTTTCAATTCCCAGACTGGAGAAGCCATTGAATCTCTGCACCTGTAACAACAACAATAACATCGTGGTCAAAAAAAAATTATCTTTTCAAGAAACAAGACTCAGCATTAAACAAATAAACTACTACTGTGTTAATCTTCAATTATGAAGGCTACAGGAATGAGTGCGAAGTACATTACCTTCCAAAGTTGGCATTTAGCAAAAAAACGCTAGACAGGTGCAACCGCAGTTGTAAACTGCAATATCATCGAATGCTGAGATAGAAGGAAACCACACCGAGCTGGCAACTTTCTAAAAAGATAAACAGTGTCGATAACTGCACCAACCATGATGAGGTCCTGTCCTTTCACTATGAACCCAATTTTAAAAGATAAAACCCTCAACTGGTCATGGTATCGAACCACATCAAGAAAATAGACCCAAGCTGCAAACCATAACAAATATCCACTGTACAAAGAACTGGAGAGCTCGGCTCTATAACCTACATAGGTCACGAGTTCAAAACGCAAGAGCTACGACTCTGCAAGCAAAACAATAACCCTAAAAACCCTTTGCCTGTCGGCCAGACGCAGAGACACCACTATCAAATGCCAAAGATCACAATAAACACAATGAATGTGACGGAGGTAGGGTTTAACCTTAATCCATCATGACCTTGTTAGATCAACAGTGGAGATCACCGGTTAGATTCACGAAACCACGAGCCATCTACCTTATTAAATGAGCCATGATTGCAATTGCCACGAAGGAGCCATGAAGGAGCCAGCTCATTAACTAGTGAACCAGTATGTCTACACATCATCACAAGGGTGGTTATCACCACGGTATTGGCACGTGATTGAGCTCTTACACCATCCACGATGGAACTCCAATATCTCGAAAGTTGCATGCATTCAATGCATAGGTTACGGTTACATCTGCCAACGTGTAACATTTAACATTCACATCATAACGTTTAATACGGTGGACATTGCATATGGTAAGGTCGTAATACACCACCCTGTCACGATATTGTTTCATAAAGTTAGGACAGTATCACATTGTTTGCATAGTATCACATTGTTTGCATAAGTATCAAATAGAGTCACGAAAGTGCACACACGCATATTATATAAAGTTTATTTATATAATAGTTTGTTAATATTTCAATACATTGCAAATAGATTATAGAATTAATCTAAGAAAATGCACACACATATACACTCTATTGTATCGTGAATAAAAGACATGTCAATAAATTGATATTATCACCATCATCGTAGGGTATAGTCCCTAGACACTTATTAAATCATTATACATAGAATTTCTACAAATTGCTTGGAGGGAAAAGAAAGACAGTTACGTACAGCTCAACACGAAACTTAAATGAAAGTTATATATATTTCTGAGTACAACTGAGACACGATCGATACAGACCTTTTCATGATTTAAATACAAGCTTATAATTACATTAATTAGGATGCACTGTTTGCCTCAACCATCTTTTTCAGATGTCTTTATCTTAAACGACTTTAAGTCTCGAACCAACATTCTCACCCGGTAGAATGCCCAAAGTTTTATCTCTTCAAACATTTACAAAGGAGATTACTGAAAATTTGTATGGTCACTTGTCGCAACTTTAAATCCTTACCTGTAAACTGGCACAAGTACGAATTCACATGCTTTAGCACAAATGCTAAGTAAGCCTCGGGGCGTCCATAGGACCCCTTCATCAATCAACAAAAGCACATTAGTCAAAGATAGCTGATTCATCAATCAACAAAAGCACATTAGTCAAAGATAGCTGATTCATCAATCATAACAATAACAATAGAAATATGCAATAGTACAGCCAAGCATAAATAACATCAAG
This sequence comes from Larix kaempferi, assembly GCA_027924585.1. Taxonomy (NCBI): domain Eukaryota; kingdom Viridiplantae; phylum Streptophyta; class Pinopsida; order Pinales; family Pinaceae; genus Larix; species Larix kaempferi. Next base: position 20,605,239 of record BSBM01000338.1, on the reverse strand, counting down.
ACATAAGCTTGAATCTTTTAGTCCCAAAATCTTATACTATAAACCAGCATGGCATTTAGTACAGCAAGATAATCCTGTACGCATTGTTCTATTTCTGCATACATTAAATAAGCAATAATTGTCATGTAGAAAATTTTTAAATTTTTGTGATTTTTCCAGGATGTTACAGTCATGTCCTAGTCATATGAGGTGGGATTATGTACTTTTGCCCCCTCTAGAGGATGGCGTCACCCTCACTTAGCCTCTCCTAGCTATGACATCACCTTTGTATTGAGTGATCCATGTGTTATATTGTATTGGCTCATCCTAGCCATTGATTAGATTATGAGATCTTTTAATCTCAACCACTCATATTCATGTATTGTAAAGTGGTTTTGAGATCTAAGTTTTTGGTCTTTATTATCCTATATAAGGAGGAGACCCCCTATTGTATAGCTCACCTTTGGAGCTCTTGAATATTGGAATAGAATACTACTTTGTGGAGCAAACTTCTCTTGTCTTGTGGATTCTTTTGCACTTTGAATATACAGTATCTCTTCTATGTATCATTGTGGATATTGGGGTACACGTTGTTTTCTTGTAGGGAGGCCGAATTGGTGGAGAGGAGGACGATTTGAAGAGCGTTATTGTTGGAGGGATCCACATATTCTCTCTTGAGTTGATCTTGGTGACACGGAGTATCATTATTGTATCTTTGTGACATAGTTGATGCATTCTATTACATCTTTCCATCATTTTCATAATTTTCTTACTTGGATTGTTTCACTTGATCTTGTCTTGTAGGAGGAGGACGTTTGGCTTGGAGCGCTTGGATCTCACTCTTGAACATACAAATAGGGGAATGCTATCTATTTGCAAAGTGGCCACAAGCAATTGAGGTAGTTTCTACAAGGTATGTACATAGATACATCCATTCTTCTTCATTGGTCATCAAACCCTTAAAATTCAAAACCCTCATTTTTGTTTTTCTTAGATCTACTTCGATCTAGCTTGGATTTTGGAAAGATATTGGAAACCCACCTCTATAGTATCTGCGGCAATTCGGATCTATAGTTTGGTGGTGATTGGGTCCCATTTGACACACTTTCCAAGGCACTTCGCCTTCTTTAGGTGAGGTCGCACTCCTTGGGTGGTTCAGTTTTGCTATTTCCAAGACATGGGTAGGTGAGATCCCACTTGATTTGAACTCCTTTCACTTGATAACCTACCCCTAGTGCTTCACTTCTTTGATTTTTGTCTTGTGGGACCCATTCCTCATTTTGAGGGTTGTGCCCCACTTGGTTCATTGGGTGATGTACTTTCAACCTTAGATCTATGGAGATCTAGACTACCTTGGGGGCATGCCACTTAAAAACCAGTTTGATATTTTCCTGAACTACCCCGATCTATAATTTGGCATAATTTGGACTACATTTGCTCGTCCATCTTAAGGCACTAGTCTCCTTGGATCAATTCGCACTCCTTGGGGATTGTGTCTTTTGCTAGATCCCATATGTGGGTGTGTCTAAATCCATCTTAGATCCATAGATCTACATCTCCAAACACCCCTTAATGCCATTTCACCCCTAACTTCACCTTGTGGGTCCCATTTGGGTCATTTCCATACTTTAAGGAAGTGGGCCCCACTTTTGTATTTCATGGTACTAGATCTATCTCTTTGGTCTTCCTAGGTGGCCTAACTCATACATTAGTTGAAACACTTGTCACTTGTTAAAGCCTCTTTAACCACACCATAAACTCTTGGGTCCACCTAAGCTTGCATTGGTTTCCGTAACTCAACTTTCACATTTCCCAAGGAACCATTGTTTTGGCTAAGCTTTTGTCGATTGGCTATAGGGTCTTCCCCTTGATCTTGTCTTGCCTAGATCTAAAGTGAAGAGTGCCTCGGTTGTCGTGAATCCCAACTTGCATTGGGAACCGTGGCATCTCTTGGGTCACCTCTTTACTTGTCCATCTCCTCTACCATCCTAGATGGGATATCTTTAGGGACAACTACAAGTTGTGTGATAACATTTTTGGCGCCATTGCCAAGGAGGTAGAGGCTTACCTTAGGTGACTGCGATTATCCATGCATAACTCATATCTTATCGTATCCGGATTAATCTAGATGATTATCATTTCAATCCTTAATTAAAAGAATATCCATACATCTTAAACGACATACATCTTGGTAGAAGAGTTTAAAAGTCTACCTGGAGACTCCTAATCGTGACTCCGCTGAGGAGAGAGCTCATAGTCACCCTTACAACACTAGAAGTCAATTCCAAATCAATTGGAAGGAACCCCGCTTACTTATCACAGAAGAGATCCTAAAGCCCAATCATCTAGCTTCTTTTGGAAACTTGTTAACTCAGATTCTACAAACCGCATCTTGGGATCTCCTTTGTTCAATTCGGTTCCTCCTTCATCTCCTAATCCTAATCTTAATGTAACTCCGGTCAATCCAATGGACAGAACTCAAACTAATTCTGGAAACAATACTCAAAACAACCCTCCCGTTGCTCGTGCTTTTGGAAGCAAGGCTAAAGCCTCTCCCTTAAACTTTTCCCAAGTCCTAGGTGCCCCCCATGATACGCCTGATTCTCCAAAGAACATTAATTGGGTTGACAACTTATAATTTGACAAGGATTTTGGAAAAAATTTGATTGATCATGAAGAAGAGTCCATAGAAGAACCCAGCCCTAGTTTCCCAATCTATGCCACTGAACAAGCCAGTAGTAGTAGTCAAGCTCCTCTTAGAACCTATCAACGAAGAAAGGATGGCCAAAATCCTACACCTTTCAATGAAAGGAAAATTAGTGTGCTACCTAGTCCAGTGAGTTAGTCAATTCCTCTTCCTGAGTATGACTTGGATATCAACATAGAAAGTGAATTGGACAAGGTCATGCATAACATCCCACTCACTGAGTTAATGAAAATCCCATCAATAAAAAAGCAAGTGGTAAGAGTTTTTCGAGAGTATCCCTGAGAGACTGCCACAAGCAATGGTGAAGGTTCATCTTTTCAAAACTCAGCACCTAGTGCTATGGTTGATGAAGAGGAGGATCCTCCCATTAACATCCAAACTTCCTTATACGAGAGAAAGAATGGTGGTCACCAACCTTTTTATCTTACACTTCGCATTGGTGATACCCTTCTTCATAATTGCATGTTGGATTTGGGTGCCTCCATGAATGTGATGCCTTGGCAAGTCATGGAAGCCATGGGATTAAAAATAACTAGGCCTTATAGGAATATTGGGGGATTGACTCTAAACCAGTTCAAGTATTTGGATTGATTAAAAACTTGAGAGCTGACTTATTTTCATGCCCCGACATATCCATGCCAATAGACATAGTAGTCATAGATCTCCCTCCAGCCTATGGAATGTTCCTTGGTAGGAAGTGGTCCGCTGGGCTAGGGGGACATCCTCAGATGGATTTATCATATGCTACTATCCCCAACTTTGATGGGATATTGGTTAGGGTGTATCGGGAACCATTCTATGATGGTCATCTTGAAATTTATGAGGATGGTGTAAGGAACACATTTGGCAAGGGTGAGTTATTACCTGAGGGTATCTTCATGGTCATGGGTGGCCAAAATGAGGATTCTAGTCCAGAAAGAGAAAACATTTGGAGATCATTTGGAGATGATAGTTATTCCGAGGGAGAAAGGGAAAGAGCTATTGCTGTTAGAGAAATGAATCTTGAGTCACTTCGAGGTGAAGTGTCGGAAGAAGTTAGGGATTTGAACCAGCCTAGTGATGTTGAGCCACACATTGAACAACCTGAGCCCATCACTCAACTAAATACTTCTGAGGATAACTTTGATCAAATTAGAAGGGTGAATATATACCTAGAATAGTCCATGAATGGCTATTTGTGGTTAACCTCAACATGGAAAGGGGAAGACAAGGCTTACCTCACATCACTCCTTGGGAAAATAACAATGAAGGAACACATCCTTCCCTTGATGAGGGGAATGATGAAGAGCCAACTATCATTTTTTTGATGTTCCTGATCACTTGTCCCATTTGTCTTTGGAAGATGGGGTTTTGAGGCAAGTGAATGACAACTCCATGAGTTGGCAAGAGCATGCCTTAATCCATGATGTCCCTGGAGAAGAATTTTCTTTGAATAATTTAACTATTTTTCAGGAAGAGTCTAGTAGGTTGAGTTTGTCTTCATCTTATCCTAGCATCCCTAGTTTCCTCATTCCCCGCGAGTTACCTATTGGTGAAGAGAGTATGAACTCCACAAATTCATTTCACACTCCTACTTCCTCACCAACATCTTTAGACACAGGAGCCTAGAATGTTCTTGGCACAGTTCCTAGTCATTCATCCTTTCCTATTGATCATCTGGCAACTTTAGAGAGTGTGATTATTCCTGTCCTATCTGGAGAAGGTAGTAGCAGAAGTGTTGAAAACCAAAACCTACCACTTCCAATCCATGCGGAAGAAGATGAGGATGTTGATAGAAACTTTTGGACTGTGGGGGAAACTCCAAAGTACATCATTCAATCACAAGTTGAAGAACCAAGAATAGAGAGTCCTCCTAGGAGAGTACTTCGAGAAGTCCTGATTGGTAGAGTAGCCATACCTTTCGACGGTGGATCTCCCAGATTTGATGCAATTCCTCCTGATAGGAATTCGAGGATAATCACTCCTCAACTTCGATGCAATTCTGATATCCAACCCATTCTCTCTCATGTTGTTGAAGCCATCCCTCAATCTGTAAATCACCGAAGGTTTGAAATTGGTGATAGGATCGTTATTCCTAATGATTTATTTTACATGCGATCAAGGGGATCTGGTGACTTTTGGGTTGGACCGCTCACTGTTGAGCGATGCATTGATAATTGGTGTTTCCTCACTACTGGGACTGGCCATCGCATCTTACTCCCTATCAACCAGAGGGAGTTCAGGGATTATCATCCCTCACTCTATCTTCTTTTCCTTGCCTTGACTTGCATGCCTATTTAGAGAAGGTAGTTTTCTGAATAATCTCATTTGAACAATAAGATTTGTGTGCTTTTTCTTTTCTATATGCTGAGTACTTCCATTTCCTTTTTCTTTTTTGAAGTTGTCTGCTTGATTGTGTGCCTGTTGAGTTGTTGATTGGGTTGAGTCTTGCTCCTTCCTAAGCTTGTCTCACCTCCTGCATGCATTGAAGAGTGGTTAGATTTTCTCTAAGTACTTTTTGGTTTCCTTTGTGGGTTGAGTTGAGTTGATTCAGCATGCCTGAAAAAAGTTTTCTTTTCCTCCTACACAGAAAAATAATGAAATTTATATGCCATGCTAGATTAGAATTTCTATTATGCATTTTAATTTATGTCTTAGAATAGATTTCATTTTCAGATTTAATTTATATATCTCCCATACATGCTCCATGATGTATTCTTATGTTTGTGAGCGCAGATACAGGTGCAAAATAAAAGTTGAAAGCAATGATGATGCGGTGTTGGATTGAAGATTGATGCAGAGCAGTCCGAGACCAGAGATTCTGAGGTTCTCAAGCGCTCTCTCACTTAGAGCACTTGTCCCAGCTGGAGCCAGATGTTATCACACCATAGTAGCATGGCTACTATTCTTGCTTAGCAAATATCTGCACATTTCAGAGCTTGGATTATTCAAAGCTTGGCTATGATGAGCATATATTTTGAGATCACTCATGATCAGAGCAGTGTATTTTATCAGACGTATGTTAGACCTTGTGCCAAGGCTGAGCCTTGAGAGTTCAGATTTGATGACCGATGTGACCCTTTATTCCATACAGTTTCAGTTCAGTGCCTAATGATGTTATTGCAACAATGTATCGGATGGTGTATGACGATTATTATTATGATGTGATATGACCTATGTATTTCTGATCATTTATTATGGATTATTATCTTGTTGTTTTAGTCATCTTCATAGCAATAGCTTGGTATATGATTCATGATTTGGCAAACTTTGTAAACTTAAAATGAACTATCTTGATGATGAATTATAAAATGGACATTTTACTTGCACATTTAGGTTGTTTGACAGAACTCACTGGTTTACCACCTTGCATAGATATGGTCTCTCTTGACATTACTTGTCTGCTAGCTTAGGGACCACATTCATTTGACTCCATCCATCCATGACCTTCCTTATTTGGCTTTCTCCTTTTACTTTGTCTTACCTGACTTTTTGATACTGAGGACTTCCCCTTTCACTACCTCTGTGTTGGATCGCATCCATTTTTGTTTAGTGTCTCGGCTTTGAGTTGGTGACAGAACTTGCCTTTGGTGAGTTGGATTGTAGGCCTAAATCATTCTGGTCGGTTGTCTCAATGTTTGGCACTGGCACGAACTCCCCCTAGTCACTTGAGATGTTGTTGGCTAAAACTAAAAGCTCATTTTTTACCTATGGAAACTTGTGTAAATTCGCCCATGGAAACTATAAACTCTAGAATGTGTTTTTGAACACACGTGAGTAAAGGGCAAGAGCAATGAAATGCTAAAAATACTCCTCGAAGAGTATAAGAAAGGTCCAAAAAGCAATGGTTCTTAAACTCTATATAGAAATGATTGTTGACCTTATATATATATAAACATGCCCTGGATGCAAGTTGCAATTAGTTGTGCTTCTTAGCACAACTGAGATTCGCAGGGTTATGTAGGCCAAAAAGGCCATGAAATGAAATTGAATGATCCTAATGAACTTGGATCAACTTGATGTAGACATGATACCTAAGTTGAATAAGCACTCTCTAAACAACTTACCCATTTGTGAGGCACAACCCTTCGCCGTGTTATTTGTCCATCACAGAGTGTAGATTCCCCCTCTCCCAATCCAAAGTGTCTTTTAGTTAGGTTTAGACAAGTCACCCCTTTGCCCAGCCTTGTTCCTAGCCTTCATCCTTAGCTAGCAGTTAGACCATATCCAATGGATAAGTCTATCATTTAAGCTATTGTGCAAGTAATTATAAATAACAATGGAATATGCAAACATGATAAATGCCACTGAATGATGTTTATACTTTGAGTTAAGCTGTGAGTATGATTAGAGGAACATGTCTTAGTCTATTGATATGATTTATCCTTGGTTGTATATTGACCTAGTCAAACCTAGTTGGACTATGGTCATTCTTGGGATCCGTGATGATGTGGCCCAGGTATGCTTATTGATGATGATTGATGGCCCCACATATTCTTGATGATGATACCATATGGTGAACATATGATTCATATGGCGATTGATGCACTTCAACAGGTTTTATTATTATTCCAGATCATCCGATTATGCACTGTCCAGATATGGTGGACCTTATTGTTGGCCATTTCTCTTTTCTGTTTCATTGTTTTCCTGCTAAGTTGTTGATTGAGTTGAGCCTTGCTCCTTCCTAAGCCTGTCTCACCTCCTGCATGCATTGAAGAGTGGTTAGAATGTTTGAGTGCTTTTTGGCTTTCTGTGAAAGTTGAGTTGAGTATGCCATCCTGAAAAAGTTTTATTTTCCTCCTGCACAGTAGAATGAATAAAATTTATATGCCATGTTAGATTATAACTTATTTTACGCATTTTAATTTATGTCTTAGAGTAGATTTCATTTTCAGTTTTATTTTATATATATCCCATACATTCTTCATGTGGTATTCTAGTGTCTATGAGCGCAGATACAGGTGCAAAATAAAAGCTGAAAGCGAGGATGATGAGTTGCTGGATTGAAGATTGATATAGAGCAGTTCGAGACCAAATATTCTTAGGTTCTCAAGCGCTCTCTCTCTTAGAGCACTTGTCCCAGCTGATGCCAGATGTTATCACACCACGGTAGTAGGTCTATGACCCTTATTGAGCAGATATTTGCACATTTCAGAGCTTTGCTTTTACAGAGATTGCTTATGATGAGATTGTATTTTGAGATCCCGCATGATCAGAGCAGTATATTATCTCAGACTTTTGTTAGACCTTGTGCCAAGGCTGAGCCTTGGGAGCTTAGATTTGATGACTGATGTGACCCTTTATTCCATACAGTTTCAGTTCAATGCCCAGTGATGTTATTGAAACAGTGTTTCAGATGATTTATGATGTGATATAACTTATGGACTTCTGATTATTGACTATGGAGTATTATCTTGTTGTTTTAGTCATCTTCACAACATTACCTTGGTATATCATTCAGGACATGGAAATATTATTTAAAACTAAAATTGAATAGCTTGGATGATGTTATAACTATTAATGGATGTATTACTTGCACAATTAGGTTTCTTGACAAACCCCACTGGTTTAATTACCCTCCTCTGAGCTATCTTAGGCACCACTTTCATTTGGCTCCATCCATCCATGACCCTCCTATATTGGCTTTTACCTTTGACTTGCCTTTCATGACTTTTTGATACTGAGGACTTCCCCATTACTACCTCTTTGTTGGACCGCATCCATGTCTGTTTAATGTCTCGGCTCTGAGTTGGTGATAGAACTTTCCTTTGGTGAGTTGGATTGTAGGCCTAAATCATTTTGGTTGGTTGTCCCGATGTTTGGCACTGGCAGAAGTCCCCCTAGTCACTTGAGATGTTTTTGGCTAAAACTGAAAGCTCATGTAATACCTATTGGAAATCTTTATAAATTCGCCCATGGAAACTGTAAACTCTAGAATGTGTTTTTAAACACACGTGAGTAAAGGGCAAGAGCGATGAACTGCTAAAAATACTCCTCGAAGAGTATAAAAAGGTCCAAAAAGCAATGGTTACTCAAAGTTATATCTTTTATTGCTGACCTTATGTATAAACATGCCCTAAATGCAAGTTGCAACTACTTGTGCTTCTCATCACATTTGAAATCCGAAGGGTTATGTAGGCCAAAAAGGCCATGAAATGAAATTGAATGATCCTAATGAACTTGGATCAAGCTTAATGTAGACATGATCCCTAAGTTGAATAAACACTCTCTAAACAACTTATCCATTTGTGAGGCACAACCCTTCCACGTGTTATTTTTCCGACACAGAGTGCAGCTCCCCCTTTCCCCATCCAAAGTGTCTCCTAGTTGAGTTTGGTCAAGTCATCCCCTTTTCCCAACCTTGTCTTATCCTTCACCCTCATCTAGCAATTAGACCATGTCCAATGGGTGAGTCTGTCATTAAAGCTCTTGTGCAAGTAAAGTATAAATAACACTAAATATCTATATGTATTAAACTGCCATGGAATGATGATGTAGTTTAAGTTAAGTTGTGAGTATGATTAGAGGAGCATGTCTTAGTCTATTGATATAATTTGTCCTTGGTTATACTTTGACCTAGTCAAACTTAGTTTGACTATGGTCATTCTTGGGATCCGTGATGATGCGGGCCATATATGCTTATGGATGATGATTGATGGTCCCACATACTCTTGTTGATGATAACATATGGTGGACATATGATTTAGATGGTGATTGATGCAGTTCAGCAGGTTTTATTATTATTTTAGATCATTAGATTATGCACTGTCCATATATGATGGACCCTACAATTGACCCCTCAGGTCAACCCATGGTGTATGAGTACACATTCTTAGTGTATTTGGGTCTTTTGGATCCAATGATACACTTATCATTCAATTCTGGGCACTTCTAACATTGATTGATGCAGTTATCCACTTGTTGACCAGATTTGGGGCTATTTTCTCAGCCTGTCCAACAAGGGCCATGAGAGGCCAGTTCACCTAGGGCGTTGTATGAGGAGGGGGTGGTCCAGCCACTTGATTTTACCATTGTTACCCCCTCCCAGAGAGCCTGGTGGGATCAGTTTGACAGCGTAGGCAATCCAGGGGTCAGTTTGGGCAGCTTCACAATTACTGAGGCGGATTAAAAATGGAATAAAAGGGTCACTGAGGAATTCGATTTGGGAAACTGAAGCAAGTTTTTGGCATTTGGTATTCACAGAGGTCTTCCAGGGTGAACTCCCCATCTCCCAGCCAGATATCATCAGTCAGTGGGCTCCATAGTGGCCACAGGAGGCCATTTACTGCATGTCTCTCACAGATTTTGAGGACAGGATTTGATCATTTGTATTATTTGGACTATTATTTTATATCATTGTGCCATGGGGATGAGATATCAAGGATTGATTCCTCCTAGCCCCAACATGAGCTTATTGAGTCGTGTCCTAGTCATATGAGGTGGGCCCATGTGTCTTCGCCCCCTCCTAGTGATGACGTCAGCCTCCATGAGTCATTTTAGGCTATGACATCATCCCTCTTTTGAGTGATCCATGTGATATGATGTATAGGATCATCTTAGCCATTGATTTGATTATGAGATCTTTTAATCTCAACCACTCATCTTGTTGTATTTTAAAGTGGTTTTGAGATCTAGGGTTTTGGTCTTTATTATCCTATATAAGGAGGAGACCCCTATTGTAAAAGCACCTTTGGGCTCTGGAAAACTTGGAATTGAAATAATATTTTGGAGATCTACTTCTTCGCTTTGATTGGGTTACTCTTGTACATGTTCTTGGATCTCTTGCTTGTAGACATTGTTTGCTTTTCAGGTGAAATCGACATCAAGAGAGGGAGGCCGAATTCCTTGAATCTAGCTCACCATTTTGCTTTGTGGGAAGATTGTAGGGGTTGATCACTTCCCCCATGGGCAAGACGTCTTCGTCTTGAGGGAGTTTTTCAATTGTGCTTTGTCCATTGATTGCTTCTTTGACATGACATCCTTAGATCTTATGGATTTGTGGATCAAATCTAACTTCTGTTAGGATATTCCTATACTCCATCCTAGTCCTAGCAGCATTTTTAGTCATGCATGCACTTTTAGGGTTTGCATACATTATTTAGGGTTTGCATGCATCCCATTCATCAATCCCAGCACCTAGGCCTCAGTTAGCCAGCCCCCGGATCCTCCTTCCACTCAGTTTCAGCCCTCCTAGAGCTTAGTGCGCCCTCCTTTCACCTACCATTCAGTTATCTTCAGTTCTCTCCTTGATTTAAGGCTAGACTGACTCTCAACTGACTGTATCACTCCGATGGACCTCCAGTGAGACTTGACTGCCCATTCTGACTTCAGTTAACTCCTCATGCACCCTCCACTGAGCCTCCTTCATTCAGTTAGTTCCAGTTACACTCAGTTAGACTTAGTTTCACTGATGGTTGACAATTACTTGAGCATTGATGACTCCACTCATGATGAGATAGACTACTAGTTGTGCTCCGATGACACTCCAGTGATCTTCTGATCACTCCATGAAGGCTAATTCGAATTGCCACCTTAGGCATGCGAATCCTCGTGCATTGTACTATTTACTTGTCCACATTGTGATTAATTAATTAGTGTGTGTGAAGTATTTTTGCTTCTATCCGAGTTCTACTATATTATTAATCTGTTGCTCATTACACTGCATTGACCACTCTTCTTCTATTTTCTTGCTTAATCAATTACTTTCTTACGAGGTATACATCATCTCTTAAATCTGCTGTGAGAATTTTCACATGGTATCAGAGCATGTAGAGAGTATTGTTTATCTCCATTCCTGAGAGTTTTTTGCAAGTTATTATCCAGATTTAGAGTACAGCAGTTGCAGCAGTTTCTGCATTTATGCAACAGTAGCAGTTGCAGATAATCTCTATTGTTTTTGTAGGCCTTCTACAGCTTCAATGAATTCAGAAGAAATCCCTCCTCTTTCTCCATTCAACTATGATCTTATTTCTCTATTCAACTATGATGAATGGAAACTGAATGTGATGACACATTTGAAGAGAAATGGTCTATTTGATTATTGTTTGAAAGAGAGTTCGAATCCTCTGAAGAAGAGTATGACTGGTTAATTAAAGGTGACAGAGCTTGTGCAGCCATGATGTTTGCTATGCCTCTATACATGACACTCCAATTCGTTGATATTGAAACTCCAAAAGAGATATGGGCTCACCTGGATGAAAGTTTTGGCAGACAGAATGAAGGAATTGGTCCAAACCCTTTCAAGAGCAAGAAAAGGGATGCATTCGCCCTCATTGATGATCTCATTGATCATGAACCAGTATCAAACACATCTCATATTGAAGTTGTCCACAAAGAAGAAGAACTTGCAGATTCTACACTCACGCTCCAAATTTCTTCTCTTTCTGTGCCAGCTCACACTCTAGATATTGCAGAAGGTCCTAAATCCTCTCTTGCACCAAAGTGTGTTGGTCCGCATCATAATCTATTGAATGTTTCGGAGGTCAAATCAGCTATTGGAGGTAATGCATTCGCTTTCCTCAAGCAATCACCTCTTATTTTACTACTACATGATCATTATTCCATGCTTTCAGAAGGTTATTGAAGAATATGGCCATTGCCATTTGCTTGGGATAAATTCTCATGCATTTACTGGTTTTGATCTCACCTCTTATGGTTCAAAGGAGATCTCAAGAAACCATGATTCAAGTCTTGGATATAATTTGGATTCTAAGCAATTACTACTTGGGATAATTTCTCACGCATATGATGGTTTTGATCTCACCCCTGCTGGTTCAAAGGAGATCTCAAGAAACCATTTATCAAGTCTTGGATCTGATTTGGATTCCAAGCAATCATTATTATTTGATGGTTCTTTTTGGCATAATCTCACCCATGATGGTTCGAAGGAGAAGACAAAAGACTATCTGCACATTCATAGATTTGATCCTACCTCAGTTGATTCGAATCACACGTTCAAGGATCATCCTCATACTTTTGGATTTGTTCTCATCACATTCGATCTGAAGAGCAAGTACAAGCACATGCTTTTTGAGCATGATCCACTTCTTCCCAAGAAGAAGATACCTCCAGACATATGAACAAGCGTAACACCTGCTTGAGTTTGGAGCATTTATTTTTGTATGTGCCTTACAGTCTATTTGGGGGGGGGGTATTTTCCCCATTTCCTTGGTTTATCGACTATTATTATTCATTGTATTGGGTGACCTTTGGTCTTAGTTACCAGGGCCCAGGATGGATTAAGGGGGGGTGTTAAGATATTTCTATACTCCATCCTAGTCCTAGTAGCATTTTCATTATTTGCATTTTCAGTCATGCATGCACTTTTAGGGTTTGCATGCATTATTTAGGGTTTGCATGCATTTGCACACATCCCAGTCATCAGTCCCAGCACCTAGGCCTCAGTTAGCCAACCCCCGTAGCTTCCTTCCACTCAGTTTGAACCCTCCTAGAGCTTAGTGCGCCCTCCTTTTACCTACTGCTTGAGAAAGGCACCCTTCCTTACCTACCATTCAGTTATCTTCAATTCTCTCCTTGATTTAAGGCTAGAATGACTCTCAACTGACTGTATCACTCCGATGGACCTCCAGTCAGACTTGACTGCCCATTCTGACTTCAGTTAGCTCCTCATGCGCCCTCCACTAAGCCTCCTTCATTCAGTTAGTTCCAGTTACACTCAGTTACACCTACCACACTCCGTTAGACTCAGTTTGACTGATCGTTGACAGTTACTTGAGCATTGATGACTCCACTCATGATGAGATAGACTACTAGTTGTGCTCCGATGACACTCCAGTGATCTTTTGATCACTCCATGAAGGCTAATTCGAATTGCCACCTTAGGCATTCAAATCCTCATGCATTGTACTATTTATTTGTCCATATTGTGATGAATTAATTAGTGTGTGTGAAGTATTTTTGCTTCTATCCGAATTCTATTGTATTATTATTCTGTTGCTCATTATACTGCATTGACCACTCTTCTTCTATTTTCTTGCTTAATCAATTACTTTCTTGTGAGGTATACATCATCTCTTAGATCTGCTGCGAGGATTTTCACAACTTGATGTAGTTAGATTTATAGGTTTTCCTGGGACATCTCTCCTCCTAGGGCTTGGACGTTTTTCGTTGAAGACACTTGGATCAAGCTTGGAATTGTAACTAGGGAAAGAATTCTCCATATGCTAAGAGGCCACAAGCTTTGAGGTAAGATCTACAAGGTACTTATTGATTTCGCTTGTTCTCCATCATATTCGTCACAGACTTCATTAAAATTCAAAACCCTCGTTTTCTATTTTCCTATATCTACTTAGATCTAGCTTGGCTTTGGGTATAATAAAAAGAACCCACCTCTATTGCATTCACTGCAATCCGGATCTATAGTTTGGTGGCATTTCGCCTTCATTTGACCCTTCCCCCAAAGCGCTTAGCCTTCCTTGGGTGAGGTCGCACTCCTTGAAAGGGTGAGTTTTGCTACTTCCAAGCCATGGGTAGGTGAGATCCCACTTGATTTGCACTCCTCTCACTTGATAGCCTACCCCTAGTGCTTCACTTCTTTGATTTTTGCCTTGTGAGCCCCAGTCCTCATTTTGAGGGTTGTGCCCCACTTGGGTCATTGGATGATTCACTTTCAACCTTAGATCTATGGAGATATAGCTTACCTTGGGGCATGCCACTCAAAACCCACTTTGATAATTGCCTTAATTATCCCGATCTACATTTTGGCATACTTTGGACTCCATTTACCCCTTCATTTCAAAGCACTAGTCTCCTTGGGTCAATTCGCAATCCTTGGGGATTGTGTCATGTGCTATATTCCATATGTAGGTGTTGCCTAATCTATCATGGATCCATAGATCCACATCATCAAACACCACCCCTTAGTGCTATACCACTCCTAACATCACCTTGTTGGTCCCATTTGGGCCATTTCCATATTTTAAGGAAGTGGGCTCCACTTGTGTATTTCATGGTACTAGATCTATCTCTTTGATCTCCCTAGGTGGCCTAACTCATTCATTGGTTGAAACACTTCTCATATCTTAAGCCTCTTCAACCATACTTAAACTCTTGGGCTCACCTAAGCTTGCATTGGTTTCCGTAACTCAATTTACACATCTCCCTAGGAACCTTTGCTTTGGCTAATCTTCTTTGATTGGCTATAGGGTCTCCCCCTTGATCTTGACTTGTCTAGATATAAAGTGAAGAGTGCCTCGGTTATCATGAGTCCTAGCTTGCATTGGGAATCGTAGCATCTCTTGGATTAACTCTTTAGTTGTCTGTCTCCTCTACCATCCTAGATGGGATATCCTTAGGGACAACTACAAGTTGTGTGTTAACAATACCTAGAAGTGAAGGAAGTTAGAGAAATAGGATTTAGACAATATAGTACAAATTTCAATTTCAGATACAGACTCTCTTAAGAATCAACAAGACGCACACCAGCGAGGCTTGGAGGAAACGTTTCATCAAGACCAACAAAATGTAGAGCAAACAAAGATTCAGGAAGATCATCCTGATTCCTCCAGGAATGATAAACATACAAGCATTAAACTCCACGAAGTACTCAATGAAAAAAGATCAAGAAATTTCAAAGCTACAGAATCAATTAAAAGACCTAGAGCGGGAAGTTCTAAAATGGAAAAAGATCGCCCATATTGTGGAGGCCTTGAAAGAATCCAACGATCAAGGGAATTTAGGAACAAGAGATGCATCCATGGGAGGAAAAGCTCCAAATTACCAAGATGTAGTATTTGGAGGGATAAAAACAAATAATCAAAGAAAACCTCCTCCTCTAGTGAGAGACTTACATAGTTTTGAAGCTGAATTGAAAGATGAAATCAAGGAGAAGGAAAAAGTGGAGGAGCAATTAAAGAAAAGTTTCAAGATGATGCAGGGAATAATCTGCTATAGACCACCTTCAAGGGTGTACTCAATGTTTCTAAAAGAAAGGTGGCTATGATATCAACTTAAAATAATACAGGCAGTACAATCAGAGCACTTGGACACTCCCAAAGCTTTCATAGACACATGTCAAGGAGTCAGAGAGTTGGGTAAGGATCAACTTAGTGAATTCTATTTGCATAACTTTAACCTGACACACCCCTACAAATGGTCACCAAACCCCTACAAGTGCAAGAACTTGTTTGTTAGACAAGAATTAGAATTTACATAAGTGATTTACAACAGAGTACTTCTTGTAGTTCTCCTACAAATTGTAGAAATTTTGTGTTGTTAAAGTAAAGCATTAGACTATTTATGGAAAGAGTAAGTGATGCAGTTTCATGCACTTTCATATTCAAAGTTATTTCTTTCACTTCAGATCTCGTTTTCTATATTTGGTATATGTGAGAATCCTACGCTTGTTATGACTACTTGCATGAAACATTAAAGTTGTTGAATGCTTGTCTTTTGCAATCTGAAGGTAGAGTACCAAAAGGGATTTCACTAAAGGTTGTAAACTAGATGATAAATCTCATGGTGTTTGTCTCTGATGTTGCTAGATAAGGAACAAAGTACCAAATAAGAAGGTTAGATCTCACACCCTAGCAAACCTTAGTTAAAAGTTGATTTACTTATGTTTTTATAATAGCTAGAAACTTCAGTATTTTGATTGCTCAAATTAGGATTAACATACTACTAGACATAATTAGCTCCCTTGTCACCTGACACAAGGACACGGGACACAGAGGACACAAAAATACAAGTGTCTGAAACGAACATGGTGACCCCCAAAATCAAGAAACAGAGGACACGTTTTATATACATATATATATATATATATATATGTTTTAAAAGTAGACATATAGATCCAATTTTTTTAGAAACTAAAACAATTACAAATATTCAAAAGAAATTAGAATCAATACACATTAATGACTACACATTCAAATATCACAATGAGACACAGATGCATTGATAGGAAATAGCTCAAGATTTCGGATTTAAAATCGATCTATACCAACAACTAAACTAAAAGACAACATATACCAAAACACAACGTACCCAATTTCCAAACCCATATACTTTGGTCATATATGGGTTGAAAAACATGGTAAAAGTTGTCGTTCCAAAACCATGTACTTACTTTGCACATAGATGGGTTGAAAAACATTGTAAAAGTTGACGTTGTGATATTTTGGGTTGAAGCATAAATCAGCCAAAAAAACTATCATCATAAAATTTTATATTTTCCTTTTAAGTTTTGTCATCATAAAATTTTCAGCCAATAAACAAATCAATATGCACAAACAATGTCACTCAAACCACACTGATTTCCTTCCTCTCTCGCACGTCTTTGAAATTCAAGATATTTTTTGAGAACCCTGTCTTTAAGATAGAAGTTCAAGATATTGCGTCCTGGAATCAGGACATGATCTGGACAGTGTGGGACACAATGGAAAATCGTGTCCAACATGAGTTTTTTGTTGTGTCCTAATTTAGGATAGGACCAAAGCTCGTGTCGGACACGATTTTCCATCGTTTCCGTGTCCGACACGATGACACAGGACACGGAGGGAGTTTTGGGAATCTCCGGTATCTCAGTGCATATATTGTGTAGGTCCCTCATAAGTTTGTATGAATCCTTGGCTTGATGATTAAAGTAGAGGTTTAGATACATCATTCTATTTGTTGTCTTATTCCAACAAAATACAGTATTACTATTGATTGATTAAGCCCGTCACCTTATATTAGGATTAACCCAAAAGAAAGCCTGTACAAGGAACTTAACACCAAAGCCACTTCACTATTTCGAATGCAAGTCTCACTAAGGAACCAATACAAAACATGATCACCAATGTAAATGCTACCAAATGCAATCAGTTTATCAATATGAGTAGAACATATCCATGATATACCTCAATCCTATACTTGCTCAAAAACATTTGTTGACCCTGCAATCGCTCTGTATTGAAATTGCATAGAAAAGGAAAAAGGCATCACCAACTGACTACTCTACTGAAAGAGAACCAAGTCATGGGAATATCTCCTAAAAGAGTTCATGAAGAGGGCTCCACATGGCAAGAGTGGTCCCATTGTTACTGCCCCTAAATAGTCTAGCTGAACTGATAAAGGTCATCCATCGATCATGATCTCTCATGTGCTCATCTCAAGTGTAAGGACTGGTTGAGAAATGGCATCTGGTATGCAAAAGTGAGTAGAAGCTCCCAAAGTATGTGATAACAGACCCCTCCAAGCACTAGTTATGGAAGAAAAGGCTTAATTAGTAATTTTTATAAAATAAGCCGAAAATAATTAAGCCTACTTTTATTAAAATGCTTGGAATTTGTTTCACAGAGATCATGATAGATTGGTCAAGGGTGTATCAGTTGTGGATCCTAGTATTTTTTATGTCTCCCAATCAATCCATGCAATTAGATTGATAATCTGGGCAGGGAAAGATCGAGGTTTGGGAAAATTGAAGATTTATTATGGTTTCTATCTAATTAATTAAAAATAAAAGATGACCAAGGTTTGTGACGTATGGCTTGGGACTAATGAATCGCAAAACGTGACTTGAGTTATGTTATGATGTACCCCTAGAGCTTATTGGCCAATTCTGCTAGCATTATATTATGTTATCATGCCATGTGCTTCATTTCCCCCATGGTATGGGGCTCTTTCCTAGGGAGCGAAACTTTCTCTTTCTGTGACTTGTATCTTGAGCTAGGTGATTATGTAAAAGTGTATTATTATTCCGTATGAGTGAATTCATCCCCCTAGGATGACATTTCATGTATTTCTCATGTCTATCTTTCATTATATATTGGGCTTAGGAGGTAATTCCCCCCTCTCACTTAGATTTGACTTTTCCATCTAGATCCTTGTGATAAAGTGAGATTAAATCTCCACCATTGATTATTTCATTGTATCTTTTAATATCAACTGTCCATCAAAAAGTTGGTTATGGATTGGCTCTTCTCTTAACTATAAAAGAGATTGATCCCCTCATTTGTAAAGGGACTCTGGGCTCTTGGAAGCAAATTATAAAAAAAAATTATCTTGTGCAAATCTTTGTCTCTGGGTTGATATGTTTGACTGCTATTTATTTGCGAGTTCTTTCTACTACTAGGTCTTCAACATGATTCCATATCAAAGAAATATTTTTGGAGATTTTTATGCTTTGCAGGAGGGGGAGTGATTTCTTTTTTGGTGTCTAAGGCGACTTGGATGTTGCAAGCGGCTTGCTCTTATGACAGGGGTTTTTATGGATGAAACGATTTTTTATTTTGCTATCTAATTCCTTACTTTTTGTTTCTTGTTGCACATGCAAAGTATATCTTTTATTTGTGAATTCCAAGTTGATGATTAGTTTTGGATCTATGTCACACTAGTTTTTATCTTGGGGTTTTACAAGTCGATTTTCTCTTGGGATCAAAGCGATTTGGTGTGGATCTCGTTGGTGATCTATTTGGTGATGTTGAGCAAAGAGAAAGGCCCTGGTCTATTATCCGATGCAATGGATGTACTCAGATCTATGTTAGCATAGCTTCTAGCAACCAATTTCCAAAAAAAATAATAATTCAAACCCTTAAAAAATTATATTGATTGCATGCTTAGTTATTTCAGTTTTTGGCCACTTGCGTATTTTCCGTAGTGTGAATTCGGGCAAATATATAGCCTAGGAATATTCTCTTCAACTCCATTTAACCCTTGGATCTAGTCAATAGTCCCTGAACCCATTCGTTCCAAGTGAAAGAGGGTCATTTTGACCTAGTACTGCTTGAAGTCTTGCGTTGCGTGTTGAAAGCTTGATTTTTGGTGTGAAGCAAGTCATGTTGTGTTAGGTCCTTCAATTAACTATATTCGATCTCTTTCCTTTGTTAGTTTCCAATCGATTTGACAATTTCACCAAAGGTAACGATTTCAGATCATCTAAACTCTAGCACCATTTTCCTAGATCTCATAAGCTAACTAACTATTGGGTATATTCCTTGAATTGCATTGCATTTGAACAACCTAGATAAACCCTAAATCAATCCACTTAACCCTAACTCAATAGTCTTTTAATCGAGTCTAGGATCCATCCCTCAGGGTACCCTCATTTCCAATTGCCTTAACCTTCGCTAATATATTGTAAGGCTAAAAGTGATTGGGCCTTTAAGCTCAACTTTGGACACCTCGCATGGCTAGTTTAGTTCACCTCGCGTAGACTAAGAAGCCTAAAGACTGAAGAAACCTATCCGGTGTGACAACCATCTATCCTATGGGGGGTAGGGTTTCTTGAAGTATCATGTTCTTAGTGGCTCTGTCTCTTCCATCCTGGATTGGATCCCATATAGGGACCACTATAGAAATTGTGATAACAATACCTAGCACCACTTATAGACTGATTGAGAACTTGTCCAAATATATCAGCAAGAATACGTTGCAATAAATCAAAACTTTTACCAAAGCCTGCAATAAACCGAACTCTCTTCTATTTACCAAAAATACAGTGCTCGCACAAGTCTAAATTACAAGACTTAATCCTAGAAAGCATACCTTAGTCATGCAACATTTTCACTCATTTGTAAAATGAATTCATGCCATAGCATCATTACATCCTAAGCATTTCTTCAGGTTGTTGCTACCGCATGGTTTGTCACTATGTCCACATAAATGATATAGGGTCCCATAAGATACTAGTGTTTCTTTGGTAATTCTGCAATTATTGTCACTAAAGGTAATATAATATCCTAGCTTATCAGTCATCTTGATCGAGAGGAAATTCTTAATTCATAGATCATGTAAATGTCTTACATCACACAGTTCTGCCATCGTCTATCCTGATCCTAATGTGTCCCCTCTTCCCATAATTTCCAAAGGAATATCATAATCCAATTAGACCATCCCATCACTATAGGGTTGATATTTGACAAACGAGTCTCTATGTGGAGACATGTGTAAAGACACACACGAGTCCAAAACTCAAGCATATAAAAGAGATTTTATGTTATTGATATAAAACACATCACAAGCTACCATCTCTATTGAATCTATTGTACTAGCTTCAATTGATGGTTGATCCTACTTTTCATCCTTCTTTTCTTATTTAGATTTGAATAGTTTTTCCTCAAGTTCCTTTTCTTTCTACAATTCGAGAACCACCCTTTAAGGTTGTGTTGTCTTGTCTTAGATCCATATTGTGATGTACCTTGTCGACTCCTTCCTCTATATTAACCTCCCACAGATAATCCATCACTGGTAAAGGGTTCCAGTTACTACTTTCGCCCCAAAACTTCTCGCAACAAAGCTACTCCCACATGATCAAATCTTAGATTTCCTAATGATGAGTTGGTGATAGTCATCACCAAATTATCCCAATTATCCAAGAGGGAACAAAGAAAGATGATTGCTTTGTCCTTATCCTCTATCTTTGCATTAACTGAAACTAGTTTACTTATTAGTGTATTCAATTCGTTCACATGATCAACCAAAGATGAACTCTCCTTCATCCTTGGATGTCTAAGTTTTGTTTGGGGGCAAACCTTATTTGTTGTTCTTTTAGTCCCATATGGCTTCTCAAGTTTCTCTGAAATGCTTTATGTGGAATTTTGTTTAGCGACATTGAACAAGACAAAGCCTATTAGGTAAGAGGAATTGTAGAAACTACCTTCCTTTCTAGCTTTTTCCACTCCTCATATGTCATGCTGCTAAGTTTTTGTGCGATCCCTTTCAAGGATAGCACTTGGGCATTTTGAACCACCAAATCGTTCACCTTCATCTTCCATAAGGAGAAATACTTGCCATCAAACTTCTCAACCTAAAACTTTGTTAAACTTCGTATCATTATGGCAACTCCCACTGGCTGAAAACCCTATGTTAACACCAAAATTGACCCCCAAGGCTGAAAGAGGGTAATCTCAGGTAACCACTAACCAATCTTTGGTTTATGCTTCTGATGAAACATAAACAGAGAGGGCTCTCTCTACGACCTCGTGAAACAACTGGAATAATCAAGATTGTCAATAATGAAAAAGGAACACCAACATTCACGGCTAAGATATTCAATTACAACAATTATACAGAAGATCAGACTTCTGTTTCGGAACGAAGAGAAAAAGGATTCAAGAACCATTTGGTTGAAAACACATGAATTTCATTTGGGCGATGGAGTCACCTTTAACAAGTTCTGGAAAGGAATATTCACAAAGATTCTGCAAACGCATTCACAAGAACGAGGTAGCAAGCGGCTAGTAGTCAAAGAGCTTTAATTTGTGGAACATAAGAGAAAACAAACAGTCCATCAATGTAAGGCATCTAACAAGGATGAATCCTACATCAACTTTAGTAGATTATATTTGGTGAAATACTTGGAATAAGCTAAGCAGAGCATAATCTCTATGAATTCTACTTAGTTGTTACCCTGATCCAAGCATGAAGGAAATAACACAGAATGGAATAACAAAGAGAGAAAACGCATTTGCACATGGGAAAAAATAAAGGTACAGACTACTAAACCGATTACACAAGAATCCTTGTCAAAACGCAGGCTTCAGGTCTGCAATTTCTATTAAACAAAACTCCAAGAAAAAGTCTTACAAACTGATCATCAAAACACAAATAGTTTTTTCATAAGATTTCCAACCCTTGTGCCTTCGATTACAAATGTATATATAGATATCTTCGAGCTCTAGGCTCGGCTCTGTTGAATATTGTAACTTCTAAGAATATTATATTTGTATATTATTTATTCGGAGATGTTCCATACCTCCGATGTGATTATACTATGAATCCGGAGATGTTTATTCCTCCGAATTGGTTGTGGTAACTAGGGTTATTAGACCCACCATGTGGGGGTCGACCCAGTCTGTTATAATAGGGTATTTAACCTAACGGTTAAATACGAGCCTACATGTACTTGTGTAAAATACATGTCAGTGTAGTGTATAAATAGAGGAGGTATGTTACTCATTTGATACACACACACACTTAAGAGAGGCGCACTTGTGGAGGAGAGGTCTGCTATGGTGGAGGAGGAGATCATGTCTTTGGTTTGCATCTTTGTATATTGCTGGTCATCTATATTGGGGAAGCTTTACTGGGTTTTCTACCCCATGAGGGTTTCCCAGGATAAATCTGTGTCTCTTGTGTTTATACTATGCTTGTTGTTTCTTCAGTGATCCTGTATATGCTATTATTGTGAAATGGAATGTAATGCTGCTATTTTCGGTCTTAGCATATTGAATTTTAACATGGTATCAGAGCTAACCTGAAGGAAGGCAATGTATGGCACTTACGACACTTGCTTCTCTTGCGACAATTTGAAGGTTAGGGTTTTATATAGCAAAAACCAGTCATCGTTGAACTTTCGCTATAAATCCATTTATGCAAAGTTTCAGGATCGGAAAAGTTTACAGGTCGTAGATAACATCCCCAGGTACCTTGTGTCCAAAGGGCACTCTCAGATTCGTTGTACTTTATGAGTTATGATCAGTACAAGTTAGGGTTTCTGCCTCTTCCAGATCTCAGTCAAAATCAGGTGACCTTGGAAAAAAGGTCATAACGTGGGCTAGGAAGATCCAAATGAAATTTCGTAAAAAGTGACAGGTAGTACACAGACTGTACTATCTCAGGAAACTTTTTCAGAGGCTGAAGTTGAACCAGTGACACGTGGCACGCCGTACAAGTTCGCTCTCCTGTTTTATGCCATAAACAGGTCACATTGCGACACTTGGCATAAATCTCTCTCAGAGAGTCCAATTGAGGTCAGACTTGTCAGGATGGAAAGATAACAGGGCGAGCTATCTCAGGAAACGTTTTCAGAGGCCGAAGTTCAAACAGTGACACGTGGCACGCCATACAAGTTCGCTCTCCTGTTTTATCCCATAAACGGGTCACGTTGCGACACTTGGCATAACTCTCTCTCAGAAAATCCAATTGAGGTCAGACCTATCAGGATGGAAAGATGACAAGTCAGGCTACTGCAGAAAAGGTTTTCAGACCCTGTGGAGCAGAAAATTCAGAGTTATAGCAGAAACAATCAGGTGCATATTTCTGTCAAAACAGAATTATTTTTGGAGCACCTTTATTCATGGCTTCTAGAATTTAGGGTTTTGGAGAAAGTTAGAATTTTTGGAATTGGAGTCCACGGCTGGAAGCTCCTCAGAAAAATAAGACTTTATAGCCTTGGATCAAACCTTTTGATTGGACAGAAGGGTGGGCTTCATCAAACCCTAGTTCGGGTTCCTGTCCAAAAGATCCAGAAGTTTCGAAGGCAATTTTGAGGGGTCAAATTTTGGAGATTTCAAAATTGACGAATGCTAGGTTGATCAGCTCAGCAAGACACATTCTTCCATCCATTCAGAAGTGTGAAAGTCAAAGATTGAATTTTTAGGGTTTCTCTAGCAAACCCTGATCAAGCTCCAGATCAAGTTTCAGGGGGAGTTGAGGCTAAGGCCTTACATAAGAAGACTACAAAAAGTCTCGACAGGTATGACTTAAGGAGGTTCAGGTATGCCTTGAAATCTGATTCTTGATTAAGTTCATAATGTGTTTGTCTTCATGTTATTTATTAGTACAATCTTGATTAATGTTATTAATTGTCTTATCACCCTAGTAACAATATGAATGCATGTGAATGATCGAAGACATTCATTGATTAGGGCTATATGATTGTACTTATGCATTATGGTGTTGTGTGAGGTTGATGTTGTCTGCTAACAAGACACAGGTACATCACAAAAGACAAATCAAGTTCCATGACCATGACAACATGAATACAAAGACTCACGAGGTATGTATGACTTTGTTATATCATGTTTAACCTACGAGACATGCAGGTTCTAGCTCAGGATCTCTAAATCATTGAAGAGATTGTTTAGGTATGTTGTACATAACTAAGCAGGTATACTAATCCAGGTATGTTTTCCTGTGTCATGTTAGAATCTTACCTTGTGTAAGTATACTTGGTATGATTTGTTAGTAATCAAGGGTTTATGCATATTATGTCTCTTATCTTGGTTGATGATTTAACTAACTAGATCAAACAAGAATATGCATGAGTAAAAGAAGACTTCCTTGAAACCCTGAATACTAACGATCATGACTGTACATATTCAAGATTATTTAGAATTAGAATGTTTTGATAATATTGAGAATATACTAATGAATGTATGTTTGTGTATGAGATCATGAGAATGACACTAGTGTACACTTGAGCATGCACTGTGGTACAGAATGAATAGAAGTTCAGAAGACATACAGAAGATCAAGCGGGAGGCAACCACACAAACATAAAAGATAAGTATTTGGGTTGTTATTAGAAATAGTAAATGATATTGCTTGTATGCATATTTGTATTCCTAGAATATATCATGCTGAGTATAAACATTCATAAAGCATTAAACAGTATACTACTAATATGCATATGATTGGTAAATTGGACAAACATTCCATTGTTGCTTGTCTAGAATGAAACCTCTATGTTGACATGCTGAGAGCTGTGCACACTCTCGATAGTATGTTTTGGTAGAGATGGAAGGCATCTAGATAGCCACTGTATGCATACAGGATATGGGAAAGTGTTGTGCCAAAGTATTGTTCAAAATAGTTGCATAACTATGTAAATGATATCTGTATGCATAATAGGTTATCATGTCAATATGATTTGATGATTATGAAGTATTACTAATCATGTACTTAATTTTGATTTGTAGGAAAGATCATGATGAATGACGAACTCTGAACAAGTGATGGATGTTCAACAAAAGATTTACAAATCAAACACACTATAGAAAGCTTGTGGTTAAGAGATTCTCTTAGAAAGAGGAAGAGAATCATGATGAGATGTTTTGCTCCAAGGGACTAAATAAGACCATTCTCTTAATAATGTAATCAGGTTCTGTATGGGTTCCCAGGATCGGCAGTCAATTGATGAGCTTAATGATCATCATGAGTGATGTGGATCTCAACCTTTGCTACAAGGTTGAATATGGGTTCTATACACATATGACATGGATGCAAGAAGGAACTCACCATAGAGTTCAAATGATTTTGAGGATCATTTTAGTAGACCCATCTGACGAGAGATGGCACAGATAGATATGCAGAAGATCACTCAATGCTGAGTGTGAATAATGGACAATTGACAGCTTCATGACAAAGCTTGGGCTTTACCAGAAGTAAAGTTGTTCCTAACCTTTACCTTAAGGTTGTGGATGATGAACCTATCATACCATTATTGTATGACGATGATCACTTTCTGACAAGGAATGAGAAACAGGTCATGAAAATGGCTGCAGAAATGAAAATGAAAGATCTCGGATTAATGCACTACTTCTTAGGTCTAGAAGTATTGCAAGATCCAAAAGGAATCTTTTAAATCAATGTAAGTATGCTGTGAAGTTTCTAAAAAGATTTGATATGTTGGAGTATAAAGCCATGGCCACTCCCATGGACTCCAACTTGAAGTTGTTAGTTAATGACTCATCGTATTTAGTGGACCTAACCCTACATAGACAAATCATTGGGTCATTGATGTATTTAACAAATACTAGGCCAGATATATGCTTTGCTGTAAATACCCTAAGTCAGTATATAGTAGAACCTAGAAAGGTGCACTTAATAGCTACAAAGCATGTAGTGAGGTACCTAAAAGGTACATTAGATTTTTGGTCTATATTATCTTGGAGGTCATGAACTCCGTTTACATGGTTACTCAGATTCTGATTGGGCAGGAAGTGCCTCAGACAGAAAGAGTACATCAGGTGGATGTTATAGTCTTGAATCTTCCATGATCTCATGGTTCAGCAAGGAACAATCTAGTGTGGCTCTCAGTACTACTGAAGCAGAATATATATATAGCTGTCTGCTCTGCCAGATGTGAAGCAGTATGGCTTCAGAAGCTTTTATATGGAGTGTTTGACTTAGAAATGAATTCCACTATGATTATGTGTGACATTCAAAACTGCATCAAGATAGAAAATCTTGTATTCCACGATAAGTCAAAAACACATAGAGATCCGATACTTCTATATACGAGATATGGTGCAGAGAGGAGCTATCAAGCTCGAGTATATAAGCACTGAGGATCAGATTGCTGATATCTTGACTAAACCTCTGTCTCGAGTAAAGTTTGAATACTTCTGAGACAAGCTTGGTATAGTCCAGAAGGACCCTCCTCGAAAGGGGGAGTAGCATAGTATCTGATAACAAGTCTGTCTCATCAATGATGAGGTTACCTTTTTACTGCACCTAGTTACTTAGAATTTATTAGATTTAGGAATCTTATATTTTTTCTTTTGATGATAGATGTATACATGCTTTTGATGATAGATGTATTAGTGAGAATACATGCTTTTGATGATAGATGTATTAGTGATATACATGTTTTGATGATGATATACATGTCTCGATGATGAGGATACATGTTTTGATGATGATATACATGTTTTGATGATGAGGTTACATGATGCCTTGATGTATTGATACGTGTTTGTACTTGTATGGATGAAGATACTTGTACCCATAGTGATGTGGGGATTGGATCATCCCTGGACTTCAGTCCTAAAGAGAGCCGTAGACGTATGTCTTCGAGAATGAAGTCCTTGGTGGACTTGAGGGGATTGGATCATCCCTGTACTTCAGTCCTAAAGAGAGCCATAGACGTATGTCCTCGAGAATGAAGTCCTTGGTGGACTTGAGGGGATTGGATCATCCCTGGACTTCAGTCCTAAAGAGAGCCGTAGACATGATGTCTCCGAGAACAAAATCCTGAATGAACAGGTAAGGGGATTGGATCGTCCTCGGACTATTAGTCCTTTGAATTGAGCCGTAGACATGATGTCTCCGAGAACTAAATCCTGAATGAACAGGTAAGGGGATTGGATCGTCCTCGGACTATGGTCCTTTGAATTGAGCCGTAGACATGAGGTCTCCGAGAATTGAATGATAGGACTGGATCGTCCCTGAACTTCGGTTCAAAAGGTACATGATCGGACTGGATCGTCCCTGGACTTCGGTTCAAAAGGTACATGATAGGACTGGATCGTCCCTGGACTTCGGTTCAAAAGGTACATGATAGGACTGGATCGTCCCTGGACCTCGGTTCAAAATGTACGTGACAAATCCTAGAATTGTTCTAGGTTACATCCAGCATGAAACAGGGCTGGCTCTGTAGATGTGATACATCCAGCATGAAACAGGGCTGGCTCTGTAGATGTGATACATCCAGCATGAAA
The DNA here is from genome assembly GCA_027924585.1 of Larix kaempferi. Lineage (NCBI taxonomy): Eukaryota > Viridiplantae > Streptophyta > Pinopsida > Pinales > Pinaceae > Larix > Larix kaempferi. The sequence goes on along the minus strand of BSBM01000338.1, from coordinate 20,577,408 downwards.
CAGGGTTGGCTCTGTAGATGTGATACATCCAGCATGAAATAGGGCTATCTCTGTAGACGTGACACATCCAGTATGAAAGAGGACTGGCTCTGTGGCGGTAAATCCTAGATCTGATCTAGGTCACATCCAGTATGAAAAAGGACTGACACTGTGGTTGGGATTAGATCGTCCCTAGACATGAGACTTGTCTTAAAGAGAAAAGGATTGATCATCCTGGAACTTGATCTGGATTGTATCATCCATGGACCTATGTCCTAAAGAGAGCAGGATTGATCATCCTGTAATATGATCGTGTGATGACGATGTTGATGATCGATGTTGATGATCGTGTGATGACGATGCTGATCGTGTGATGAAGATGCTGATGATCGTGTGATGACGATGCTGATCATGTAATGTCGATCCTGATGATCGTGTGATGACGATGCTGATCATGTGATGGCGATGCTGATGATCGTGTGATGACGATGTTGATGATCGTGTGATGACGATGCTGATGATCGTATGATGACGATGTTGATATTCGTATGATGACGATGCTGATGATCGTGTGATGACGATGTTGATGATCGTGTGATGACGATGCTGACGATCGTGAGGATTCAGATATTGATGTTACTGTAGCTGTTTGAGTACTGCAGAAGATAAAGACTCAATACTGAAGATGTTGATGTTCCAGTATTGAAGATGTTCTAGTAACTGGTTGAGTTACTGATGATGTTGAGAAAGCTTCCAATGATTTATAGATGTATCATGTATGATGTATGACTCGTTGCTCCTGCGGATGTTGTTATAATAACAGTGTTACACGGAGACGCGTTCCCTAGGGTTGGGGGCGCACCCCCCTCGCTCCCCACGCCCCGGGGACTTGGGGGCTCGTAGCGAAACGTTTCCCCTCGTCCCCAATTTGGAGAAACTTCAGGAAACGCATGGGGGAGCTCGTCCCTTATTTTGAATCGCACACCGATGAAGTGGGGGGCGCTTAGGTGCTCCTTCCTTACTAGAGTTGTTCAGTAGTAATGGTAATATTAAATTCTTAAAGTAAAAGTGGTATTTTCCTTATCTTTCATTTTCTATCCTTTTACTTAAATTTTTAACATTACCATTAATTGTTTCAGGATGTTTGAGAGTGGTTCCAACCTTATCGAAGTTCATATGCAAAAAGTAGAATTTTAGATTCCATTCATAATTCAACAGACTTAACAGTTTTCAGGATTTCAGGATTGCAACGTTTCCACTGGATTATATCATGTATGAGGTTAAGGGATTGGCATTTAATCAAGCGCATCAACCTCTCTATGTACCTTAATGTTGGTGGTGTTGATTGTTGAACTTCTCTATCATGACCTTAATCAAAATGTTCCCTTTAGTCAAGCAAAAATCACTTATTAAGCATGGGAATTTTTTTTTCTAATTCTACCTTATTTTAATGCTTGATTTAGGAAGTTTCATCAAAATTGTAGTGCATTGAGTAATGTCCCTCGAGGATCAACTTCGAAATTCAAGGTAGAGGCAAGGGCTAAGACCCTAGAGGAGGGGGGCACAGGGTGTTATTGATGAATAGGATCCCATTATAGGATTAATAGTTCACTCCTACGTAATTGTATGTTGGACTTGAAAGCCTCAAATAATGTGATTTCCTCTAGAATCATAAAGAAATAGGATCCTCAAGTCACAGTTCCCCATTACAACATCTATGCCATGGATTCACACAATGTTGAAGTGTATTGAATCATTGAAGAATTAGACTGTATTTACAGGGAGCAGCTTAAATTGTTTTTACACGCGATGAATTGTTGTTGCTGGTATTTAAAACCTCTATATTTTTTATAATTTTTATGACCTTAACGCCCCCCTGTCCCCCCCGAATTTCCCTAAAATTTGGGGGTGGTCTCCACACGTCCCCAATGTGCGTTTCCCCGCTCCCACGCTCCCGCGTCCCGGAAACTTGGGGGAACATTGTATAATATCCTTCTCGTTAAGGGGGAGTGTTGAATATTGTAACTTCTAAGAATATTATATTTGTATATTATTTATTACGGAGATGTTCCATACCTCCGATGTGATTATACTATGAATCCGGAGATGTTTATTCCTCCGAATTGGTTGTGGTAACTAGGGTTATTAGACCCACCATGTGGGGGTCGGCCCAGTCAGTTATAATAGGGTATTTAACCTAATGGTTAAATACGAGCCTACATGTACTTGTGTAAAATACATGTCAGTGTAGTGTATAAATAGAGGAGGTATGTTCCTCATTTGATACACACACACACTTAAGAGAGGCGCACTTGTGGAGGAGAGGTCTGCTATGGTGGAGGAGGAGATCATGCCTTTGGTTTGCATCTTTGTATATTGCTGGTCATCTATATTGAGGAAGCTTTACTGGGTTTTCTACCCCATGAGGGTTTCCCAGGATAAATCTATGTCTCTTGTGTTTATGCTATGCTTGCTGTTTCTTCAGTGATCCTGTATATGCTATTATTGTGAAATGGAATGTAATGCTGCTATTTTTTGTCTTAGCATATTGAATTTTAACAGGCTCCTTCAAAACAGAAAACAGTTACAACCATATGCCATCTCACCAAAAATTGGTTTGCCATAATTGTTTTCAAACAAAAAACAGGTAGAGACGTCCTAACTATTTTTTACATTTGCCGGTAGTATTACTGAATGGATTTTGACATCATGGTAAAGTAAACATAGTAAGTATAAAAGTTTCGGCTGGCTATCCATTTAGTCGCCTCAAAAAATATTACAAATTACTTTTCAAAAATAGGAATGTCTTATAAGCCTTTTACTCATAACATCAATCCTTTGAAAATAAAAGAACAAATAACCACTACTAAAGAGTCTGAAGTGAATGTTTCATTCTCCCGTACTTCTCCACGTAACCCCACTAGTCGGCTGTGATGCTCTCATGCGACGCCATCTCTTTCACCAATACTTTTAGCTCCACATTTTCATCATTTGGCAATACGAAAGCTCCCTCGCTCAAACTTCTCAGCCGGTTCAGGATCTCGAAATCAGGTGCAAGCTTTTCCAGTGGTGTTTTTTCGTGAGGATCCGAACATCTGAAATTTTTCATGGTCCATCTTTATGGCACATAGCAGGTCTTTGTAATCATTATGTAGGAGGAGTTCATTGCTTTCGTTCCAAAGAGAGGGCAACCCTTTCTAGAAGATCGTCTCGAACCTTTTCTGTATCTCTACAATCTGCTCGTTCATCGATGCACATCGGTCCTCAAGCTCTTCTACGAGGGCAAACTTACCTAGCATCCTTCGTGCCCAAGTGATAGCAGCCACTCGGTTTTTTATACCCAGAGCACTCAATTGTTCTTCGAACTGAGGTCTCAAGTGAGTGTCCATTTTACTGATTATTTCCTCAAACTTCCCCACTTTCAGCTTCGCCTGTATATAATCTTCATAAATAACGTCCCCTCGTTGCTTATGCATCTGGACCTTATCAGGAGCGGATATTTTTGTTAAATCATACGTTACCTCGGTCAGTTTACTCGAGGTAGCCACCGCCACATTTAGAGTACCTACCTTCACATTTCCGCTGGCTACTAGGGAGACACCTGATTTTGACAAATTTCGAGCCTTTGGTAACAAGTCGTATATTTGCTGAGTTGAGGCCTACTTGTCCTATGCATATTTCTCAAACATCTTTTATCTCGAAGAGAACTTACTTGTATCCCCGCTTTCTTGAGCTCCGCTAAAATTGCACTCCACTACCTGCACACCGGGAATTGGATTTTCCACTTCTCTATTATCTTCGGCTTCCATTGACACAGTCGCGACAGCTTGTGTCTGGGCAAATTCCTGGTCCCCAACTCTACATCTTTTTCCTCTTTCTTCATCACACTCTTCTAAGATTTCGTGCAAATTCCTCTTCTCTCCTACTTCAGCAGTCTTAGGCACTTCTTCCATTTCTATAGCTGCCTTTAGCAAAGCGAGATCATCGCCTTGCGAGCCGGAGGGCATTTCTGCTTCCGGTTCGTACTGCAACAAATTCCTTTTGGCTGCTAACCCTTCTATTTCTCTATGCTCGAAACCACTCAGGTTACTCAGCTTCCTCCTGTCAGAGATTATATGATAAGGGTCGTAGCTCGCTGCCACATCTTTTTCAAACTCAAATCCTTCCATCAACTTCTGTACTTCCGCAATGGCCTCTTTATTATTTACAATGAATGGGCCAACGAACCAAGGAAATTTCAAGTCTACTCCTTTCCTGAATTTTGAAAAAAGCTCGTCTTCCAGGATCAACTTTTGCCTGATAAATTCCAAAGAGAAAATTCTAGATGTCAGAAAGGCCGGGTAGCACGTAAGGTTCGTGTGTGAACCCATATAGTCGGATGACAAGGGAGTCTCTGGGTAAAAACCAGTCTCCTACTGCTACTTCCCTTTTCAACTGCAACAAGGTTTTCATTTCAGGAAATACTCTTGGCATCCCGTCTTCAAAAAATAATTTGTACAACACAAATAACATAGAATTCATGTAATAGAACATGTTGTCTTCTCGGTGACCAGCATAAACCTCCGGCGGGAAACGTAACTCATTGAGGCTACTGTCCATAACCAACTTCATTAGATAGGCCTAAAATCGGAAACATCTAGTGTTCAGAAAAGGCGCCAATTGGGCGTTAATAATTTATGCTATAAAACTTTCAAACCTGAGACCAGGGACTGACTCATAACTGACCAGGGGCGGGCCGACGCTTATTCTATACATCAAGCTTAATTGCACTTCTGTCACCACCCTGTCACTATCAAGACCTAAAAACTGTGCAAGTAACGACAAAACCAATTGGGTATTGGTATTAAACAGGCTAACATCTACTGGGTAAGGGGTTTCTTCAATTTCCACGTCCGGTTTTAGGCAAGTGGTAAAAAAGACTTGCCAATTCTCGGGAGGGCTTTTACGATAGAGGGTTACCAGTGCTATTTCAGAGAACTCTTCAGACTCGGGTGTTAGAAAACCAGGGACTTCAAACGACCGACGCACCACCGAAGGTTCTATAGAACAGACAATTTTACTCTGCCGGCTATTCATGATAATTCTCAGGGATCCCTCATAGTTGGATGCACACCAAGAGACGAAATCGAGAAACGACATGATCTGGTCTAGACAAAACAAAATGAAAGACGACTAAAAAACCCTATGTACATCTATACCTTCATCCCGCGGGCCTTTCAGCCTTCTTTTTATTTCAATTACGGGAAGTTGGGTTACTATGTCAAAAATATTATCATCCCTGTCCTCTAGGGCACTCCTAACTCTACCTGTACTCACGGCGGAAGCTTCTTCCATGATTCTACTGAATTATCTACTTTACTGACAAGTCTCATTCGGAAGGGCCTACCTGTTGCCAGTAAATCCTCTGGAATGCTTCTGTCGAAAGCCCCGTCGCCCTCGCCGTCTCCCACCCGTCGAGAAGCTTCCGGACCTTGACAGTTTTCCAAACGAACAAACATATACAACACCCGCTGAGGGTTTTATATATAAATCTCGTTTACTTAACCATCGGTCTTATCCGCCACTTGTCCGACGATCCCGGCCACTGATTTTTCACGTGTGATTTTCGGCCGTTTGATCTAGACCTTTATTTAATCTTCTGATGTGACATTTTATGCCTGCCCTCCGTCGGATCCCAGGTGGGACCCACTCTATGTCATTCCACTGTTACCACGTGTCCACGGAGTACCATCGATGTTTTCAAAGAGTGGTTTTAGATACCACTTCCCTTCCCCGCGATCACCTGTGGCGTTGACATCTGTCCAACGGTTTCATCCATCGCAACCACCTTCTTATGTATATATCGTGCTACTTCTCGACGAGACTAAGCTTGGACCGTAGATCTTGTTCCACTTTGCATCTACGGTGGAGATGAGCGACACATTTAATGTTCAACCTTTCCCCGACAACGGGTTCCACTGTCTGTTCTTTCGTGCATCTTCCTTCATCTCCGCACCGTCGATCTGGGCTACCCATTCTCCGCACCGTGGATTGCTTTATGACACTACCACCCCGGTATCTCGCGCCCTTGTGGTGGTTTTGTTTACCACTCTTCTTCTCGCGACGAGCCCTCCAGTTGCCATCTCTCTGGCGGTATCATCCGTCGCTACCACCTTTTTGGTTATCCATCGCCCAGCTTCTCGACGAGATGAATCTTGGATCGTGGATCTGGCTTCGCTTTTCATCTACGGTGGTTCTCTTGCTGATACTTAGTCCTTATAATACTTTAGGATGTCGAACTTAGGACTTGGGGTTATTTATTCGCTTAGAAGGCTCCTTCACATACTTCTTTGTGAATTTCTTATGGGGTATTCCCTCTTAGCCCTTTATATATTAATTTCCCTATTCTGGCCCTCAACCATGGAGGAAGACTAGGGCTTGAAGCCTTTATCAGGTATGTTTCTCCAACCCTACTCCTTTCACACTTGATATTTATGAGGTGTAAAAATCAGGTGTTAACACCCTATATCAATGAGTTTTTAGATAAACAATCTATGATACAAGATCTTTAAAAAATATAAAACAGAAGCAAACAACAATAACAATAGAACACGATGTTTATGAGGAAAACTTTACAAAAGAACAATAGCAAATCCTTTACAATGTTTTATGTACAAAAATTCCAAGGATCGTTTTCCTTTTATAGAAAATATAAGAGGGTTCGAGGGATATGCTTTTGCACCCCTACACAAGAGGGGAGATAACCATGCACCAAATTGTAGGAAAATACCAAAGATCTAGATATTGACTTCACATCGTAACAAAATGTATAAATTGAACATTGCAATGTTTGGGCCTTTTGGAGATATTGCAATTGGTGTTTTGGCCGACCACTTCAATAATATGAATCATGTCATATGTATTCCATACTTATCAGAGGCATCCAATATCCCCAATCCTAAATGCTCATCGAATATCAAGTGATTAGAAGGATAGATAGATTAGTCCATTGCACATCGTTTTTTCATATAGAATTTCTTATAAGTTGATAGTTTTTGCATCAAGGGTGATTAATCTGAGTGTTCCATCCAAGGCCATGTTAGCCAAGAGTGGGCTTTCTGATAACCTTTGTCCTCTATGTCAACTTTCTCAGATAGTGAAGAACATCTTTTCAGAGAGTCAATATGCCAAGCAGAGTTGGAGGTTTCCTGAGGATGAATGCTCACGAGTGCTTCATTGCTGTGTTCACTAGAAATCTGTTTCATTTGGTGATTGATGCACTCAAGTGCACCATGCCAAATGAGCTGAATTCATAAAAGATGCCTACTCTTTGGACCCAATAAAGTATTCCAACTTTCTCTCAATATTTGTTTTTTTGAGGAAGCGGATATGATCTTTCATCTTTATTTTAAATATAATTTTTTTTAAATTACTACTCAAACATGCCATTCCTATTCTGAGATTTTTGTGATTTACCAATTAATTACTCATTTTAAATTAAAATCTGTTCATTGATATATTGATATGGATACAACTTAAATTTATGATTTATTATTAAATACATAATCAAATTTAATGAGGATATCGAGGTGAATTTAACCTTAGCGTAGATAATAATGAAGGATTGAATTACAAATGGAATCAAATAAACTTGACAATGATTAATAATCCTTCGTCCTCATGATCATTTAAATGCGAGATAATTTAATCACACGTGCTATGATTCATAGCATCCAGAGTGAGTTGTTTAAATGCTTGTACACTGTTTTAGTTGATGGAAACGCTGATGTTTAATACCATGACCCTAAACCCACCAACATCGTAAAACAAATTCATTCATCTACGTAAACGTTGTTGTTCAAACAGTTACAACGGAACAATGAGCAATAGAATCACTGATCATTATATTGCAGTCGACACGGAACAATGAGCAAGTAAATCGATAACCTGGAATCTTAATCAAATTTTATCCAAGGATCAAGTAACAAGACACTTCATGAGGGGATAGATATGCATCCTAGACCATTGGGACAGGAAAATTAGACTTGGTCAAGAACATTTAATTAAATATGAGGAAGAAATTAAGTGTCTCATGATTTAATTAAAAATCCTCATTAATTTGTTGAATATCTCTTTCAAGCTATAGTAAAATTGATCAAATGGCGTTCACCAATCTCCATCACTCATAATGTGAATGCCTTCCGGCACGAGATCCCCGAGGGCTCGACACGGCCTGATCCTAACCTTTTTGTGTAATGCATTGGGGTCATATTCTTCAATACCATATACTAAAAGGGACTTTGTCAATTGATCTTTTAGATTATACAATCCTACTATTTTCGATGAGGGTATTAGAATGATTTGCAGTTTAATTTTGTATACAATCTTATTATTTTTGATGAGGGTATTAACATGATTCGAAGTTTAATTTTTTAATAATGTTAATTTGTTTTGTTTTTTCAATCAAGAAATGGTGGTTTAGGTCTTGGAGTAAGATTTAAAATTGTTTTTCATTGGCTAAGAGCTAGATTTAGGTCTTGGAGTAAGATTTAAAATTGTTTCTCATTGGCTAAGAGCTAGTTTTCTTTGGACATAAGGAAACATGTTAAGGACCCAAGACCTAAAGATATCCAACCCAAGACTAATAGATATCCAATGGTTATTTTGAGTGGCCTAGTTTCACTTGTCATCATTACCAACGTGACAACTGATCCATGTGCCATCTTCCAAAAAGAAGAAATAATAATATTATGAATTAACATCTTAATAATAAAACTTATTTTTATATTAAAATTAAGAAATCTTGATAATAAAATTTTAAATTTTTACAAAACTTTAATAAAACATATGACTTGGTACATTATTATTAACATGCATGGCCTCTAACAACCAAACATGTTGGTTTAACATGAACTTTTAGAAAAAAATTGATTGAAAATCTAAAAACACTTTGACTTAGCTTTGATAATTAAAATATGATTGTCATGTTTATGATATTGTTTTATAATAGAAATATCAACTTCAAAAGCAATACATGTATGAAACTACAAACTTAAGCACTTTATCTTTATAAACAAGACATCTACAAAACTCCAAAACTTAAGCTCTTTATCAATTTGAGTGTTGAAGAGAGATTATACAGTTCAACAAGACTAAGGCAACCAATCCATCTAAATGGCAAGGAATATCCCAGAAGTGAACAACCACAGAAAAAAATTAATATATTGATTAATTCCATAATACAAATTTTAATTTTATTAAGTGTATTTAAATTGTAAAAAAACAATATCCAAACCCATAATATAAATTTTGATTTTATCTAATATATTAGATTCTAAATTAACAAACATATTATTTGCATTTTCAACTACTTTATTTTGCCAGAAAACAAGGAAGAATAGCCAAGTCATACATATTACCTTTCTTTCCAGAAGTTCTATTTGATCTACCAATATTTTAGTCTGATACATGTCCAACAAAAGAAATAATTAATATAACAGGATTATTTTTATACATTTGAAAAACACACATACACATGTTAAATATTAACAAAATAATATTATGTCATATCTACCTTCCTTGCTCGTATATGGCTCAATCCTTTTTCAACCTGGCTCTCCAACTTAGTCAACTCCTTCATTGAACAAGATTCCAAACTGTCCCCCACCATATTCCTACAAACAATTCCAAATATAAGATTGTATTGATAAGATCCAAACTCCATTGGATGGACTGAATTTTAAAGTCATATTACCTCTGTGATGATTCAAGGATCCTAATTCTTTCTTCCATATTTGCAATTTCTTGTTTCATACACTGCACATAAAAATATAATCATAAAATCTTGTTAGTTACTAAATATTAGGAAGCAGACCAAATACATATCAATTGTTAACTATAATTCTTCATTATCATTGTCTATATGAAAATTGGCTAGAAAGATCCATACATGTCCTCTATTTTTAGAAAATAATTCACTTTATGTAAAATCAGTATTTATAATTTCATTATATTGATACATTGAAGAATTACATGTACTTTCACATATATGTTAATTGAAAGAAATATATTATATTTGATGAAATTATTGTCAAAATGTCAACTTTGGTATTTTTTTAGCATTTTGGAATCTACTCCACACATAATTTGTCGAGCTAGGAAAGGAACTCCATTCTATAAGACGCAAACATAAAACTTCATTTCCAAGGATCGGCAAGAGGTAAGCATCATGACGTTTTGGAAATTGCAAGTAAGTATGTTCCATTTCGCTGGAGCATTATAATGGCTTAGTAGTGTCTAGTTGTGAACATACATCGCATACGTCTCTTTATGTAATTGAATGATCTTCTATTGATAAAAACTAAACGATGAATATCTCGACATACTCTACAAATGTATTTCATACTCTATAAGGTCAAAAACTTACTTTAAAAAGTTAGACTATGGGAGTTAAGTCCTTATGAAAGGGGTACTTGTAAGTAGAGTAAAAGCACGTATTGGAAGTTATCCTAGCTATTTCAAAGTGAAGTTTATAGGCTAAGGAAGTCTCCTAATTTGGTTGACCTTAGATAACTAAGTAAACTTGATTGACCAATAGTCTAGATTTCCAAATACGAAATTTAGATGGGAAGTGTAAGCAACTTAGATCTGTTAAAAGATCCATTAAGTTCAGATCAAAAGTAAGTCTATATGTTAAGAGGTCCATTAAAGATTTGATAGTTTGGGTCAATCTTGGGTTTTGAACTACATAAGAAACGATCAAGTTCCGTTTACATATGAGTTATCTTAAATAAGAAAGTTTATAAATTTATAATACTGTTGACCTTAGTAGTAAAATCTGTAAAGGTACATGCTGCAGGAGGAGCCATTGTGAATTTAATATTTCTAGTTATGGGGGAAGCATAATTATATGATATTAAGATGTTGTTTCTTTTTTTAACTGAGGTATCAACTATAAGTGAGTTACAAATGCTAAATTTATATTCCATAAGAAGTATAGTTTGGCTAGACTAAGATGTCTGGTTTCTTTTGAACAAAGAAATTAACTTTAATTGGTGTGAAGTTTGCTATGACTAGGAAATTGTGAGATTACAAAGGAGAAAAATTGCTACTAGTCTCCTTGCCAATCAATTTCATTCTAGTATGTAATTGTATAGGATAACTAATTATAATACGATTTTTGTGACGTTGAAGCATGCTCGTACCCTTACATATAAGTGCAACTAAAAAGAAAATGGTTATAATTACTTGAAAAGGGTATACATGTGAATATTAATCAGTTAATACAAATGATGAAAATGCATGAGTACCTTTTATATATACCTCTTATTTCAGTAATTTCTACTAGGATAGACGTGGGAAACAATGAGTAATAGTTATACTTTTATTTGTTCAATGTTTATGACGACTTGCTATCCATGTATAACTATATGTTTTCTCAAATTGAGGGATAGATTATTGGGAAACCTAGAACCAACATTAAATAAATACAGGTTAGTAGGATGCTTTAATCTTTTGACGTTCATATGTTGCCACAAGGAATGGCTGTTTTTATTTATTATGTGTTAAGGAAAACATTGATGTCATGAAATTTGCAGGGTAGATCGGAAGTGATCTTTGAGACAGTAATCGAGGTATAAGCTTTTATGAAACAAGTAAAAATGATGTTTGAACATATGTTATATATGATTGTTTTTATGATTTAATTAGCTTTATACGACTAACACTTTGAATGTTGTGGTCGAGCAAATGTTATTTTTCCACACATCATTGCCTGACACCCATCAATGGGTAACTGTGGGATATATATCGATTCATGTATAATACTAATGTGTGATGATACAAGTAAACTGGAACCTCGACAGATGAAGGTGGACTATGCGGTCGCCTTTACAAAGGTACATGGTTATCTGTATAAGGTATGTAAGTTTGTTTTAGACAATTGGTTATCTCTATATGATGTTAGGGTATACAAAAGGGTGGTATAACTAAAATAGGAATTGTGTTGAGATGGTGAAAGCTAACCTTCGAGGTTAAATGATCATAATGTCCATGGATCATCATAGAAAGAATGTTATATCGTGTTCAAAGCATTATGTAATCTTATAAGCTAGTTATGTGTAGTAGGAAATGACATCTTAGATGATCACATATGAATATTTTATTAAGAAATATGAGTTTCTGTTTAAGGAAGGGATCTCCTTACAATATTTGATTTGTATATAAAGTGATACTAACAAGTGAAATTTGGCAGATGGTGAAATTTATGTGAAGCTTGTGGAAATGCAAGAGCATAAATATTATGCATGGTTAAATAAGGGGGTGAGGATTTAAGATCCACATTGCAACTGTTACAGATTCTTTTAAATTGGATATATTTTTAATTAGGAAACTCGACCCGAATGGGTAAGAGTAATCGTATGGTTATAGAATGTAATCTGACGAAATAAATTGATTAAATTGAAAGAGATCTTTCTAGACTCAAGCAAGGCGGCTTGGGGAAAAAGTTCCGGGACTCAAGCGAGAAGGCTTGAGGGGATTTGTGTAAAGAATGTTGTAATGGCATTGAAATACTCTCTAAAAATCAGGGATTGAACAGCCACTAGGATTCTCGGAGAATCGGCTAGCTGTGAGACCTAGGCAAGCTATAAAAAAATGTATATGTGGGAGGCAGGACGCTGCTTAGTATGCATAAAAGAAATGTTTGTTGCGTGAGCACTAAGGTGTTAGGCAAGACATGAAAGATATGTTTGCTGCGTGAGCACTGAGGTGTTAGGCAAAACATGAAAGAAATGTTTGCTGCGTGAGCACTAAGGTGTTAGGCAAAACATGAAAGAAATGTTTGCTGCGTGAGCACTAAGGTGTTAGGCAAAACATGAGAGAAATGTTTGCTGCGGGAGCACTAAGGTGTTAGGCAAGGCATGAGAGAAAAGATTGCTGATTGAGCACTAAGGTGTTGGGCAAGAACTTCCTGGATCAAGTGAATGCTGTTTGTTGATTTAGTCAACAGTATACAATCATGGAGCGCTAGATTTATCCCATATATTGCAAGTGATATGTACAGTAAAGAACTCATGATTTATGTTTCTGAGTTTGATTATGAAGTTGATGATAAAGTTATTATTATTATTTTTCGTTTTCCTTGAAACCCGGTTTTGTAGTCGAAAACTCAGGTGTGATCCATAACGACTTGCGAGAAATTCTTGAAAGGCCAGAAAGGGTCAAAATAGAGATGATGAAGCAAGCGAACTGCTAAAAAGTATGAACACCGAGGACGGTGTTATTTTTAAAGGGGAGGAGGATGTAATATCCCTCCTTGTATCCCTATTAGAATTGTAAATGTATATTGTGAACTATGTATGAGGCCCTGGTGAGGAGCTCAAGGCCAAAGCCCCACCAGTGGATCTTGAAAGTATCGTTATTTCTATTCTTAGGTTGTTATAAGTCGTAACTTATAAGGGAACAACTAAATAATGATGAGCAAGTGAATCACTAAGGAGAGGAGCGAATGATTGGGAGTTGATGAATTTGATACTCGGAGTCTTACTATTTATCTTAAGTATTAAGATAAGGTTAGTCCATATAAAGTTGTCCTTATCAAAGTGAGAACCTAACTATGATACTAAGGCCTAGTTATTTTTATGGTTAAGTCATAAAAGTGAATATCATAAGTCTTGGCATAAATGCCAAGGAGCTCTATGGAATTAAATTTTAAAGGTGCTATATGTAATAGTCACCTTAAAATAAAAGGGGAGAAACATCATAAATACTATATGTTGCCATATATATTTAAAGCATATTATATATGAAGTATTTATACTTCTAGAGACTGCCGAAGTAGTAAGAAGTGAGATATTATAGCCAAAGCAATTCTACTCGAATATATTATATTTATATAGGTGGGTTAAGTTTAATTTATCATATTGGTACCTATAAGGGTATGTTATAGAAACAATTTAGATATTTGTCTTGGAAATGAAAAGATAATAGGCGATGATAATCCAAAGAGTAGAAGGAATTATTATTAAAGTTTGATGAGAAGTATTTAAGAGAAAAGGAAAACCCTAGTTGGGGACAAGGACTTGTGTATATGTCCTTCAAAAAGAGAACTATAGTTTAATAGGAGGTAATACATACTAGGTGTTCTTGTTTATAAACCTATACACTATTGGTGAATAAAAAAATAATATTTAAAACCATCGATTCATGATATATTAGCCTTCCGTTTGAATAAAATTATATCATGTATCTTTTTTAAATAAGACTCTTACCACGTATGTTGAAGCGATACTCCATCCGCCACTTGGTGAACTTTAACCACCATTTCGGAAAAGAAACTGTTTTCTATCTGCCACTTGGTGAAGAGAATCCGCCCTAAGCTAGGCGAACTTACCAAGGTAAAGCAAGGAAGTCAGGTTATAGGAAGGGGGGAGATCTCACTTAGGGGGAGGCTGGTAGATGACCCTGTATTTTCTGGAACTGAGGAGCACGAGATATCCCACTACATCGGCTGTAGATCTCGCGGAAGAGATTAGCAAACTCCGTCTTGATCTGGCGTGTGCAGGAGAAACCCCACTACCTAGGCTGAAGTTTTCGCTAAAGAGGCTAGAAAGCCCTATGGTCATGTAGCTGCTGCAAAAGGAAAAGGTTCTCTAGGACTGCGAGTCTCCTCTTGGGATTCCTATGGTAGTATTTTAGTGAACTATGCTTCGAAGATGGCGAATCCTGGCTCTCTGTGATGACCTTAGAGGATTACTCTTTCGCTTACCTGGATGCTATTTTCGAATTCTAACATCACCGCTATCTTTGGATGATGGCTGGATAGAAAGCTCGAAATATTAGACACCCCATCAATATACTGCATCGATAAGGTAATTATCGAATCACATTCTTTTTCTAGGTCTTTCCCTTAACGTGATCGCTGGAAATGTCTATCCTGGGAGTGTGTATAATTTACTGCTGGAAACGTAAACTGAGATTGTTGTCTTCTTTGCTGCCACGGATTGTTATACCAGTGCTAACTCATTTTTATTACTTCGGTTTTGAGATTGCTATTTGATTGTTGGGAAGTCGAATTCATCCGGGATAATGGCGGTTTTTTGTTATGTTATTTTTTTTCTGAATTGATCGCTGCTAACCAGCGTGATGTCTGTCCCTTAATTTGGGTTTTCTGCACTACATTATTGATCTTGACCCTGGCGATCTCATACCTGAAGGCATCACTACCCTTTGTTTTGTTCCAGTTTGAAATGTTTTCTTTTATATTTCAGAGAAAATCTCTGCGATCCGATAATAATCATGCACGGAAAAATCCCGTTTAAAGATCTCGGTGGCTTTGATTGTGTATAACCAAAATCGTATTTCTACCATCTCTCGAGTTGTTTCTTGTCGGATTTCATCCTAAGATGGGATTAAATTGCACGAGCTTGGAATGGATTTGCGAAGTTTTATGAAGTTTGGCAATCTAGAAGCCAAATCGATTTTGGTTTAGTTTGCTCCAAAATCGCCGAGATCCCAGTGTGTTGTATTTAGGCTGAATAGGAATCGCCTAGATCCCATTGTGTTGTATTTAGACTGAATAGGAATTGCCTAGATCCCAGTGTGTTGTATTTAGGCTGAATAGGAATCGCCTAGATTCCTGTGTATTGAGTATGGGTGTTTGTTTTATATATATATATATATATATATATATATATATATATATATCTGCTTAGCATGAATCCAAAGGATCTGCTCAATTGAGTACAGAGTATGATCTCTATTGTTCGATTGCCAATAAGTCCTGCTATTGTTCAACTTTTTGAATTTTAGATTGTTTATTCTGAATATGAGTTATTCACCTTCTATGTGAGTTTTATTTCTTGGTTGGTAGCTCAATGCTGAACTATTTTACAGAACTCTGTTTTTTCGACGCAAATCCTCCTTTAAATGCCTGGAAAGAAGCATCATAAGCTTTTATGTCTTTTTTTTCTATTTTCATTATTTCCATAGATGATTACGGGTGGTATGGATGCGGCCAGGGTGAATTTAAATACTAAGATCTCTGTAGATTTGTATCCGTCTGCATAATGGCTTGTGGACACTAGCATTATGATAATACTCGCTAACTCTTGATTATTTATGCTTAGTATAAATAGTGTAAGACCTCTATTTGTTTGAATTATGTTGGAATCATAATTTCCTTTAAAGTTGTATTCGAATGCTGCCAAGTCATTTCTGAAGTTTATAAATGCTGAATCGTTGGGTTTATGGATGTTGGAGACAAAAATTCCGATTTAAGATTGATATCACGGCTTCAACTGGATCCATAATCATATACCTTTGTTACCTTAGTTCATTTACTAAATAAAGGATACATAAAGACTTTATATAAATATGGCAATAAGATATGACGGTTATGCAAAGACCTTTTATATATAGATATGTGTGTTGATAAGATATGAGGGTGCATAAGTCAAAAGATTATGCTAGCTTTGGTTCAATAACTAGATCAGAGTATAGTCATATCTGTATAAAGTATATATTATTATATGATAAAAGTGATAATACTTGGCCACTCCAACGTATGGAGAAAGAAGGTGTACTTTTCCCAATTAAGGAATGAATATAAATATATGGTTGATTCATGAAAAGCCTTATGTGGTAGAGGCTTGCTGGAAAGAGATGGAGTTTTGTTGCAACAACTAAGTTGCTTTTGTAATACTATCACTTTTTGCCTAAATAATAAAGAATGCACACACTCTTGTGGACTAGCCCGTGTACGGGTGAACCACATTATATTTTGTCTCCTATGGTGTTTCTCCATGTGTCTTATGTATGAGTACTTGATCTGTCCTTAAAATTGTTTATGATTACTTTGATGTATACATTTCATATATAAGGTTGGTTGTTTATGCGATGTATAATGCTTACGATCTTGTTATGTTGACATTTGTGAGCAATAATTTAAGAAAGTAAATCTACACTTTATATTTCTGCATATATTTTAGTGGTATTTTAGGCACTTAGAAAAGTTTTAAATTCTACGAAAATTTGGGGACGTCACATACCTCTAGATCTCAACAGTCAAAATTATATCATGGCATCACTAGATATACGGTTGCGACTTAATCTCTCATTGAGATTAATTAAATCACTTAAGTCACTCAAACTATATAAAATATCACTTTAGTCAATAAAATAATAAAAGTCACTTTATAAACTCACTTTAGAAAGTGCTCACCTATAGAGACACTTTTTGAACCACTTCTACATGCTAGACACAACCTATTTAGAAGTACTTGTTTGAGATACAAAAAATAACACTCCCTCTTAGTTATTGGTTGGATTATTTGCTCAATAGCGGAGGCCTACGGTGACTTACTGTTACAATTAGATTTGCACCAAACTCTCTAACAATCTGGTTATCCATGACAGGTCGAAGCATACTGAGATTGGATACCGTTTAATCTGTGACTATGTTTAGAGTGGAGCAATCTGTGACTATGTTTAGAGTGGAGCAATTGAGCTACAGTATATATCCACTAATGAGCAAGTAGAAGATATCCTTATGAAATCTTTGCGAAAGGGAAAGTTTGTTTTCTTCAGAGACAAGTTGGGAGTGGTGAAGAACAATTTCCTTGGTAATAGGGAGTGTTGAAATTTGTACCTTGGACAAGTGTTCCCCTAGGTGGGTTGGTTCCTAGCCAAACAGGGGAAAAGTATAACATGGTCCTTGGATCTAATTTTATGATATGTAAAGTTGATTTTCACTTTATGAGACATAAAGTGACCTTTTGATCATTTAATGCGAATGTGACTTAAATTAATTTTTAAGTTGAGAAAAAGTGATTTTCTCAATAATGGATTTAAGAGACTCTACAATCTAATTCGAACCCTTGGATCTAAGAGTTGGTTCATCTACCCTCATTAATGAACAAAAAGGGCAATTCGAGGGGAAAAGGAAAATTCATTATTCATGAGCATTTGGAGAAGATAAAGAAGGGAGCAAGGAATAGAAGAGAAGGGAAGTTTGGAGATTCCATACAGCTGAAAGAGAAGGATGCGACTCCCCATACAGAAGGCATGCAAATCGAGGAAGATACACTAGAAATAAATGAGGCCACACATCAATAAAAGTTGGGAGTCCATACTTGTAACATCCCAAAAGTTCACAAAAATTTAAAAATTTTCAACGTAACATTTAATGCATAAAACAACTGTGCGGAATTATAATAAATGCTTCTATGTCATCTTGCTGAAATAATGTTTGTAATGATCATACAAATGTATTGTTTTGCGACCTGTTATGAAATGAAATTAAAATCTTCATTAAGATGCTATTGTATGTTTCCTTGTCTCAGTTGTATTCTTAGATTACTTATATCGATGCTCAATCAAATATTAATGTTTATAAGCGCTAACTATTGTTCTTATTTTGATGATGAAGGGGTCCTATTGGTACCCCGAGGCTTACTTAGCATTTTTGCGAAAGCATTTGAACCTTCCTTTTCGCAGATGACAGATAAGGGTGACACATCAGGTCAAGTAATACAAGTATATTTTAAAATGCAATTTCAGTTAGCCGTCAATGATTCTGTATAAATTTCTAAGGTACTCCATGGAGAGAGCTATTAACGGTGCGAAACTCTGAACTTAGAGTTTGATTCTAACGTAACTCTTGGTTTGTAGTTCTAGATTTATTTAATATCCTATGCTATGAAGGCATGACCCGAGTATGTACTTATAAAGTGACTCGTCTAAGTTTATAGTTGTAAACTATACAACTCATACATATCCTTGTTTAACATATAAATGATGAAATAGAGTAACGTAGCAATGGTTTAGGATAATATGCCAATGCAAATATTTGTAAAAAGGGTAATGTGCCTTTATGAAACATAGGCTATATGCAAGGTACCATATATTCCTATAATATGTGAACTACATGCAAGTTGTCATGCGATTTCCTATAATAGATGGACTATATACTATTTCCATGTTTTTCCTATAGTATGAACTATATGCAACTTCCATGTAATTCCTACAATGTAAACTATATGCCATTACCATGAAATTCCTATATCATTTAAACTATATGCCAAAAGCTTATGCATTGGTACTATATACAAAATAATATAAAAATGTGAGCATCATCGTAAACTTTTAAACATACGCTTGATACTTATTTGATTCAACACTAAAGGTCTAACTATTACCTATATATATATATATATATATATATATATATATATTGACAAGTTTACAATCAAACCTTCTTGCCAACGTATGATAAGGACAGGGTAATTAATGGTGTGGTGGTTATGTACAAGAATGCATTCGTATCCAGTCTCTAGCATTTAATACTCCCATCTAGTACCTTGGTGGAATGTCTTGGTGGCTCCTATCGTGGTTCTTATCACATGGAGACATTGTAAAGAAGCTGTCAACGTGGTCGAGCTGTGCAAGGTTTAACCTGTAGGATTACTGAGTTGGACTCTGTGTTGGAAGTGGTATTTAATGTGATCATAAATATGGTGGTTGTTCGTAAAATGATGTATTGCAAAGGTAAGATCACCACCGTTGATCTTGTGATACCCTCGGGTTTTGGACTAAACCCTAGTCTCTCCACTATGTTTGGACGAGGTGGTTTCTTTGGCATTCATTTGGTGCTAGGGAGTGGCTTGGAGGAGAGGCCAACAAGCCTATGAGATAGTAGGGTTAGTTGCAGCACCTTTTCTCCGAGATTTGAACTCGTAACCTGTTGCTTCAATCTCCATCGTTGCTCTCAAAGCCAAACCCCTCAATTGTTGTTGCTCATACATTCTTTGTTCCTGGTTCTCGTCGGTTGAAGGAGGGTTTTGGTTTTGGTTCAACGCCTTCGTTTAAGAAGGGTAAGCCATCGTTTCGTTTTCAGAATCCAAGAAGTTACATAATGTTTATAACTTGTATGTATTTTCTTTCACACCTTATAATCTTTGTTTGTTTAACCAGATCATGTTTTTGTGACAGGTGAGCAATGTCCTTGGTATTCTTCGTTTGCAGCAGTAATGGGACAAGCACTCCAAAATCGGTAAGCCTCAGAGGTTTCCTGTGGTGACTCATTTGGTTCTTTGTCTGGCTTAGTCGAGACTTCCATCGAGGGTGTTGGAAGGTTGTTTATGTTGTCGTTGTAGGGTTTTGATAGCCAAAATGGCATGTAAGAGAACATTTGTTCTCAAATTGTGTCGTCCTCACTGCGCTACTCTTGTATTCGTATTACCTTATGGTGTTTCCTGCGGGGTTTTAACCTCTAGCTTTTCTGATAATAAACAATGAGACTGTTTCAAAATGCTTGTGTTTATAAGTTTTGGGATTTCGAACCCTAATGATTCGTAATACTATCAGTGTTGTTTTTCTAATATGATTTCTCATTTTGCAAAATTTGTCTCCTTTGCATGGATAGCTAGGATCCGTAATTAACTGTCAAAGATTTGATGTGTTGTTGTAACAATTCGGCCGTCTATGTTTTAAATGAGGAGTGTTTGTAAAAAGGACTGGGCCCTCGACTATAATGGAAATTTGATAAATAATTGTTTTACATGTAAGTAGGCGGTACATCAAACAAAGGATGAGTACCTACTCCCTTTGCCACTAACAAACTTCAAGGATGGGGAACATGCTTCGATTCTAGGGGATACTCTTTTGGAGACATAATCCTACCTAACTGCACCCAATCATCCTAGGTGCAAGACGAGAAATATCATTAGGTCTATAGACAGAGCCACATTCATCAAAGTCTAGACACAAGAAAACATGGAGGCCAACCAAACATAGAGGTCCGCTGACAAGAAAATATGTTCACTCGTCTACAAGGAAAAATAGCCCAAAAAGGTGTTGAAGAATGTACCTTCAGAAGATATTCTTATTTGATTTATTTGTATTATTTGTATTGTACTTCCTTTGGGAATTGTTTATGTCGTATTTGTTCATGTGAAAGTCATTGAAAGAATCAATGTAAATCCTAATAGTTGTGTCGGCCAGGAAGACTCTAGAAAAAGCATGAAACAAATATTTTATTCTATCCTGGATAAGTCGACCCTGTTTGAGAGGTCAAGTCGGCCATGTTAGGGAAAAAGGTCAATCAACTGATTAGTATAAATAGGAGGGTCTCCCTCCTCATTTTTCACCTCACTCACTCACTCAAGTTCACGTGAGTAGAGAGAGAAAGTCGAATATGTGGGAGAGAAGAGTAGTTTCTTTTGAAGACATCTTGTTTTCAGTTATTCCACGAGATTGACATTGTACTTTCTGACAAATCCATATTGAATAAGTTTTGTTAGGTTTTCTGCCCCATGAGGGTTTCCTAGGATAAATTGTTGTGTTCTATTGTTTATGTTGTGCTTGTCTATCCTTCATTGATCCTTTACTTTATTGCATTTAGAATTCTAACATGGTTTCAGAGCTAGCCTAAAAGAAGAACTTGTGCAATAGAAACTGTCGAAACTGAAAACTACAGTTTCTCATTCCAGAGGATTTTCACCATAGTTTGGCTGAAAAAGGAGTTCAAAGAAACTCTCCCAAGGAGGGCGCATTTTTCTGTGGAGACAGAATTATGTTCGGAGAACTTTCATTTTTGGCCCTCCCACTTCTGCTTGGCAAATCTAGGGCATCACGTTTTGGCAGATCTATCCACGGATTTGGAAGAAAATGACCTTTGCTCAACTCGCCTTAGGGAGGCCCAGATCTCTCTCCATTCAATTTATGAATTTCCCAAAGTTGAAAAATTAGGGTTTTTTCTGACAAACCTTAGGTCATCCAGAAGTTAGAAGGCATTGAAGCAAGCACTTGATTAGGGCATCTCATTTGGTAAGTCCTACTATCTTTATTTCCATTTGAGGTTCTCATTTTATCAAGATGACAAACAATACCAAGCTTGAGGATAACTAAATCTTAAGGACAAGATTGGAAGGACAAATTGAAGCAAGGATTTAAAAGCCTTTCAAGTCGGAATGTTGGCTCGTTGTTTCCTGATCAATTAACTGAACTGAGAGAGCTATCACCGAGAGCGTTAGAGTGTTGAAGAGATAAGAGCAGAGATCTATAACAATGGAGGTAGCTTTTTCTGAAGTAAGTGTTGAGCAAATATCCGTTGAAGAAGTCGTTGTTGAAGCAAACATCCCTGTTACGCAAGAACAACCAGAAGTCATGTCACCGCAAGTTTTGGTTGATCCTCCAAAGAAGAAAAGGTAATCAGCTCGACAAACAGTTGTTGAATCAAGTTTGAAGTGGAAAAATGACAAGGAAACATCGGGGTCTGGATCCGCTTCCATGCTTCTGCAGTATGTGCCACCTAGGAAGCCAAATGCATATGCACACCATGATTTTCGAAAGTTCCTAGATTTCACTCCGACAAAGTATATGCAATTGATTTTATTGTCAGGCACTCAAACAACTTTTCTCGAGCCTATGCCATGGGATCTAGCCTTACATCAATCGATTGTTCTATCGCTGCTCAGAATACCACATTTTGGGAGGACTGCTGAAGTGAATGCATGCCTTACTAAACTGCTACTCTGCGTGCATGGTGGATTTCTATAACTAGAAAATAAAATTTCCATCGACTCTGACTTGATTGCACAAATCACAAGCTTACTGAAAGTGAGGGTAGACCTTGCCACATTCTTCGTGGGAAAAGAGAAAGACAAAGAGCTCGTGAACAATGTGAACATGATGAATGCCAAGTACAATTTGATGAATCATAAGAGGGGTAATGAGATCACCTCTATAAATGACCAAGCTATGTGCTTCGCGGCAAAGTGTTAAGGAAGTTTCGTCGCAACGAGGTACCTGCGATGGTTATTGCATTAGCGGAGCAATGTGCGCAAGGTGTGCAAATGAACTCAACTACTTTTCTTTTGAACGAGTTCCTCATCGACCGTGAAGATGCATTGGCCAAAGGTAACCCATTTCATTACTCATGGATTATCATGTTAATTTCATTCGTCGCTTGGGCAAAATCAAAAGAGTATCAAGCAATGGACAATCAAAGTGGTCAATGTTTGGCCGTGAGGTATGCCAATATTTGGTACAATGACAAAACGAAGAGGCAAATCAACAACAATATTGAATGTTACTTGCATATAGAAGCACTCTGATACAATGTTCCAGTGATTCCTCGTATAGAGGAACTAGTTGTTGCTAGATTCAGAGGGATTATTAGGTTCAAAGAAGGACCTCATCATATGTATGTGCAGGCAGAGCATGTCCCAGACAAACAATGGTTGGTGACCAGTTAAAAGCTTTATGAACAAGATGTCGTCACCATCACTGATGAATGGCCCTTGGAGTGGAAAATTTATATTGAAGCTCAACGGATATCCTTAGAGGTCTCGCAACAAGATTTAAGACAGGGAGGGACATCAGCTCAGAATGGAGATCATGATGACGATGGAGATTCCCATCCTGCTGGAAGTACTGGTTGTAACAGTCATAACCAAGAAAATTCGCAAGACGAAGGTAGAGAGCTAGGTTGTTGGGAATCTCCCCCCCTCCCCGCTTCGCTCCCAATTCGCGCTCCCAAAGGAATCGATGAGGAATCGGCCTCGGAAGCACGACTCCTCGTCTATTCCTCTTGGGAGCGTTTTTTGGAATCACGCTTCCCTAAAAAAAAACGCTCCCTGTTTTTTTCGGGAGTGCTTAGGGAGCGATGAGGAAACTTCGCTCCCGAAAAGAAAAAAACACTCCTGAAAATGCTTCGTCAATGATTCGACGAGCAAGGGCGCACCAATTTTATTTTTTGGCTTGTGGAACCAATGCATGGTTCCACTTGGGTTTTTTTACTTTCTTAGGGTTAATTTGGGGGATATAAAAACTCTTTCACTCATTTGCTCTCATTCTATTTCTCATTTCATGCATTTCACTTCTCTTTGCTAGGGTTCTTGAGTGGGTTTTCTAGTTGCTTGAGAGCAAATTTGTGGGATCTTGGAGGGGAGATTGATGGGGAGATTGAAGGCTACTATTTCTGAGAGATTGGAAGGGAGATTGAAGGCTTCCATAGAGACATTCAACCACCATTGGAGAGATAAAGAGGTAAGCTCCAAACCCCACTCTTTGTTTTTTTTTGAAAAAATATTTCAATATGTTAAAAATTTTAAGCCTTGCAATGTTCTCTTCTCCTACTCTTTCCAATTTTTTCTTCTCCGTCATTCTATTGCAGGAAACAAGTGATTCTCATCTTGAGTCAAGAAACATGATAGGTACGTGATTTTGGATTTTGGTTCGACTTCTTCTCATTATGAAGGTGTTGGGAAGTAGATATGGTGGTGGTAGTGATGAGGGGGAAGAGGTAGAGAGCGACACATACCGTGGAGAAGTCGAGGATGGTGAAAAGGTAGAGAGCGACACATACCTTGGAGAAAACGATGAAGGAGAAGAGGGTTATGATAATGATGAGCTTGAGAGTGATGAGGGGCAAAAACAAAGAGACACAACACCTTTGTGGAAGTATGTAACAAGGCTTGGGAGAGGGACAAGGGATGGAACCACAAAGTTTATATGCCCCCATTTCACTAAAACTTAGACTGGTTCATATACCCGAGTGAGAAAGCATTTGTGTGGGATTATGCCATTTGATCAAAGTAAGGCTCTTGGAGTCAAAACCTTTGACAAAATGCCAACTAAAGAGAGAAACAAATACAAGATGGAAGAAGAGGTCGCTCAAAACAATTCCAAGAGATCAAGAGTCGAATATGAATACTCTCACTCAAATAGAATGTTTGGTAGTGGATCATCATCGACTCCATTGGGATCCTCTCATGGGTTCTCGACTATGCGAAGAACTTTATCAGATTTCCTTGACCTTGGTTTACAGGTTTCTCTATGCGTGTGGTGTGCCATTCAATGTTCTTCTCTCACCTTATTGGCATGAAACGGTACAAGCCATCAATGGTGCCCCTAAAGGATATAGGAGCCCTCGATATGACAAAGCCAAAACCGTAATAGTTGATAGGGAAAGAGCCAAAATCAATAGTGCTCTTGGAAAGTTTACAAACGATTGGTCCAACTGTCGGGTATCCATTCTATCTAATGGGTGGACAAATGTTAAATGAAAGCCATTGATAAATATTCTTGGTGTGTCTTCTAATGGTGCGGTCTTCCTTTCAGCCCATGACTACTCGAATCGCTACAAGACCGGTATTAATATTGCACAACCTTTACTTAAAACCATTCAAGATATTGGGCCATACAATGTCATTCAAGTCATGACTGATAATGTTTCTAATTGTAAGGCAGCAGGAGAAATCGTTGACAATAAGTATCCCAATATATTTTGGTCAGGGTGTTTGGATTACACATTGAACCTTTTGATGCATGATATTGTTAAAATGTACCCTAATTATCGATGGATTGGTGCCTTGTACAAGAGAGGTAAGAAAATGATCAAACTTATTACCAATCATACCATGGCCCACCACATTTTTGACAATCACTGTAGGTTGGAGCTATTGAAGATTGCAAAGAATAGATTTGCTAGCTACTACCTCACCTTTGGGAGGATTTTGAAGGTAAGAGAGGCATTGGCTAGTATGGTCTCAAATGAACCATGGAAAGAATTAAAAGACAGAGCTGCAAGCGCAACAGATAGACATGACTTTCAGGAGGTGGAGGACACCGTTCTTGATGGTCAGTTCTGGTCACAGGTTAGGTATGTTTTGCAGTTCACCAAGCAAGTTTATAATATGATTCCTTTTGCAGATACAGATCAACGGGTGATTGGGGAGGTATATGAGCATATGGATAGCATTCTTGGTCAAATCAAAGACATTGTTTAACAAAGAGATGCAATATTGTATGACCATATTCATAAACATGTGGCGAAAAGGTGGGTTAATCTAAATGTTGCACTCCATGCCCTTGCATATGTCCTTACCCCAAAATATTATTCTCCAATTTGGTAGGCCCAACCCGCACTTGGGGGTGAAGTTAGGAAAAAACCACACATAGAGCCATAGGTGCAAAATGGGTATATGCTTACATTAGACAAGTTGGTCCCTAATGAGGAGGAGTGTTCTCAAGTACGGAGTGAATTGAGCGAATAAATCAGTGAGCATGGAGTCTATGGTACCCTGCATGCAACCAAAGATCGAGATAGATTGGATCCTATCCGTTGGTGGAACATGTATGGAGATGGAGACTCATACTTGCATAAATTGATGGTGAGGGTTATTTTATCACACCATCGTAGCTGGGCTACTATTCTTGCTGAGCAGATATCTGCACTTTTCAAAGCTTTGCTTTTACAGAGATTAGCTATGATGAGCTTGTTATTTGAGATCACTTATGGATTAGAGCAGTATATTGTATCAAACTTTTTGCCAAGGCTGAGCCTTGAGAGCTTAGATTTGATTACCGATGTGACCCTTTGTTCCATACAGTTTCAGTTCAGTGCCCAGTGATATTATTGCAGCAGTGTTTCAGATGTTTATTGATGATTATTATGATATGATATGACCTATCGACTTCTGATTATTGGCTTTGGATTATTATCTTGTTGTTTTAGTCATTTTCATAACATTGACTTGGTATATGATTCATGATGTGGTAATACTATTTTAAAAGGAAATATCTTGGATGATGTTATAAATATAAAATGGATGTATTACTTGCACACTTAGGTTTTCTGACAATACTCATCGGTTTCATTACCCTCCTATGAGCATAGATATGGTATTTCCTGACATCCTTGTCTGCTAGCTTAGTCACCACATTCGTTTGACTCCATCCATCCATGACCTTCCTGATTTGGCTTTCACCCTTGACTTTCCTTCTTGACTTCTTGACACTGAGGACTTCCCCATTTCTACCTCTGTGTTGGACCAAATCCATGTTTGTTTTGTGTCTCGGCTATGAGTTGGTGACAGAACTTGCCTTTGGTGAGTTGGATTGTATGCCTAAATAATTCTGGTCGGTTGTCCCGATGTTTGGCACTGTGCAGAACTCCCCCTAGTCACTTGAGATGTTGTTGGCTAAAACTGAAAGCTCATGTACTACTTGTATTGGAAATGTATTATGAAAGCCTGTGAACTTAAAATTCTAGAATGTGTTTCCTAACACACGTGAATAAAGGCTATAGCAATGAACTGCTAAAATACCCCACGAAGGGTATACAAAGGTCCAAAAAGCAATGGTTACTCAAACGTTATATCTATTAATGCTGACCTTGTAAATGTGAATATGCCCCAAATGCAAGCTGGGATTAGTTGTGCTTCTTAGCACATGTGAAATCCCAGAGGGGTGATATAGGACAAAAGGCCATGCAAATGAAATGAATGATCCTAATGAACCTAAATCAACTTGATGCAGACATGACGCCTAAGTTGAATAAGCACTCTCTAAACAACTTATCCATTTGTGAGGCACAACCCTTCCCTTTGTTATTTTGTCAAGCATAGAGTGTAGCTCCCCCTTTCCTTGTCCAAAGTGTCACTTAGTTGAGTTTGGTCAAGTCATCCCCTTTTTCCTAGCCTTGTCCTTAGCCTTCATCCTAGCTAGCAGTTAGGCCATGTCCAATGGGTGAGTCTGTCATTAAAGCTTTTGTACAAGTAAAATATAAATCAGATTGAAATATATATTTGTATTAACTGCCACGGAATGATGTTTATACTTTAAGTTAGGCTGTGGCTTCGATTAAAGGAAAATGTCTTAGTCTATTGTTATAATCTTGTCATTGGTTATATTTTGACCAAGTAAAACATAGTTTGACCATGGTCATTCTTGGGATCCATGATGAGATGGACCACTTATGCTTATGGATGATGATTTCTGGTCCCACATACACTTATTGATGGTTCCATGTGTTGGAAACATGCTTCAGATGATGATTGATGCAGCTGATCAATTTTATTAATATTTCCAGATCATCATATTTTACACTGTCCGGGTATGGTGGGCCATGTTGATGACCACTCAGGTTATCATGAGGTGTATGAGTACTCATCTTTGGTGGATTTTGGTCTTCTGGATCCATTGACACACTTATCATTCAGTTCCGGGCACTTATGACGATGATAGTTGCATTTATCCACCTGTTGACCAGTTTTGGGCATGCTGATCCAGCGTGTCTAGTAGAGGCTTGGAGACCAGTCGTTGCGTAGGGAGCTGTGTAGGAAGGGGGTGGTGCAGCCACTTGTTTTTACCATTATCCCCCCCTTGCAGACAGCGTGGTGCACTCAATTTGACAGCGCAGGCACCCTAGGTGGCATTTTGGGCAGTTTCGCGGTTTTTAAGGAGGATTACAAAATGGAATAAAAGGGTCACCGATGAATTCAATTTGGGAAATTGAGGCAAGGTTTTGGCACTTGGTATTCTCATAGGTCTTCCAGGGTGAACCCCCCATCTTCCAGATCAGTTGGCATCAGTTAGTGGGGTCCACATTGGCCACAGGAGGCCTTTTACGGCTTGTCTCTCTTAGTTTTGGAGACAAGATTTTGATCATTTGTGTTATTTGGACATATCTTAGTCCTATTATTTTATATTATTGTGCCATGGGGACGAGCTAGTGAAGGATTGATACCTCCTAGACCCACCATGTGCCTCTTGAGTCATGTCCATGTCATATTTGGTGGGCCCATGTTACTTAGCCCCCTTTGAGGCATGACGTCACCCTCCTTAGAGACTTTTGAGGGATGATGTCACCCTCCTTTTGAGTGATTCATGTGATATATTGTTAGGCTCATCTTAGCCATTGATTATTATGTTGTATCTTTTGATCTCAACCACTCATTTCAAAAAGTGGTTTTGTGGTTTAAGGTTTTGGTCTTTATTATCCTATATGAGGAGACACCCCCTATTGTAAAAGCTATCTAGAGATTTTGGCTCTTGGCTATTGGAATAAAAATAATTTCTTGGGCATCTTGGATCTTGGAGTTGGAATGCTTGTGGTGATTGTAAATGCTTCTTCCTCTGCACTGACAGACATTGGTGGCCATCTTGGATTTTATCTTCAACTAACATTTTTTGCAGGCAAAGAAGACGTCTTGGTGCAATTCACATGGTGGAGAGGCCTACCCTGCTCGTTTCAACAAGTCGTTTTGGGTGACAAGGAGCTGTTTTGTCTTTGTACCAACAATTTTATGTTTCTACATCTCTTTTCTTACATCTACTTCCATTCTTGATTGATTGATTGATCTTTGTGTCCTTGATTGACAGGAATAGGGAGGCCGATTTGATTGAAAGAGGCAAAATGTTGACAAGAAGGGCTTCATCAAGTTTGGCATTTGATCTTTGTGGGAAGTAATCCTCGTCACAAGCCTCTTCTATCTTCATTTTCCAAGTATGTTCCATGAGGTATGATATTCTTTTATCCTATCCATCTACTCTCTTAGATCACAAAACCCTCATTTTTATACTTTTCTAGATCTACTTGGATCTAGCTTTGGTTTGGGGATAATATTTAAAACCCACCTCTATAGCATCCACAGAAATTCAAATCCATAGTTTGGTGGTGATTGGCCTCCATTTGACCCATTTCCCAAGGCACCTAGCCCTCCTTGAGGCAATTCGCAATCCTTGAGGAGAGCTAGTGGGGCTAGTTACAAGTTGTGGGTAGGTGAGATCCCAATTGATTTGCATAGATCCACCTTGATAACCTACCCCTAGTGCTTCACCGCTTTGATTTTTTCCTTGTGGACCCCATTCCTCATTTTGAGGGTTGAGCCCCTCTTGGGTCATTGAGTGATGCATTTTAAATCTTAGATCTATGGAGATATAGCTCATATTGGGGCATGACATTTCAAACCCACCTTGATAATTGCCTGAACTACCCCGATCTACATTTTGGTTAAATTTGGACTCCATTTTCCCTCTCAAATCAAGGCACTAGACTCCCTTGGGTAAATCGCACTCCTTGGGGTTAGTGTTCTTTGGTAGATCCCATATGTGGTGGGTGTTGCCTATTTCATCCTAGATCCATAGATCCACACAATTGCACACCCCTTAGTTCCATCACACCCCTAACTTCACCTTGTGGGCTCCACTTGGACCATTTCCCACTTTTTAAGGAGTGGGCCCCACTTGTGTAATTTCATGGTACTAGATCTCTCCTTTTTGAGCTTCATAAGTGGCCCTAGTCATTCATTGGTTGAAACACTTGCCACCTCCTAAGCATCTTCAACCGCACTTAAACACTTGGGTCCACTTAATCTAACTCACTCATTGGTTTCCGTAACTCAACTTACACATTTCCCTAGGAATCTTTGGGTTAGCTAATCTTCATCGATTGGCTAGGGTCTCCCCCTTGGTCTTGAATTGTATTGATCTAAAGTGAAGAGTGCCTCGGTTATCGTGACACCCAGCTTGCATTGGGAACCGTTGAATAGTTTAGGTCACCTCTTTAGTTGTTTGTCTCCTCTACCATCCCGGATGGGATACCTTTAGGAACAATTACAAGTTGTGTGATAACAAGTTCTTTCATTGGTTGTTAATAGTTCATCTGCAAAGAGGTGTTGGAGCACCTACAACTTCATCCACAATGTCAAGAGAAACAATTTGAATGTAGAACGTGCAAACAGTTTGGTTATGTGCACTACAACTTGAGGTTGTTGTCCCATTATCGTGAGGCGGCCAAGAATGATAGAACATTTTTTACTTGGGACAACAATCCAAAGGAGGCTAATTTGGAGGATAGAGCCATAGCATTAGATCGCTTGGAGGCTGAACTATTGGGTGATCATGATGGTGATCCAATTCATACTACAAAGATGCTACCTCCAACCAGCAGCAGGTTTCCAGATGCAGGAGTTTTGCCTTTAGATTCACAATGTCCAACAATCAGTGGGGGCTATTCATCTTCTTCTCATGTTCCACGATCACTTCCAACGGCTCCTATTCCACCTAGACCACGAGAAAACAAATTGGAAGTTTCTCGTGGCAAGCGAAAAGCTTAGTAGATACTAGATAGTATCATAGTACTTTGTATTTCATGTTTATTATGGCCTATTTTGTAAACATTATGGCCTACTTTGAACTTTAGTCTTTGACCTTTGAATCTTGAACGATTGAACCTACCGTTGAAGTTTAAACTTTAAATTTTTTATTGCATCCTACAACTCTTTGGTATTGAATATGATATTATGATGCTTTGTTTCATTTCATGGTTGATGTTATCTGTTAGAGTTTGTTGATGGAAAATATTATATGTTGAAATTTGAAGGTTGATGTTGTTGATGATTGATGATTGATCATTTAATGACAATGTTATAAGTTATAGCTCCTAGATGATTGATATATCAATATGTGTACTAAATGGTTATATGAATATCTATGTTTTCATGTTTTCTATAGCTAATTTGGCATAATACATGTTTTTAATATATATGCATCAAAATATATTAAAATATATATTATATAAAAAACGCTCCCAAAACAGAAGCTTTTGAAAATTTCATTTTTCGCTACAGCTCCACGCTCCCAACAACATAGGTAGAGAGTCAAGTGCAACAAAGACAGAACCAGAGGCTGGTGACAAAAGGAAAGCAGCAAATGCAACGCAGGGACAAAGAAAGAATTTAAAGGCATAAATAGCCAATATGAAGTGGCTCGTGAATGAGGAAACTACTCCAACTTACCTGCCAGAAGTCGAGGAAAAGAGACATTTGAATATGTCAAGGGCGCAGTTGGGTAAATTCTACGTTGTTAGGAGCGGGAGTGAAGCGGGGAGCGGGGAGCAGGAACGGGAGCAAAAAGCGAAATTTTTAAAAGCTTCCGTTTTGGGAGCGTTTTTTATATAATATATATTTTTATGCGTAAAAATTAAAAAAAAACATCTATTATGCAAAATTAGCTATAGAAACCATGAAAACATAGAATCTAGATATTCATATAACCATTTAGTACACATTGATATAACATTAATCATCTAGTCTTCTAGATTCTAGGAGCTATAACTTATAACAGTGTCATTAAATGATCATCATCAAATCATCAATCATCAATCATCAACAACATCAACCTTCAAATTTCAACATATAATATTTGCCATCAAACTAGACCATAATGTTTACAAAATAGGGCAACCGCCAAAATAAACATGAAAATGAAATACAAACTACAAAGTAGTATGAATCTACTAAGCTTTCTGCTTGCCATGAGTACCTTCCAATTTCTTTCTCGTGTTCTAGGTGGAATAAGTGCTGGTGGAAGTGATCGTGGAACATAAGAAGAAGATGAATGGCCCCCACGGGCTTAACTTGGACGTTGTGAAGCTAAAGGCAAAACTCCTACATCAGGAAGCTGCTTCTGCTTGGAGGTGGCATATTTGTACGAGTAGTCTGAATTGGATCATCATGATCACCCAATAGATCAGCCTCCAAGCGATCTAATGCTATGGCTCCATCCTCCACATTAGCCTCCTCTGGATTGTTATCACAAGTTAGATATGTTCTATCATTCTTGGCTGCCTCACAATAATGGGACAACAACCTCAAGTTGTAGTGCACATAAACCAAGCTTTCTGCGCGATCTACATTCATACTATTTCTCTTTACACTGTGGATGAAGTTGTAGGTGCTCCAACACCTCTCTGCAAAAGAGCTATTAACAACCTGTGATAACACCCTCGGCGCCAATTTATGCAAATATGTGGCTCCAGAGCCATGCATGTTCCACCAAAGGATAGGATTCAATCTGTCTCGATCTTTGGTTTCAAACAAGGAACCAAAGCGTCCATGCTCACTTATGTATTTGCTCAATTCAGTCCGTACTTGAGCACACTCTTCCTCATCAAGGACCAACTTGTCTAATGCTTGCATATACCCAGCAACAACCTCTGGATCTGTGTGGGGTTTTTTCCTAACTCCACCCCCAAGTGCAGGTTGGGCCAACCAAATTGGAGAAAAGCATTTTGGGGTGAGGACATATGCAAATGCATGGAGTGGAACATTTAGATTATCCCACCTTTTGACCACATGTTTATGGATATGGTCATACAAGACTGCATCTCTTTGCTCAACAATGTCTTTGATTTGACCAAGCATGCTATCCATCTGCTCATATACCTCCCCATTCACCGGCTGATCTGTATCTACAAAATGAATCATGTTATAAATTGGCTTGGTGAACTGCAGAACATACATAAACTGTGACCAAAAATGACCTTCAAGAACGATGTCCTCCACCTCCTAAAAGTCACTTCTATCTGATGCACTTGCAGCTCTGTCTTTCAATTCCTACCATGGATCACTTGAGACCATACTAGCCAATGCCTCTCTTACCTTCAAAAGCCTCCTGAAGGTGAGGTAGTAGCTAGCAAATCTAGTCTTTGCAATCTTCAATAGCTCCAACTTAGAGTGATTGCAAAAAATGTGGTGGGCCATGCTATGATTGGTAATAAATTTGATCATTTTCATACCTCTCTTGTACAAGGCACCAATCCATCGATAATTATTGTCCTTCATCTTAACAATATCATGCATCAAAAGGTTCAATGTGTGAACCAAACACCCTGACCAAAATATGTTGGGATACTTATCCTCAATGATTGCTCCTGCTGCCTTACAATTAGCAGCATTATCAGTGATGCTTTGAATGACATTGTATGGCCCAATATCCTAAATGGTTTTAAGTAAAGGTTGTGCAATATTAATAGAGGTCTTGTGGCGATCCGAGTAGTCATGGGCTGAAAGGAAGATCGCACCGCTAGCAGAAACGCCAAGAATATTTATCAATGGCTTGTTTAACATTTGTCCACCCATCAGATACAATGGATACCCCATAGTTGGACCAATCATTTGTGAACTTTCCAAGAGCACTATTGATTTTGGCTCTAGCATTGTCATACCCAGGGATTTTGTATCCTTGAGGGCCACCATTGATGGCTTGTACCATTTCAAGCCAATAGGGTGAGCGAAGAACATTGAATGGCACACCACATGCATAGAGAAACCTATAAACGTTTGAATCCACATCATCTCTACAACCTTGGTCAAGGAAATCAGATAATGTTCTTCGTATAGGCAAGACTCCATGGGGAGATGAGGCTCCTGATCGAGACGATGATGATCCATCTCCACTACCAGACATGCTTTGTGGGGATTCAGAATCAACCCTCGATCTCTTGGAGTTGTTTTGAGCGGCCTCTTCTTCCATCATGTATTTGCTTCTCTCTTTAGCTCCCACTTTGTCACAAGTTTTGACTCCATGAGACTTACATCGCATGGCATAACGCCACACAAATGCTTTCTCACCCGGGTATATGAACCTGTTTATGTTTTCCCACAATGGGGGCATGCAAACTTTGTGGTTCCAACCCCCTCTCCCTCCCCCTTGCCTTGTCACATACTTCCACAAAGGTGTTGTGTCTTTTTGTTTTTGCCCCACATCACCCTCATCCTCATCCTCATCATCATCACCCTCATCCTCATCATCATCACCCTATTCCCCTTCCTCCTCTTCTCCTTGGTATGCATCACTCTCTACCTCTTCCCCCTCATCACTACCACCACCACATCTACTTACCAACACCATCATAATGAGAAGAAGTGAAATGAAAAACCAAAACCACATACCCATCATGTTTCTTGATTCAAGATGAGAGTCACTTTTTCCCTGCAATAGAATGATGGAGAAGAAGAAATTGGAAAGAGTAGGAGAAGAGAACATTGCAAGTTTTCCATTTTTTAACATAGTGAAAAAAAATTGCAAAAAAAAACAAAGATGAGTTTTTAGAGCCTACCTTTTAGCTCTTCAATGGTGGTTGAAAGTCTCTATGGAAGCTTCAATCTCCCTTGCAAGCTCTCCCCTTCAATATCCCACTCAAAGCTCAAAGCTCTCAAACAACTAGCAAACTCACTCCAAGCTCAAACTCTTCCCAATCAAGCAAATGAGTAATGGAATGAGTCCAAACGGACTCATTCACCCTTTATTGGCCCAAAGTGACCTAGCCCACCAAAAAAAATCCTCCAAAAAAATACAAAAATCGAAATTTTTTTTTCATGAATTCACCCTGTCCACGAAATCGACCTCGGGAGCGATTTCAGGTTCGATTTTTAAGCCCAGGTTCAATGAGGGTTCGATCCGGAATCGACCCGGAAGCGACGATTCCTCAGCGAATTAGAAAAATCCAGGGATCATTTTTTTCATGCCTAGTTCGCGAATTACGGAATCGATTTCGGGCGGAATCGATGAGGAATCGCGCTTCCGGAATCGATTCCTCATCGATTCCGTCCGGAGCACGAATTGGGATCGATTCGGTGGGGGTCCCAGCGATTCCCAGTAGCGTAGGGTAAATTAGTTAGCATCTTGTGTCCACATACATTAATGAGTTGAGTAGTTGAATAGTGAAGTAGTGGGAGCGGGGCATGTTGTGTGCACCCTATAAATATGTAATGGGTTGGAAATTTTGGGGTTGGTTAGTATTTTTGGTCTTTTTGGTACAGAAAAATGGAGAGTCTAAATAGTTTTTGGGTTTTGTGTCGAAGATATTGTATACTATAAAGGAGAGAGTCGCATGATCTGCAGGTTTTTTGCGTGGATCCATTGTAAAAGAGAAAGAAAAAATCTGTAAGTTGTTGATGCAGACATGAAGTTCTTATTTACCGCGACTCGTGAATAAAGAAAAGTGCTTCTGTGGTTTTCTCCCAGTTGGGTTTCCACGTTAAAATCATGTTGTTCTATTTGTGTGATTGATGATATAATGTGTTGTGTTTTTCTGTCACTTTCTGCATAATAATGAATGAATGTTATTAATGGTTGAATTTATGAATAAATGACATGGGTACTGTACAATTAATGAATGGATGTTACAGTTAGTTAAAAGTTGTGTGTGGAATCCTTGTGATCTGTCGAAGTCTGGAATGTTATGTTTGGTATAGCTCCGTCTCACCCCTTCGCTACTGTAGAAATCTAGTTCACGCAGTTTCAATATGTACCTTGCGTGAGACTTCACCTACTTCACATGTGATGCCGAAAGGGTTGGTATCTTGGGTTTTGTTGGTGATTAGTAAGTGAACTCTGGTTGAAGTAGATTTGCGACAACATCTTGTTACTCTTAGGATCATCTTGTGTGTTGGTTTGTTGAATTTTGAAAAGTATTTGATACAAAACCTAGAAGTAACATTTAGAATAGATTATAATAGATAAAAGTGCCTTTTGATTTGAGAGTTCTTGCTATAAGGTTGTATGGGAAGGTTATTGCCAAGTTTAGGAACTCTTAGTGTTGGTCAGAAAAAATTAATTATAATATAGAAGTCAAGCAAGGTTTTCCCATATCCCCTACCCGTTTTGGTATTTACATTGAAAGGCTAGAGAGTTTATTCAAAGCAACATGTTGTGTTGGCACAAATTAGGGTGGTATAGTCATCATATTTCTTCTTTATGTTGATGCTATTGTTATTATGGCGAGTAGTCCCTATGGTTTTGACAAGAAACAAAAAATTCTTAAGTATTTTAGCTCTAGTATGGGTATGACCATTACCACTGACAAAACAAAGGTTATGATAATCAAATGCCAAAATATCACTTATGGTAATTTCATGTAAGACAACAACAACAACTTGGAGTAAGTGACTCAATATAGATATCTCGGAATCGATCTTCATCATAAGCTTAAATCGAACAATAGTATTGAAGAAATAATTAATGGAGGATGTAAATTAGCTTATTATTGACTTCAAAATAGTTGTAAACTTGTAGACCTTGGCTTTTGGTTAGGAAGAAACTCCTCTTAAAGACTCTAGTCACTCATGTTATCTTATATGGTTGTGAATTTTGGCGTTGTAGCATCTCTGAAGAATCTTGGAGAATGAAAGAACAAATCCAAAAGCGCTTTATAACATATAATCTCAAAATTAAAGGCAATACACCATGTCTTATCCTTGTCATACAAGTCAATCTCTCCCCGATTGAGAGCATGGTTATGACTAGGTACCTAATGTACAAGAACAAGATATACAACATAGGAGACAATATGCTTCCTAAGATTTCTTCATACTGTATTCAAAACTACCTGCGACTTATGCCAGGTTGGCATAAATATGCCATGTCCTCGCTAAACCATTGGGGTACTCTGCAGACTAGCAATAATATTAAAAGTATTATTACATCCAAATTTAAGAAAAATATGTGGTGCGATAAAGAGTTAGAAGATAAGTGAAAATTAAGATCTTATAAGGAGCTCATCAGCCCTAATATATAAGATAAAAAATATCTCTCTATTTGCATAAAGAAGAAAATCAACATTACTAAAATAAGAACAAGCTCTCGTGACCTCCATAGTGAAAGATGGCACTGGACAATTTCTAAAACACCGTGGGATGAAAGAGTTTGTCATCTTTGTGATACAAAGAGGGTTGAAGACAAAAATCACTTTCTCATTGAATGTCTTGGATACTCCCACATTAGAGCACAATTGCAAAACATTTGCTACAAAAAAGACCTTCTATGGTGATTTAGGAATGCTTCTCTTAAAGTTTTTTAAGTATAGAAATAAAAATCTAAGAAAACCAAGTGACTCCTTTTCCTTTTAAGGTCCGATAGACCAAAGTTGGGTCTCAATGGGCGTTAATAACTATCATCATCATCAATAATTTGTTATTCTAATCCACCTTGATACTTTTTTCAGATTAGTTATTTGTAATTTTATATTATTTTAATAATCTTAAAAATATGAGACATTTTAAACTTATTAGTTAAAAAAAATCCAAACTTCACATTTATCAGAAACTAATCTAATTATCAAGTTAAATTACTAATTTTAATATTAATTTCTGGTATACAATAACAAAAAATAATCCAATTGATAAACTTAATTACTTATTTAGTATTAATGAAATATTTGTTATTTCATATAAGTTTAAAGAAAAATAACTATTTACTAAAAATGTTCTAAAAAATTGCACATATATTAATAAAAAATTGCACCTTAGTGTCTTGCTGGTTGGTTGTATTCCTTGTGCCACTTTCTTGTGAATATTTTTGATACTTTTCCAACATTTTCTGCATGCTTCACATAACACATATACATAAAATATCATCAACTTTTTATTCAAAATCAAAGAACCATCAACAATACCATGTTAACAAACAAATTGATATGAAAATAATGCAAAAAAATATTATCTATAATTAAAATTAGTACAAGGAATATGTTTGGTATTACTCCACAAAACCAGTAAAATTATGAAGACATTATTGTGCATGAATTTACATACTATCTCCTAAATTTGTTTAGGAATTGCATCCAATGTTTTTTTTTAATATACCATTCTAATGTTGTACTTAGACGCATAAGAAACACTATTAACTTAATGGATCCATTAATACACACAAGGGATCCTACTCATATAAACAACACTTACACATATAAGTAATGAACCATTACACATAAGTAATGAACCATTACACATAAGTAATGCACCTACATTACTAACAGACCACGAAGTGGGACAATATTTAATTGCCTGATCCTAAGGACACACATAAATTATCAATTTGTGTCCACAAACTTACAATAATAACAAATGTTGTGGATTCCTATGATCACACTTAAATTATCAATCTATGTGCCTGAAATTTGAAGTGCTGCACATAGTATATGCAACTAAAAGGTTTTTAATTATTGATATGTATTGTATAACTATGATAACTACTACTGAATGTTGAGTAAACTACCATGGATATCGAAAGAAAATTAATTATTCTTTGGCATTAAATGCCAACAACACCACTGATTGCATATTTGTTAAAGAAATATATTTTACAATCAACTTAACCATTTGTGACCTTAACCGCATTAGGTTTAACCATTTGTCTATCAATGGACCTTAATCTCATTAGGTTTAGATACCTAGTAAGCTTAAACTCAGTGATTTCTCAATTTTTTCAATATTAAAGGGCACCTAATTATTCACTAAATCATTCTATGATGTCATAAAAAGATTCAAGGGCACTTTAGGATTGTAACAATTTATTAAGCAATTTGTTGTTATGTATGTGTTGTACTATTCTAGGTAGACTTAGTCTTATCTCAAAGAGGGGTTTCCCAATCCATAGTAAGCTTAAACTCAGTGATTTCTCAATTTTTTCAATATTAAAGGGCATCTAATTATTCACTAAATCATTCTAAGATGTCATATAAAGATTCAAGGGCACTCTAGGATTGTAACAATTTATTAAGCAATTTGTTGTTATGTATGTATTGTACTATTTCTAGGTAGACTTAGTCTTATCTCAGAGAGGGGTTTCTCAATCCATGGTCAGCACTTTTCCATTTAATTTGGACAAATCCCAAAAAAAATTAGAGTTGTTCTAGTTTATGTTTTATGAGTCACTGATTTTTTTGGTCATTCTAAATTAAATTTAATAAAGAAATTAGGCTTCTAATTTAATTTAAATTAACAAATTAAAATTTTGAAAATTTTTGAAGATGTGAAATACCTAAATATAGATATAAAAAGCAATTTTACATTGCATGAATTACCCTAACCCACTTTGACATCTGACCAGCATGCCTGAACTTTAACAAATTCCCAGCTATCTTAACAAGAAAGCAATAATCGACAGCCAAAAGTTCATTCAGAGAACGGAAGGATCCATCAAAAACCCTAACGTGCAAAATCCAAAGTAACGGCAAGCATATGGCTGACCATTCAGCAGTCAACACCCAAACAGTAATTACCAAAACGTTTGGATAATTATTCTACATAAAACGTGTGAAACAATCGAGAGAGCAGTCAAACATTTTGAGGGAAATACAGATGAACCATCCATACCAGGAACTGGAGAATTCGTAGAGCTTCCCTCTGGGGGAGAAAACAATAAGTCCCATTTCGACATCGCAAAGCACAGAGAGCTCGAAAGCTTTTTTCAGTAATCCATTCCTGCGCTTAGAAAACGTAACCTGCCTCCTAATTGTGTTCTCGATTTTCTTCAGCTGGGTCTTTCCCCTCCCCATTATCCACCTCCGGTCTCCTCTTATTGACCTCCAGGCAATCAGCCACAGAGCCTCAGGTCAGGGAATCAGAACAATCCCCCAGTAGAAAGAGACAGGGGGTTAATATGAGACACAATAATACCTAGAAAGAGAGAGGGGGTTAATATGAGACCCAATAATACCTTCCAAAGATAACCCAACAAGTTCTTAAACGGCGGAGTCTGACATTCCAAAAACAGGCAGACAAAAATATAGTTATTACAGGAACTTACTCCCCATCTCTCATCCGAAGACGAGGGATACTCATCAACTTCTACTCAGAAAAGAAATCGATCTACCTCTATCCCGTGTAAGTACCGGCCCATGGGCCTGATTAAAGTAAATTTCCAGTACAGTTTCACACATATTCTGTCAAAGACCATAGCCCCTAAATGGCATAGCCTAGATATAAAGTCCTCTCGTTCAGAAAAATATAAACCTACACAAACAGCCAGTACCAAAGACAATGACAAGAAAATGTCACTAATGTCGGCCGACTTATAAATTCTGTATATACTTTTCAGTTAGAAAAGGGTACGTATTGCTTAAAATGACAAAATAGATTTTCATTGCTCGTGTCCATCTTAGTCATTGCCTTTCCTAAAGGCGTGTGATAACTGGCACTCAAATTGCCGGCAAATGACGCAATAGATTTTCATTGCCCGTGTCTATCTTAGTCGATGCCTTTTCTAAAGGCGTGTGATAACTGGCACTTAAATCGTCTCCCGCAGGTAACAGAAAAATTTTCGGCGAGGTACAGTTTTATCTTTTTTCGTTATTTTTTTGGAATTTTGACAATCTGAATCATCTTAAAATGAGCCAAAACTTTTAAGAGCACACTTCCATGGTATAATTTGACAGTAAATAGGGTGAAACTATGATTCCATCCATTTTTATAACCAGATCTAAGAAACAAATCGCTAAAAAAGTAGAGCTATTTGAGTGACAGTTATCCCACACCTTTCCTAATGATCTTGCTTTTTCTTCTTAGATGTTACAAAGATATTTTGGTGGGTTCATTTTCTACTTTTGTTTTCTATATACATTGTTTTGGGAGGTGAGACGCTATGATGAACTCGTACATATGTTTATGGTGTAGTCAAATTCTATAAAATATATATTTTACAATTTGTATATACAACATCTCATGAGCGTAGAAGGCCATGAAGACTGATATCCATCTTTATAGTGTGATGAGAAGTGTTGAAGTAGTTTCTTTGAGTACTTTACTTTGAATGATTAAATTATTTTGGATTCTTCAGTCTAATTTATTTTTTTATTAACATTAAGTCTACAAAAAATTTACTCTATTGTGACAGTTTAAAAAGTCTTGCCAAAAATATTGGTTTAGCATCCTTTACTATGTAACACTACCTTGTTTCAGTTGCAAAGGCTTGACCAACATGTGTCTACATGTAACAAACTATGCATCTTCACTTATAGTCTACCCATTACTATGCTCTAAGTTACAACTATTAGCACTTCAACAAAGTTCTCCAATGCATATACAAGTCTTAACACATCCAAGCATACTTTAATACTTAGCCAAATCACGTCAACACTTGAATAAATGTGACATTGTAAGGAATAGTAGCATCCAATATGCAAAGAAGTCGCAACACCAGATGATAAGGTGCCATCCAAGGTAGATCCCAAAATCTTTATTAATGAGGAATGCTACAACATGGTACATAAGGGAGTTTGGCCTCTATCTATGGCTCTCTTTGCAAAAGTACAAATAAACTAAGGCACCATTCCCTTAATGAAACCTTGCTTGTACAATTAAACCCCTAAAGCAGCAGTTGGCCTACCTCCTACAAGTCTTCGTCTTCAACACAATATGCTACTGATGTCCAAGTCACTCATTATCCATAACCATAAACATAGCACACCTCTCCACATAGAACACTTCACTTGCTCCATCCTTTATGGTTTTCTAAATACTTTGCATCTAGGTGTCTCAATCATTTCCCTTCTTCTTAGGTTCCTTTTACCATACACGATGCCCAACAGACCCAAAACAAGAATTTACCCATCTCAAATCACCCAACAATTGCAAATACCTCCTCCTTATTTATTTTACATGTCCAAGTCCCAATCAAAACACTCTTTACGCTTTTCACATATCCCCGCTCCTTCTAGTGGTCTGGACTTTTGAACCACTAGTCTTCCATTTCTTTTAAACATTTTCCTTCCAATAAAAGTTACCTACCTTTCAACCTTACACTTCTTAGAAAAAAATTCTCTCTTTCATTATTACCCTCTTTTCGTGCATGGCACTTTCAACTTTTCCCTCCTCAAAAGCAAGCTTCTTTTTCAACTTTACAACCTCAAAGAAAACTCCTTCTCAACCTTTACCTCCTCCATGGACATGCTTATACCTATGGACTTAGATAATGATACCAACACACTTGTTCTTGTTCAAATTATTTTAGAAAGGGATTTACTATACAAATAATTTCATCATTCCCTCAATATTTTTCTACTAATATCATAATCATAATAAAACATGTCAAGTCACATTCTTAGCATGTATGATTATCCCCGTATTCATGCATTCCCTTCCTTTCCACTGATTAGGAATATTTTTTTTTCATGGTCTATGGTAGATAGCCTTTTATATTGTCACTTCTTCATTTTTTTTATAATCGAGGGTACATTCCCTTCCTTTCCATTGATTAGGAATATTAATGGAAAGGAATTTTTTTTTTTCATGATCTATGGTAGATAGCCTTTTATGTTGTCACTTGTTCATTTTTTCATGATCGAGGGTACATGGTTTGTATGTCGTCACTTGCTCATTTACTACCTTTTAGACTGTTTAAATAATTTGTCTTACATTAATGGCGAATAAAATTCTTTAATTTAAAAAAGTTAAGATTTAAATTATATAAAATATTAAATAAGTATTTAAAATTTTGAAAGTGTTTACATTTAACATAAGTATTATCATTAAAAGTGTTTTTGATTAGCAGTACGTGTTAAAGAAAGTTACTCAAACCTATTTACATGTTCTACATTAATATGTGCCTTTTTTGGTGTATGTGCTCTCATGCACATAATAATTGTTAGATATAGATTATTTATAAGGTATTTCTACATGCCAAAATACAAGTTTAGAAGGGGCGGGGCTTCTAGTCTCACGATGCCTATTGACCACCTTTGATTACGAGGGAAGGAATAGCACGAGTAACATCCTCAGGTTGAAAAAATAATTCCAAGTTTAGATATCTTATATGGACTTGCACTATTTTAGCAGTGAATTGGGTTTCCAAATTAGATCTTTTGCCAATTTTGCTTAGTATTATTTTTTTTTGTGTGATTTTACTTCATTTTACTAAATTAATTATTTTATTATTATTTATAAAAAGATTCACTTTAGATAAAATTATTTGATTTAAAAAATTGTTAAAATTTAAATTATTTTATAATTAGTATCTTAAGAATTATTTAAAATTCTGAAGGTTTATACACAAGTGTGATCATTAAAATTTTCTTAGTTGGCAATAAGTATTTCTCTTTAAGTTACCCAAACCCATCTACATATCCATATTTAATATTCCCCTTCTATTTTTATTTTATTTTTCTCTTTGGCAACGCCTATTTCTCCTTAAGCTACCCAAACATATTTACATGTTCTACATTAATATGTGCAATTTTGTGTGGAGTGAACATTGTCATTTTTTGTGTTGTGAGTAATCTCATGCACATAAAATCTTTGAGATATAGATTGTTTATAAAGAATCCCTATGCCAAAATCTTTCACAATATGGCAATTAGCTTTAAGGTGAAATCCTAGAGTTGATGTGATAAAATCATCCATCACTCCATTATTAACATCTCAATTGGTTTTAGTGTCATGCCTTATGGGCCATCTTTTTCTTGTAGTTGTTTTTTAAGGAAAACCTTACAAGATCCCCCCTTATGTGGAATATCTAGATGGAGGGTAACTCAACTGCAAAGATCAATAGTGGTTGCTAACCTTAAGGAATTAGATTAAAACCGATGATATATGGTCTCCTCATTCACAACAAGCCTTGGGTAGATGGTTCAACCGATTCCCTTAACCCTTGGGGATTCTTGTGGTTTTTATCTATGTAATGTTATATGTTAGGAATATAGAGTGATATATACCTATGTTTAGAATGCATTCCTTATTAATATTCCTCTTCTATCTAGGGTTTTTATGTGTTAGCATCATCATTGAGTGCATATTTTGGGAATAATCCTACATGCATAACTGTTGTGAGACTTAAATGGTTTATAAGAAATAACCCACATCAAAAGTTTTCTAATTTCAAAATTGCCTTTGAGGTACACCTCCCCATAGTGATGTAGTTAGAAAAAAGATAAAGTAAAAATTTATTTAGCTTGAGAGTTCTTGAAAGTGTCAATAACCCTATAGATAAGAATGTATTTATAGACAATCCTTTACCTAAATATGGGCACATGATATTATCAATATTGAATGATGATCATCACTTTCAAGAAATGTGAAACCCACTTGAAAATAAACAATTCTTCCAATAGTAAATATCTTAACCAAGTATCAACAACCATATCTAATTGTCTCGTGGCAATTACCTTTCTCTTTATGCATCCTCATTCACATAAGACAACTT
This sequence comes from Larix kaempferi, assembly GCA_027924585.1. Lineage (NCBI taxonomy): Eukaryota > Viridiplantae > Streptophyta > Pinopsida > Pinales > Pinaceae > Larix > Larix kaempferi. Next base: position 20,532,906 of record BSBM01000338.1, on the reverse strand, counting down.
GTACACTTTTGATTACAACTTGAATTTTGTAAATTAATAACCATCAAAAGAGTTTCAACAACTATATCTAATGCTTTTAAATTTTTTATCAATACGAAAAAAACTATAACTTGTTATTCATCAAAAGTGAGAATCAAAATTATGAGCCTTAATATCGATAGTTCGAATAGACCTGAGGTTCTACTAGCTTAAAAACAAAAACAATTCAGAAATACCTTTGCTCAATCCAACATCTAAGCAAACCTTCAAGTTTTACAGTCTTTACTACAGTCTAAACCAAATACACTACAAAGAAGTCTGTACATAACATCTTACAAATCATTTACAGAGCATTTATCAACCATAATGTCATCAACTAATTCCTCGAAGTGCATCAAACCATTCATAATTCCAACTTCCTTCTTGAATAATTTTTCAACTTCATAGTTGAATTCTCGATAGATATGGGTGAAGAGATATGGAAAAAATAAAATTCTAGCATGTCTGCCCATTGATAAAGGTGAATAATGTCCATATTTGAACGACTGACAACCCAACCAATCACCATTTTTGAGTCAAAACAATCTTTAATTTGAAGATGCCTCGTCGTTTAGAATAACACACTAGGCCCCACAAAGAAAGAAGTACATTTTTTGTATTAGTTCCATTACCAACACCCAACCGCAAGTAAAGAGCATGGTTCCTTTTAAGCTAGAGAAACATAACAGCTCCAGAAACACCATCCTTCTCTACCCCATCAAAATATCCAATGGAACTATCCTCATAAAAATATGGCCTAATAAGAGATCTCACAGGCTTGCTACTCTTCACCTTATCAAATTCAAATTATAAACTTATCACTTTATAACAAACAACTATGACAAAAGAACTAATATCCTTGAAGATGTACATGTTTCTAGTGTTCGAGACCTCCCAAACAACAAATAATGGTATCTCTTTAAATTTAACCTTCTTTTGAAACTTGCCATTTTTCCATACATTCCAGAAAAGAGGAACCTTCCCAAGAATCTTGTATTCTAAGGATTATGCATAACTTAGACCACATAGATTGGAAAAAAGGACAGTGAGCAAATATGTGGGATACTGATTCATAATTTGATCTACACAATGCACATATACGTGGACCCGAAAAACATTTGTGAAGGAGTATATCCCAAGTGAGTATCTTATTTTCTAAGTTGATCCAAAGAAAACGTTTTAATTTAATGGGAATCCTCCATTTCCAAAAGTTCTTTTCCCACCATTTTGGATTAGTCATCAAATGGTCTTGAGAGATAGCATCATATGCACTCTTAGTCGATAAAATGCCATTTTATCCAACCCAATCCCAAACCAAAACATCATCTTCAGATAATCTAATTCCAACTTTAAACAACAATAATACATAGCAATTCCATTTCTCTGCAACATTATTAGATAAACCCAGCTCATTGTCCCACAACCAAGGTGGACGAGAAATTTTGGAACTAGTAGACCTCCAAACCTGTGAGAGAAACTAGAAATTTGAAGAATGTAGTTCACATAATAATGAAGCAGACAACTTAGAAGTTCCTTCGGAACCAATAAAAGGATCAATTACAATGGCCACCCAAGATCCATTACCAATCTTCCAACTAAGCCATTCTCCTAATTTTGGAAAAGATCTGGATAAGGCTCTCCAAATTATAGAAGCATTAGAGAAAATATTTATAGGTTCCCTAATCAGCTACACAACTATATCTTTCTTAAGGTATTTATATTTTAAAATTCGGCTCCATAGACCTTCCCCAAAGAGACCTCTCCATAGGCTCTTGATACTCAGGGTAGAGCTGAACTAGTTTAAATTTTTAAGCCCCCACCCTCCTAGCTTTTTTGGAAAAGAAATACTTTACCATGAGGTCAAATGAAAATTTGATGAAGAAATAGTGCCAACCCACAAGAAATGGAACATTATTTTCCTAATGTTGTTAATGACAGACTTCACAATCATGGATAAAGAGAGCCAATATACACGAATACCTTCCAAAACAGATTTAACCAACATAAACCTTCCTTGTAATATCCCCAATTTGAAATTTTACCCAATTTTCGAACCTTGTACTAGTGAAACCCCAAACTGGACCAAATGATCCCAAATGGTTTCGAATTATGTCTAGAGTGGATTGATGTGTATTAGGACACACTAATAGAGATATTATATGCTTTTACACTTTCTAGATACTTCAGCAACCTGCATTTACAACTAGAGAATGAAAGGCAAAAATACTAGGAAAATCGATTTTAAAACCGCCAAGGGTAGATAGCTCCAAATGACTCCAAAGGATTTTGAATTGGGTCTAAGAGATGTTTGAAGGGTATTAGGACATAAAAATGAAGCTGATGGGTGGTTGGACACTCTCAAAATACTTCCACAACATTCATTTAAATTCAGGAGAAATTGGGGAATTTTACTAGTAATTTCGAGGTTCGAACCCCCAAGGGTAGAGATCACTAATGGATTCCCAAATGCAGTACGAACCTCCCAAATTTCAGTACAAAGACATGTATTAGTTAGATGACTTCAATGGGCACCCAAATTCATCATTAATCAGTTCCTAAAGGCTACTGCAACTCTCATAAATCAGAGATTGTAGACATGTCTTCACAGAGGGGGAAATGATAGAAAAATGCTATAACTTGCTATGAAATTTGAGAGAAATGTTCCAAGGACTTGTATAATGTATATGAAACTTCTTCAGTACATTAATGGATCTCCATACAGCAATAAAATCACAGAGATTGACTGAAACAATTCAATACCTCCCAAGTCCTCCTTATCTCAAATTCCATCGAATAGACGCATCCCAACTTGAATTAGGGAGAGATTCTCATGAATGCCACTTGTTCAACTTTTCCCAGCTCTCCTCTTCCATCAATTCGAATGGGGGAACCTTGGCTTCCATAACTTCCCCTTGTGTGCCCTCTTGGAGGATAGTTTTAGCCCTAACATGTCATATATGTCAAATGTCAGCAATCAAGTCTGAACTTTGTCATAAGTGCCATAGAATCTTCATCATTGTTGTCATAAGAGTTAGGGAATCTAGCTCCAAGTGTCACAATTCTTCTAAGATGCCTCTTCCTCTTACATGGGAGTTACTCTTCCACTCCAATTCGACCTTACATGATTCATGCTATGAATAATACCTCCTAAACTCCCCCAAGTATGTTACCCTTCATCTTGAACTTGAATTGGTGAGAGAATCATGCCAAGTGTAGTGGGGAATCTTGCCACATGTGGGTCCCACAACCTCTTATGTGCCCTCATGATCCAACGCCACCTTATCTTCTTTTTATTATTATTTAAATGACCCCTTTTAATGTGAATTTGTAAGTCTAAGGTCATTTTGGGTCTTGTAGCTCCTTTACTCCAACTTTTAATACTTCCACCCCCAACCTAGGGAACTAGTAATTTTCCTCCTTGATAGTTCATTTGGATGGGAATATTACAAACTTTGAATTAGGAATTTCCTCTTAATGTGACCCACCTTGTCCATTTGGATCTAATTTTACATTATTACTAACTTGGACATCATGCTTGGCAATTATTTGACCCTTAGCATCAATTTGACACACTATCATAAATATCGCAAAGGAGATTTTTCCATTGTGACCCAATGAAAAATTTGGGAACATGATCCACCTATATGTCCAATTGTTGATCCTTTTTTCAACTTTTTGGATCAACCAATTACAATCTACAATCATGTAACAATTTGGTTTCAAGAAGTAGCCCAAATATTTGAAACTAGTATCCAAAGTAGTCATATGATACAATAATAGTTGAGAGATTTGGCTACATATACCTTAATCATAAATATTGAGAAGAAACATGGATTTATGAGCACTGATAGCAGCTATTTCAGAGGCTTCACGGAAAATATTGATAATAGCATGAAAATGCCCCCATTCATCTATATTTCCCTTCCCAAAAATTAAGACATCATCCACAAACAATAGATGACTTATATAAAGAGAGTTTCAAATTTTGATACCTTGTAACTTCTTTTCCTTTTTGGCTTCCTCAATAAGACAGCTGAGTCCTTCAATAACCAAGAGGAACAATAAGGAAGATAAAGGACAACCCTATCTAAGCCCCCTACTTCCTTTAAAGAAAAGAAGACAGGGAATCATTGATCAATATGGAAAAATTTGCAGAAAAAATACAAGGCATAATCCAAATTGATACTTCCACTGGGAGATCAATCTCATAAGAATGAACCTCCGAAAAGTCTAGTCAACACGATCATATTCTTTAGTCAAGTCCATCTTAAGGATGGAAACCAGGATATTTTTTACGTTGATAGAATGCATACATTCTTGAGCCACCCCCACTACATCAAGTATCTGTCTAGTATATAAAAAGTCGAACTGTTCCTTAGTGATACTTTTTCTAAGATGGGCTTGATCATGTTATATATAAACTTAGTCAATATCTTCATCATGTTATATTAACTTATAAATCAGATTACATAAAGATATAGGTACGTAGTCATTAAAAGAATCAGGCTTATCTTTTTTGGGAATAAGGGCAATAAAGGTTGCATTCAAATTCCCAGGAACATATCCCTTGACTCTAGATTCTTCCACTACATCAGCTTTGTCTTGACCAACCAGATAAAAAAAATGTAAGAAAAACTCAACTGTCCACCCATCTGGACTAAGGCTCTTAGCCTTGGCAAATTTTTTAAGAACTCCTTTAACCTCATCAAGAGTAACGTCTTCCCCTATCTTCTTTCCTTCTTCATCATTGATAAATCTGGGAAAAAGCCTCAAGACCTATAATTGGGATTCTAAATTGGCATTAGTCATTTGCTTATATATCTCCTTAAAATGACTAAGTGTAGCCTCTTCTAAATATTTTTGATCATTTATCCGAACGTCATTCATATCCTTCAGTTCCCAAATAGCATTGTTAATCCTTCACCGATTTGCGTAATTATAGAAGAATTTGGTGTTATTATTGTTGGACTTAATGTTTTCATTGACAAAAAATAGCATGTTAAACTTAATGTTGTCACTGATGTCAAACATAAGGTTAAATGTCAAAAGGTTGGATTCAATGATTTATGTGTCAAAAAGGATGTTGGTTATGTCAGATAGAATGTTGGCATATGAGATTGTTGGGATTGGTACTAACCTTGAAGCCAGGTTGAATAAGAATATAGAACAAGTCTACAAAGAAGCGCCCAATAATAGAAAGCAAGTGAAACAACCAGAATGACAGAGAATACAGATGACAAGCATGTGGTGTGTCGAAGTGTGCATGTTGAGGTATGCATGTTGAAGCGCGCAAATCGTGGATAAGTCGAGGTAAAAACAGATGAAAAGCAAGTGGTGCATCGAAGTGCGCATGGCGAAGTATGCATGTCAAAGTGCGTAGTACAATTGTCGAGCCGACAAATTGTTGAAGAAACACGGGGTTTCGCCAAATTCAACGAGCCTCTCGTTGTGGTACAAAATCCCTCTTATTCGAATAATCATTGTGCTCAATTGATTCAATTAAGAAAATAAAATAAACACATCGGCTCTTATGTGGCCATTAGGAGTGATATAAATAAACAAGGACTAATGTACTTTGTAGTGGGTGAGTGGCACGTGAGTGTGTGAGACTATGGATATCTGAAGTTTTAATTTTTTGGGGTTAGGTGGAACCAATGACTAGTGGATCAAAAGTAGAGCGAAAGAATAAGCAGAGTGTAATAACCCTAAAATAGTAAAAATTTAAAAATTTTCCCTGACTGTAATAAAAGATATTTAACGACTATGTTTCGCAGATTAACTTCAGCACTGATAAAATGCCCGGTACTTACTTGCGACATTTAATAGTTTCAGTTTCCTAAGTAACATAGTCTCTCTATTTATTCTTTCTTTTAAATCTGCGGAAGCGATGTGTAGGGTAGATAAGCTAATTCTGTCATATTTGTGCTAATGCTCGAGTACAATAATAAAAAGCTCCTTCTTCTATTTTAAGAATTCATGTGTAAATTTATAAAAGTCTAACTGGTACTTCAGGTGAGGTGGACTCTTATTGATGAAAGTTGAGGCCCATGGTGGAACACTGGTGGTCTTAAAAAAAGAAAGGAATACCCCCGGCAGAGCTGCCAAGAGGTAAGGGTACTCTTGGAAGTTTTGGACTTACTTTGCAATACGCTAACGCATCGTCTCGTACCTGTCATGCAGGTGCTACCATGAGGGAAACCCTCATTAATTCCACCATTATATGTTGGCATGCTATGATCGAAGTGTGAATGACTTAGAATGTATTTGGCTAAGGTATGAATGGCTCTCGATGTAATTAACTATGGTGTGGACCTTGGAAAAACATGCCTTCATACAAATGCTTCGTTGGTGGTTTCATAACCTTCTACCATGGCGCTTTGGGTGATAATTGAATCCATTAAATGCTACTAGTTGGGAGATTTACTAACCCATGTGAAGGCGACAAATTTTGGTAACCAATTGGAAAAAGGAAAGAAAATCGATATAGGGTTTTTGGTATTTGCAAACGTGGTCCTTTGTTTTCATTTTCGTCGTGGGCAGTCTCTTGTTGAGCCTGGAGGGTTTCATGCCCTGACCTGAGCTCTGCTCATGGTCAACGCACCATATAGAGATTTAGATGCAGTGTTTGAAGAATAAAAGACAGGTAAAACTTATCCCTACTCAAGCTACGTTTCTCTGCTACATTTTAATCAGAAGTTTGATATGTATCTCAGGGTTTAACTTCGTATTACTTATTTGTTTGACAGGTGGTTGTTGGTATCCCTCCTCTACGTGGCTACTAGTTCGTGGTCAGTACTCTCGACTTTGATGGCGTTGGATGTGGTAAGTCCAGGGTCAACCAACCCTTACCCTTTCCTTTCGCCTATATGGGGTGGTATTGTTTGTAGTTGTTATGAGGAGCTTTTGTGAATCCCCTTTATTTTTGGTTCAATGTAACTTATTTGGAGCTCTAAGAGGTCGTCATTGGATGGACCATTTTTTAAATGTAACTATTTGTAAATGGGAGGGGACTCAACCCTTGGGGGTTTCTCTGGTTAATGTATCAGTTTAGACATTTGTTTCTATGCAGAGGTTTAAGCTTTTGTAATGGAATATTATACTCATAATGTAAAGCCTGGGTTTACGTTTTCTAAATGAATCCCTGAGTATGAAGTAGCATTATGGAATCTCTGCGAAATTTACTGTGTGGCTTGCATATGTCTCATCTCTATATTTTATTTAACGATTAAGAAAAGTAATGTGTGGTTTAATCTTTTGCTTGTGTTGTCGTTGCTTCTATCCTGTAGGTGTGCTTTGAAATGAACTTTCTATGGTCGTTGATGCTTGTGGTTATTTTGTCTGAGTTCTAGCTTATTAATATTATCTTGGGCAATTGAGTTTCTTCCGGGACTTGATCACTTGACCTGAGTCAATCTTTTAATTTTATAAGAAAAACCAACGCTTAGTCTGTAGGATGAATCGTTGAAAAATACTGTTTGGTAAGCACTCCTGCGTTTAAAGGATAATACGAAGCCTAGCTATTGTTTATTGTTGTGCATGCGAAGAGGTCTATGTTCTAATGCCCAAGCATCGGGCACTTTATAAACGCAAGTCTTCATAGCACCATTAATGAGATTCGACCTTCTGACTGGTTTTTTAATGTAATAATAAATGGGTGGCTATGGTTAATAATTCTTTTGCTTTGCTATGGGATTCGATCCTGTCTCGTTTTCGTTGTAGTAGGTAGTGGGTCAATTAGTTGGTTAAAGAATTGATATTAGCCAGAGCCTGATCGTAAGTCGTAATGGTAAGATGAGTTTGGCTTTATCTAGTCTCAAAGACACAGTTGAGGTATCCTATCCTGCGTGACTCTTTCTGTTAAATATAAAATGTTTAACTGGAAGTCTACGTATTGTAATCCTTTGACTCTGTCTATGCTTGCTTGCTTACTATTTGCAAAAAGAATCGTTTTAAGAAAAATGGTAGTTGTCGTGGAAAGAAACATATAACGATATGGTCATTTGGTAATGTGATAAGTTCTGCATTTTGTTTTTGGTTTTGAATGGATGGAACATGGTTCCTAAGATTATTTTCAAATCTTGATATGTGATGCTGCTATGAGTTTCGAAGTCTGGCTCGTTTTCCTGTAAGGGTTAGAAGTTTGAAAAGAATCTTTAGCCAGTTTTGTGGAATGTTGGGGTTTAGAAATAATGCAAAAATAACAATGCAAACAGAACTCTCATCCTAGCTAAACATTTATCTAAACATAAATTACGATTTCAACATTTGAATGTAAAGTAATTGTGGTAAGGAAACTTGATCGTCTTAAATCATAGAAAAGAAAAATGGGTTCAAGGTTTTGATAAGCTTGGATGTCTAGCACAGGTTAGCTTTAGCTAGACCTGCTAGACATTCTGTTGGTTTAAAAATCGGATTTCTGAGCTAATACAATTTTTCTAGCCCATGCCCAAAGGCCCTTGCTCTGTAATTAATATTTTAAACAAGTTGGGAAAAATAAAAACAGTTCTGAAATATTTAAATCTATTTTAAAATTCCTAGCTTCCATTATAACCTGAAAAGAAGTTTAATAGTGCATACCTGGTTGCTTGGTGACCTGCTCCTTTTCTGTAGAGACCTACACACTCAAACAGTAATTAGTGTGAAATCTTCTGAGCTTAGCTGACCTGTTAGAATGATTTCTTAGTTGCATATCTTTGGGGCTACCATGTTCCTCCCAACCATGACCCTTAGACCGTTCCTGGTTCTAACTGGATCCCCCCGAGCTGGTTCCAACATGTAATGAGAGATAGAGGCCCTAGGTTACTTTGCTGGTTCACATCTGGAAATTTTTTATGGGACTGCTTCAGTTCTTGGAGCAAAAGATTCTCTCAAATTACCATAAGAGAATGATAATGAAAAAGATAAGATCCTCAATCTTGGGATCTGCCCTCTTTATGTAGGGGAGTCTTGAATTATGGCTCTTGGAATAATTAGTTTCTTTAAATTAAATAATATAATATTTAAAAGATATTATTTACTAAAATACTTTGTCCTCTTGAAGTAGGACCTCTCCCTTGTTTTAACTATAAGTGATTTTAATCTTCAATCTTTTCATAATAATAATAATAACAATAATTATAATTCCGCCTAAATATTAATACATTATTAATATTTAATAATGTGGCATCCCACTTATGCATAAATATATGTAAAAAAGAATATATATTCTATAAGTAAATAATAACAATATTATTATTAAAGCTCTTAATAACAATATTTAGCCTTGAGGCCTTTAAGCATTTTGTTCTCATAAGACTATTCTTAGTCAATCCATACTTTAGGTTATGGCAATTATCTTTTATTTAATTATTTATCTTCACATGATACTTCTTTTAAACATTAAGGATAAGGTCCAATTCTTTGGACAGTCTTTCGGTAAGCTTAGATAGGCACCTCTAGTCTCTCTCTTGCATGTCGGATTCCCTCGTTTAACATTGTAGTTCCCGCAGTATTTGATGATAGATAAAAGATGAATCATTTAACCAAATTAAATAAATGTGATGAAAGTAGAAGTGCTATTCAGAGTCTTTCCGACTCAACACTTTGATATTTAGTAACCTCGAGTGCTCTTCAGACCCTTTTAACTCAACACTTTCACATGGGCGTTACGCTAGTGCAATTCCAGAGCTTCCTGCTCAACACTAGTGCTAGAATGTGGTTGTTAGGCACATCTAGAATATTCAAGTGGCCTCGGATCCGGTATTCATTTATGAAGCTTGGAGTGCTCCAGGGCTTATGCCTAACACTCAATCTACATCAGGGCTTACTCCCAATACATAAACATTCCTCTAGGTACATCGGGGCTTATGCCCAGTACATTGGTCATCTGTGTGTTTATGAGTCCACGCTCAACACACCACATAAGTCAATCATGTAAAAATCATAGCTCTGCAAAGTAAGTAACAAAATATCATCTCAGTATATTAGGGTTTGTACCCATATCAAAGCTGAAGAACATCATCAAAACATTAGGGCCTCCTTGCCCAGTATACACTCACATAAAGAAGTTAGTCAAGGTCCATGCCCAGTATGTCAATATATAAAAGAATAAATCATAGGTGATAGGGCTCATGCCCAATACTCAAAATAAAACATATTTGCTAGGGCCGTGGCCCAATAGGACAACGTAAAGAGTTAGTCCAAAATTCAGGATATTACACAGAGTCGGTGTATACCCACGTTGCAGTCTCAAAGCAAAATGGAAGATAGGAACCAAGTCCAGTGCGAAGTTATCAGAATCAAGTACACAACCAAGTCGTGAATTGCAGTAATGTAAATCACAAAAGAATGGAAGACAAAAGCAAATTTTGGTATGAAGTTGTTTGATCCGAATCAAGCACAAAGATAAGTTCGCAGTTGTACATAGAAGCAAAGTTTGGTGAAGTCCAAAACTTATTCCTGCCAAGGAAGGCTCAAAATCGAAAGATGTATAAATAAGTGAGTGTAGAGCTATTAAGGATAATTCATAAGACATAGGTGGAAGCAAATGATCGAACCTCGGGGTGAATCCATTTAACGAGATAAAATTACAAAATCATAAGAACAACAAGAAGTAGTATGTAGAACAGGCTGACAGAAAGAAAAGGAAGGAATTACTCAATCAAGTATAGTGAAGCCAAAACAGACTTGAACTCCATAGTTCTGAGGTTGAGCTGAGAACGAATGACAAGATAAATCTTGTCCACAAGCTGGGTCTTGCACCGAGGATTGGATTCCTCACAACAGGTTGGGTTCTGTCTGCAACCTGGAGCTTGCACCGAATATTGAATTCCTCACGACAGGTTTAATTATGTATGCAAGTTGGGTTTTGCACCGAGGGTTGGATCCTTCACCTCTTTGTTGGTGTTGAGAAACCCAAAGATTGCTGTGTTCTGAAACTGATGTACTAAAAGATCTTTCAAATATTCAAAAGCAATTTTGGTGTCTCTGGCTTGTGATGTTTATTGTTTTTTAGTCCAACAATGATTATACATAACAACTATGACATACAAAATAATAGAAGAATTAATTGAATTTATGTAACAATGATTCACCCCCCCTCTCACCGTATTTGATGTGTTCAAAAATTGTCACCATCACACAACCAAATTGCCTTGATTTTTACCCTCCAGGATTCTTCTTCTTGCTTAAGGATTTTTTCCTTTTTAGATTCCAAACTATTAAAATTTTCTTTCTGAGAGGTGGTGAAGAAATCATCATCAAGCATAACTGATAAAGCTTCGATTTCAGCTTCAATCTATACCAAATCTTCTTTATTAGCAACCTTCTTTTTCTTTTCCCATGTCGATACATCTTTCTTCATGAACTTGAGTTTTTTAACCAAACTTTGCATAGGGGAACAAAGTCAAGTTGAGCATAAGAAAGCCAATTTATCTTAACCATTTCATAGGAAGCATTTAATCCTCTAACAAAGTATGATTAAATTTGAACAGTAAGTTCAAAACTCTATGCTAAAAAAAAATTGAAGTACAATAGCCTTGTGATTAAAAACACTGGTGGCTACCGACCAATTCCTGAATCTGCCCATATCCTTCCTTAGGCCATCTAGTAGTAAAATTATTTCTAACCTCTTCGCAATACCCTCCTTGCCCATTCTTCCATTTGACCAAGTAGGAACTAAAACATTCAGAACAACATCAATAAGGTTTGCATTATCAAATATGTTTATGAGATGGTTAGCTAATGGGTCTTTCACCTTTCCCGATCCCCAAATTTAAGTTGAGGATAGAATGAAGTTACGGTCACCTAACAAGATCAAGTAAAGATCATTTAGTATACCAAAATAAATAATATTATCCCAAACCTCATTTTGATCATGATATGCCACATAACAGTTAATTAACTTGATAGCTTTGTCAATCCCTTGAATATTACCCTCCAAAAGAAGGCATACCACAGTTGCAAATGGCTTTAGATTAGCCTTGGTAGAGTTCCAAGACACCAACAGTCCCCGACTAACCACATGCCATCAAAACCAAAACAATTCTAAGCAAGTAAAATTTTAAGAAAAAATTCACAAGCCTTAACACTTGAAGCCATAGTCTCCTATAAGAAAATGATATCAAGATTCACCACCTCCAAGAGACATTTTAAGACGGTTTTTTTAGGGGCACTTTCAATCCCTCTGATATTAAAGGACAATATTATCATTTGAGAACTTGGTCTTGAGGCTTTCCTCCTCTAAGAACACCAATAGATTGGGAAGGAGACCATTGTCAATAGAGAAACCAATAGAAGTGAGAGAAGATGCCAAAGGATTTGTAAATTTTTCGTTATCCCTCGAGGTAACCCCAACATTAGGACTACCCTTGTCTTTTTTACCCTTTTTCTTATGTCTTGTCACATTAGGGAACCGTATGGAAAAAATAGGAATAGATTCCTTCTTCTCTGAAGGAATCCCATAAAATATGGGGATAGGATCTTTAAACATCACTCCAATGTTATCTTTCCTACAACCAAAATATGGAGTAATAAAGGAGATATCATTCATATTTTCAGACAAAGGAGAGGCTGAAATAGTGATAGGAAACCATGGAATACTACCGAAAGAGATAGGAGCAGCAACCAAAGGGGTAGTAACGATTCCTAGGCTCGAAATTGTGACACACAACAAACTATCAATACCCCTAGAGTCATTCACAATATCATCCATCTTAGAGAGAATTGAGGAAAAAAGAGGAGTAACATTCCAAATCCCTGGTAGAAAAACCGTGGTAATCGGTTCATCTAATACAATATTTGGAGGCCCAATCGGAATTTTGGCAGCATAGGGCTAGTTTAAAATATATCAAACCCTGAAGACATAACATTACTCAACTAGACATCGTCAGAAAGAGGTAGCTTCATAAACCTTAAGATTTCGTCTCGAGGAATAAATTTCAATAGAATAAGTAAAAAGTTTTTCAACTTACCCACAAATTGCAAAGCAAAGTCCAAATCTAGCGGCAAAGGTATATGACTGTCATCCAACTCTTCAGATTCACCCAAAGAAGAAGCAGATTCAGAAAGCTCTAACTGAGATGTCAGAGAACCTTTCGGACATCTACTACGAAGGTGACCCATATGCCAGCATACTAGACACCTAGAAGGCACCATCTAATTGTCAGTACGTTGTATAGAGGATCCTTATGCCGAAACAAATTCGACTTCCTCCGGTAAACCCTCTGCCATTACCATCTCCACCAACACCCTACGAATCCTTTTATCAGTTGCCATAAGGGTTTCTTCTTCCCCCATGATAAAGAGTCCAATGGAGTTTGCCACAACCATAAAGGACTCAAAAGACCAATAGTGGAGAGGAAAACCGACAGTAAAACCCATAAATGGTGTCTCTTAGGTATCTCCTTCCAACATTCAAACCCTGAATGCCAATTGAATAAAACTAAAGATCCAATACCAATAACACATATTTTATCAAAAATCTTATGCATTCTCTCCCCTAAGATAAGCTGGAAACAAACCCACCTATTCATAAGCATGATCACGATAGGCATGTAGTTGATAATGGTCTTCCATTTCTTTGAAATCCAATCAATAATTTCCATCTTGTTCGGTTTTATATACTCAAAACGCACTAAGAGAACCCTAGTAGTCAACCCCATAACTCTATCAAATGTTATATCCTTCACTAAAACGCACAAAGATCTACCTTTCTTCACTTGTTCTGATTTGAAATGGCATCTCCTCCTCGTCCTTCCGCCTTTAGATGGCTCTTCTTTAGCCCGAGAGTTTCATTCTCACCATGAGAACATATTGAAACCCCAACATTCCACCCAAGTGGCTCGTCAAGAGAAGAAAACGTAGGAAGCACAGAATCCGAATTACGTGACCCACAACCAGTTGAAGGAGACTCTTCAGAGACAAAACCCTCACTTAGAGGAGGTCAAAAACGAATAGAACAGGTAAGAAACGGATAGTCTGGGAGTCCTTTGGTGGTAAAGAAGACCCAACATTCAAATGAGACCCCGGAGCGAAGTTGGTATTTGCAAGAAAAAAAAGTCCTATCAGGCCTAAGCTTGCCTTCATAAGTAGAATAATCTATAGAAACCCTTATATTTATCCAAGCCCTATTATTTTTTTGGAAAGAATGAATCATCAATAGATCGCCTCAAGGATGCCATCCCATCAACCACCAATTCAGCGCTTCTGACATTTGATGAAAGAGGGGTCCCATCAACTCAATTGTCAAGATCGAAATAATGACAATTAGTACCCAATAAACCACCGATGGCCTTCCCACGTGGATAAAACAAAGAAACCTTTAAGGCCTATGACTAGGCCCCCAAGAGTCATGTGGCAACCCAATCAATCCAAAAGACAACTACGCAATCAAAGAAAAAACATATCTTATGAATATAAAAAATTCTCACTTTTTGACTTCATTGGTACTAATTCTTCTTTCCAAATGGACTCCAAGTTGTGTCTATTAAAAGACAAACCCTAGGATTTACAACACACTAAAAATCCTCCATCACACTTCGAAAAGGAAAACTTTACCAAGAACAATATCTTTACCAATTACTATGAATTCAACCCTACCTCTTCTTTTCAACTATATCTAATGGTCTTCTTGTGACAATCACCTTGAACTTTATGCATCATCATTCACACAAGACATCGTGTACACTATAATAAACCTAAATGGTTATTACAATTATTATTATTAGTTTATTATTTAATCATTAATAAATTAATTAATTATTAATTATTACATAATATGTCGATTAATAAATAGACATTTTATTTCCTATCAGCCATATTTAACATGGCTCATGATCAATTATATCAATAATACCAAACATCTAAAACTTTTCACCTTACAAGTAGTATGAGAGAGCTCAGGTTCCTATGCATGTTTCATTTTCGCATTCATTTCTCCTATGGCTTCACTCCATTTCCTCACTAGCTCTCCATTTCGCTCATTCTCCTATACACATCTAAGTACCCCCAACACCCTCACCTCCTCCGCTCATGCTTCCTCAAACCATCACTCACATTCCCTTCAACTTACACTCTTCCCCACCAGCCATGCACCTTTCTCCCTCGCTCTCCTCAGCCTCACACTTCCTGCTCCTCTCCCTCTAAATCCAGACCACTTCTCTCGCTTCCTCTTCATCTATCGTTTCTCGTCCCCTCACTCAACGCTCCCTTCCCTCTTTCCCATCGCTGCACGCATCTCTCCTGCGCATCCTTCCCTCGTCTCTTCTACAACAGCGGACCACTCTCTTCTCACCCTCCCCACCTTCCATTCGCGTCCTCACACCAACGCACCAGTCCGCCCTACTCCCACGTACTACATACCTCACTACATCACTCCCCCGTAGCTCCTTTCCCTTCACTCAACAGTTCCCACAACCTTGCACTCCCCTCAACTTCCACTTCATCGTGCTTACACCCACGCACCCCCACTCTGCGTCCTTGCGCTCCATCCCATTCCACGCCATCTCACCCCCACGCACTTCTCCACGCTCACGTTTTTCCCTCCAATTCCTCTCCACGCACTCCTACACTCATCTCTCTCACTCCACTCCTCTATGCCACCCTTACGATCTTCCTCTTCCACCTCACGACCCTCCTCCTCCTTGTATCTCCCCACGCCTCCCATCACCTCTCCTCGCCACCCATGTGCAATTCTGTCCACCCAGCCTGCACACTCCTGCACTCCTCTCTCTCACTCCACTCCTCTATGCCACCCTTACCATCTTCCTCTCCCACCTCACGACCTCCTCCTCCTTGTATCTGTCCTCGCCACCCATCTGCAATTCTGTCCACCCAGCCTGCAGCACACTCTTCTACTCACGGCCAACGTCCCTCCACGACCGGCTTCCCACTTGCAGCCCTTGCGCCATCTCCATCCACGCCATCAGCCTGCACACTCTTCTACTCACCGCCAACGTCCCTCCAACACCCCTCCACGACCGGCTTCCCACTGGCACCATCTCCATCCACGCCATCACCATTAGGGTTAAAGCCCTAATTAAGTCCAAAACAAAACAAAACAAAAAACCTAATTGCCTCCAAATCAAAAAAAAATTACGGTACTATTATTATAAATTTTAAACCCAACCTTCATCAAAAAATAATATAGAATAATAATATATTATTGTTATTTATAATTATTATTATAATATATTAAAACTATTATTTTTATTAAATTATTTAATAATAATAATGAGTAAACCTTATATATGTACATGTACAATATTATTATTATTATTTCTTTGTCACAAGAGTTGTGTTATAGTTTTTGGTTATCAACAGTTCGATCTCACCGTGAGATCTGAAAGGAGGCAGGGGAAGCAGGGGAAGCATTCATATTCAAACCCAGCAGAATTTCACGGCATTCACAACAGAGATTTTACAGCCGCATACAATTTATCAGAAATCTGTTTTTATTATCTATCTCACGGATTCATGAAAAAAGGAAAATGTATACAGACAGAGATTTTTGAAACTTCTGGAGCACAGCTCTACAGAACGCGCTGGATTCTGGAAAGTTCTTTTCTAATAAAAAAAAACAAAAATAAGCAGTTTATCTACCGCATTAAACTCAAGGTAAGACGTGGAGTTCACATTCAATGCGGTGGTTGAAATTACATGACGTGTCACAACATTCTCCCCTTTAATTTCAACCATCTACACATTTTCAGCATAATTAGCATCACAGATGCCCAGACTTTGTCTTTGAAATTCAAAACTATCTTTTCCCAGTGCCTTAGTGAAAATGTCGGCGAGTTGTTCCTTTGAATTGCAAAAACAGAGTTTAATTTCTTTATCATTTACCAATTCTCTAATGTAATGATACCGCATGTCAATATGCTTGGTTCTCTTGTGGAATACATGGTTCTTTGACAGCGCTATAGCTGACTTATTATCACAGAAGATAGTTGTTGGCGCTCCTTGTTCATGCAAAAGATCGAACAAAACTCTTCTCATCCAGATGGCCTGACATGCTGCTGACATGGCAGCAACATACTCTGCTTCTGCTGATGAAATAGTGACTATAGGTTGTTTCTTTGATGCCCATGAGACAACTCCTGAGCCAAAAAAGAATGCATATCCAGATGTACTTTTTCTATCATCAACATTTCCAGCAAAATCACTATCTGTGTACCCTGTCAAATTGAAATCTGAACCCGTTGAATATAAAATTCCACAATTCACTGTGCCTGCAACATATCTCAAAATTCTTTTACCTGCGAGCCAATGAGTACTCTTCGGAGACTCCATGAATCTTGAGATTAGACTCACAGCATACATGATGTCTGGTCTAGTAGCGGTTAGATACATTAAGCTGCCAACTAGCCTTTTATATACCCTAGGATTTACTTGACTTCCAACATTTTGCTTGCTTAATTTAGTGCCTGTAGCTACCGGTGTTGAGACTGGCTTGCAATTTAACATTCTAAATCTTTTCAGTACATCATTTGCATATTTGGATTGTGAGATAAAGATTCCACTTTCAGATTGCAAGACTTCAATTCCCAAAAAAAACTTCATTAGGCCAAGGTCAGTCATTTCAAACTCACTCCTCATTACTGTTTTGAATTCTTCTAACATCAGATTGCCAGTATAAATAATATCATCAACATAAATGCACACAATTAAGACCTCACCATGCTGATTTTTCTTGGTGTACAAAGTAGGTTCATTGATACTCCTCCAAAAACCATTGCTTATGAGATAGGAATCAATTTTGCTGTACCAAGCTCGAGGAGCTTGCTTCAGCCCATACAAAGCTTTCTTCAATTTAAAAACATTTTCTTCATGTCCACTTATCTCATAACCTGGAGGTTGTTTTACATATACCTCTTCTCTAAAATTCCATTTAAAAATGCAGATTTTACATCCAACTGGTATACTTTCCAACTATTATGAGCTGCAATAGCCAAAACAGTTATAATTGTATCTAATCTGGCAACAGGTGAAAAAGTTTCATTATAGTCTATTCCAGGTTGTTGAGCAAAACCTTGAGCAACAAGTCTTGCCTTGTGCTTCTCAACTTCACCATCTGCATTGAACTTTGTTTTATAAACCCATTTCACACCAATGCAGTCCTTTCCTTCAGGTAGATTCATTAATTCCCAAGTATCATTCCTTTCTATTGCATCTATCTCATCATTCATAGCATCCACCCGAACTTTATCTTTGATAGCATCCTCATAACTAACAGGTTGATATGCTAACAATGCGAAATTTGAATTTAAATCTAATTGGTCTTCATGCTGATCATATATCTCCATAAGACTTCTAGTCTTCCTTCCTTTAAATCTAGATCTTAGTGTAGCTAAAGTAGGATCAGATTCATTACTTACCTGCGAACTTGGAGTAGGTTGATTTCTTTGCGTTGAGACCTCTCCTTGTGCAAGACTTCTTGGTGTTCTGACTGCAGTGGATGCATTTGTTGTTGGTGTAATGGTAACAGGTGCTTGTACTAGTTGTCCTCCTTGAGATTCATGCTCTTCTTCTTCATCATGTTCATGAGATAACATAGCTCCTCCTGTAATAGACTCATCTACACTTCCATCCCATGCTTCTTCCTCTTTGAACTCAACATCTCTACTTATAACAAGCTTTTTGGTAATGGGATTGTACAATCTATATGCTTTAGATTGCTCACTATAACCGATGAATATACATTTCTCACTATGATCATCCAACTTTCTCCTTAATTCAACTGGTACATGTGCATATGCTATGCACCCAAAAACTCGTAAATGTGAAATTGAACATTTTCCACCAGTCCATGCCTCTTGAGGTACTTTACTAATCAAGCTACTTATAGGACTCCTATTCAGAATGTATATTGAACACCAAACAGCTTCTTCCCAATAGTCATTTGGTAAGTGCTTTGTCTTCAACATGCTCCGAGCCATGTTCATTATGGTCCTATTCTTTCTTTCAGCCACACCATTCTGTTGTGGTGTATATCTGGCAGTAAATTGTCTTTTAATTCCATGAACCTTGCAGAAATCTAAAAAGTCATTTGAACTATACTCATCGCCTCTATCAGATCTTAGCACTCTAATGTACTTACCACTTTGCTTTTCAACCAAAGCTTTGAAGTTCTTGAAGACTCCGAAGGTTTCAGACTTTTGTTTTAAGAAATATACCCAAGTCTTCCTGCTGTAATCATCAATAAATGTCAAGAAATAGTAAGCTCCAGCCAATGAAGGGGTTTGCATTGGCCCACATAAATCTGTATGTATGATTTCCAGAGGTACTTTTGCTCTATATGAAACACCTGCAGGAAAGCTTTCTCTATGTTGTTTTGCCAAGATACATGTCTCACATGAGCTTGCTGGTTGTTCTATGATTGGCAGCCCTTTCACCATTTCCTTCTTCTGCAATGACCTCAAACCATCAAAATGTAGGTGACCAAACCTCAAGTGCTAAAGCCAATATTGATCAATAGTCTTATCTTTGTATGCATTAACAGAATTTTGAGTATCACTCCTCATTGTAAGCGGGAACATCCTGTTCTTGGTCATCTCAACCCTTGCAATCAACCTATTACAATGAGCTCTATCTCGAATTGTGCAAGCTTTGTCATAAAAATTTATCTCATACCCATTCTCCATTAGTTGTCCAATACTCATCAAATTACATTTCATTCCAGGAACAAGATAGACATCTTTCACAATCTTCTTCTCACCATTCTTTGTCAAAACATCTATTATTCCTTTGCCTTTGACAGAAACTCTACTATCTGTTCCAAGCTTTACTTCTGATTGAACAGAACTATCCAAACAGCTAAACAACTCTTGATCTCCAGTCATGTGGTTGCTACAACCACTGTCCAAAAACCATACATCTTTTGGACTCTCCTGAGCAATATTACAAGTGATAAACATAAACTCTGTTTTAGTCTCAGATACCTCAGATAAATTAGCTGATTGCTTGCTTTCATTTGCTTGTCTTTTTCTGCAGTCATGAATTACATGCCCAAATTTCTTACAGTAAAAACACTGAACTTTTGATTTATCAAACCTTCTAGACTGCTGCTGAATAAGATTACTCCTTGTACCTCTGAAATTTCCTGAATTGGGGCTCTGGACTGATTTACTAGTTTCATCTGAAATTGTTCTTTCATCACTTTGATTTTGGAATCTTCCTCTACCTCTATGACTAAATCTGCCTCTGCCTCTACTAATTGAAACCTGAGTCTTGAATGCAGATTCTAATGAGGGATTTGAGTTCCTATTCAGTTTGAATTCATGAGACAATAGAAATCCCATCAATTCAACAACAGATAGCTGTGATAGATCCTTTGATTCATCAATTGCCACTACAATTGCATCATATTTGATGGGTAGGCTACGCAAAATTGTCTCCACGATTTTCTGGTCATTTAAATCGTCCCCATGTGTTTTTATCTGGTTCACCACATTCATGGTTCTATTGAAAAACTGGTCAATTAATTCTGAATCCTTCATCTGAAGGGTTTCAAATTCTCTTCTAAGGGTTTGCAGCCTGATTGTCTTAACCTTAGAAGAGCCTTTATAGGCAGTCTCCAAAATGTCCCATGCTCTTTTTGAATTATCTTCTGAAGCAATCTTTGGAAAGATTGATTCATCCAGACTCTGTTGGATGAAGAGTAGGGCTTTAGCATTCTTCTTTCTATTATTATTGAGAATAACCCTTTTTGCCTGAGACAAAGCCAAAAACGCTGCCTCATCTTGAGGTTCAGGATACCCATTTTCAACTAAATCCCAAATATCTTGAGAACGAAACAGAGTTTTCATTTTTGTTGCCCAAAAATCATAATTTTTACCTGAGAACGAGGGGACCTGTGGCTGCACAGAGCTGCTGGTGGTGGCCATGGTTACAATTTGATTGTTTATGAATCCTCTGTCTGGTTATTCGCAAACCCAGCTCCCCCTTGCTCTTTGAATGGAATGGTCCTGGCTTTTCTGGTGCCTGCAAATTTTTTTTTTATCATAAACTAGCGAACACAAGTCTCTGCTGCTGCGGATCTCTTTAAGAAAGAGCTTCACGAGTTCCAGCTTCTGCCTGGGGAACGAATGGTGGAGAAAAACCCTCAACACCTACACAGCAGACCTCACACAACTGCCGGCTCCTTCGTTTAGGCTAGCGGCTTCAGAAATGGCGGAGACTAAGCTCTACGCATTGGTATTTGCTCGAGGATCAGTATACACGGGAATGCATGTATCCGGCGAGTGGACAACTACCCTGTAACTTCAGATGGGTATGGCTCTGATACCACAATGAAAGGAGGCAGGGGAAGCAGGGGAAGCATTCATATTCAAACCCAGCAGAATTTCACGGCATTCACAACAGAGATTTTACAGCCGCATACAATTTATCAGAAATCTGTTTTTATTATCTATCTCACGGATTCATCAAAAAAGGAAAATGTATACAGACAAAGATTTTTGAAACTTCTGGAGCACAGCTCTACAGAACGCGCTGGATTCTGGAAAGTTCTTTTCTAATAAAAAAACAAAAATAAGCAGTTTATCTACCGCATTAAACTCAAGGTAAGACGTGGAGTTCACATTCAATGCGGTGGTTGAAATTACATGACGTGTCACAACAAGATCATAATCAGGAAGCACGATAGCTTGAGATGTATAGCTGTCAAGAGATCTTTATAAATAGTTATCAACCCAAAGACATTTATATTTCCATGTCGGTTTTTATTTTTTTAATTTGAAGAGTGTGGAGAAGAGGAGTCCATATATCACTCATCTTTTTACCATCATCCCTTTTAAGGCAATCTTCCTTCATTTTAATTTCTATGCTTTCACTAACCTTACGTGTAGTTAGGTTTTCTTATTATTATTATTATTATTAATTTTTTAATAATAATTATTATTATTAATTTTTTAATAGTTAATTAAAAAAAATCATCATTAATTTTTAAGATTTGGACTAAGATAAAATAGTTTTTCATGTAGGTGTTGATGTGTTTTTTAAAAGAGCTAAAACAACTCAAGAAATAAAATAAAAAAGAATTCAAAGGAGAGACTGAAGAAATAAAAGGCAATGAGCTTGAAGACATAAAAAGAAGCCAACTTGAAAAAAATGAACTATATGCATAACTGAAAACAATGTTATAACAAATAAAAGAAGAGATATCTAAGAGGAAACAAGAAGAAGAAGCAGTTACGATCTCTGAAGTCTCAAGTAAAGAAGAGCAAGAAACTGCTACGACACCTACGACAAAATAAGCGGTTACGACCCTTGAATTTTCAAGTGGGGAACACGTGGGGAAGAGCTGAAAATCAAATACATTGACACCTTACATTCCCCCTCACAGAATGTCTGGAGGATCAGACGCAAGAAAGGATAAGAACCACCATTCTAAATAAAGGATGCAAAAAGCAATCCCTAACTATAAACATACACATATGCCAAAAATGAACCATCGTTTGAAATACAAGATACAAAAAACAAAGTCTGTACATAATCATACACATATGCCAGAAATGTGTTACAACTTTATTCAAGGAACATAAAAGAATCACATGAATGGTCCAGTCTACATAACTACAAAATCAATAAAAATGGCTTGTGAAACTCCAGAACAATGTCAAATTGGAAACCCTGCTCAAAATCCAAACCAAAGCCAAGGACATGATAAAGAAGATGATATCAATGACGTTGAAAGGGAAGATGTAGTGGACGAAGATAAAATCTTGAGTATGGAAGATAAAGATGAACTTGAAGAAAAATCAGTTGAGAATGACAAAGAGATCGACACATCAGATATTGACAATCATGATGTCAATATCAATAGAGAAAATGGTGATCTCCTAGATTGTAATAATAAAGTAGCAAATAATGATGAATACGAAGTCGGTGTTAATGACAATTATGAAAGAATTGAAATTTCAGAAGGATACAACAATGGAAATAAAAGCATTGAAGATGATCCTAATCATAATAACGTAGAAGAAGAAAACCCAGAAGATTCTTCGACAAACAAATATATAAATGTTGTACAAGTTGTCACAACTCAAAATGTTCAAGATTCTCAAGGTTAAAAGGTTCTCAATGAACAATTGGAGAAAAGCTCATTGGTTAAAGACAAGGAAATAAATCATTCAAGAAAAATCCTAATCAAACCCAAATTAATGAAACAAAAACATTAAAGAGATTTTCATCGTTAAAAGTACATGACGAAACTCCGAAGGAAGACACCTTAACCAATCAGATTAAATTAAGTAAGTCTTTATTCATTGCCACTACAATTAAGGAGACCATAACAATTGTAACTGAAGATCCAACCATGTTTGAAGATCCATTGATCAATACGAAAGAAGTTATATGTCTAATAGAAATCAATGTCACCCCAAAGCATGCAAAAATATTGGATATCAATGTGGCGATGCGAGTTCTTCATGAATACATCAAATTGGAAACTCAACAGAATATTCCCTATAATCATTATGTTTTTATCTACATAATCATATGCATAAAGAAATTTGAATGGAAATGTGACAGTCTGTTTCAAGAACTACTAAATCGTGGTATTGTTATCCGAAACAAATCGCTAAAGAAGGATTGTCTATCATCAAGCTTGGAAGCCTCTCTAATGTTGAAGTTAATTATGCAGAATCCAAGATTCATAGTCGAATATTTTCAAGAAAGGATGACTTGTAATAAACCTAAATGGTTATTACAATTATTATTATTACTTTATTATTTAGTCATTAATAGGTTTATTAATTATTAATATATTAGTTATTAGATGACATGTCTATTCCCTATTAGCCATATTTAACTGTATTTAACATGGCTCATTATCTTTGTATTCATCATCAATTCATATATTCAATAATTATTACATATAATACTTTTCATCTTACACCCACTATTTATAGCCACTTGGATTTTGTACATTAATAATCATCAAAGGGGTGAACACGAGATTGGTAGAAAACATACATTTTGTAACCATAATGATCCTTCTAACCACGGAGCAATCGTTCTTTCATTGACATTATCGTTTTTTTCTTTTAAGAAACAATGTCGAGGATTCTCTTAATAGAATGAATAATAATAAAGACTTTGCCAGAGCTCACTAGTAATAGACCCAAATACATAAGTGATTCTATTAACTAATCTTATTCCAAGAAAACCTCTCAATATCATATCCAACCATAAGAAAATAAAAATTGTGACTATAAATAAGCACTGGACGAACACTCAAACAATACCAAACATCCTATAAACATTGAAAAATTTGAAATCCTCACAAAAATTGATAACACATTGAAATGGAAGATCACATAAACATTGAAAAAATTGATATCCTCACAAAAATTGATAGCACATTGAAATGGAAGATCATAGAGACAATTAAGAACATAAAAAGATCCCAATTGCCTCATTAGGGATGATGGACTTATCATAAGCCGCACTTGGGTTCCGGTCTTGTAAAAATAATTCACCGTGAACAATGATTGGAGGTCACAATTTCTGATAGGGTTTTATAACCTCCTCCTTTGCATTAATATCCAAGATTTTAGTCACCCCATAGCAATAGCGATGACATCATAATGGTGGATACACATAAATAAGATTGATTAACCAAACATTGAGCTTGACAAAGTTTTTGTACAGATGAAAAACCTCAATTGGTGTGTTCGAAACGTGTACTAGTGAAAACATTTTGAACTCCGTATCTAATGTACGTGAAAACGTGGCCATATAACTCTTAAAAATAAAAACAATAATTAACATAATCTCTTCAAACTAAAAGCAAACCTGACCTTAAAAGTAATAATAATTAACATAATCCCCTTCAAACCAAATGAAAACCTGACCCCATAAGTCTAAAAAAAAAAAAAAACATAATTCCCTTCAAACTAAATGACCATTTTCACAATTAAACCCTATATCCATGATTTGAAATCAAAATGCAAACTTCAATACTATCAATACTATCAACTTAACTTAAATAAATTATATTTGAACAACCTTAAAAAACACTATCTTCATTCAAGATCATTATATTAATTTAATTTAATAATACTTAAACAAAGTAGGAAAATATTATCAATCCAATAGCTTCATTCAAGGTCATGGACCTTGGAAAACACTATCAATCCATTACCCTTCATTTATGATGACTTCATTTAGGATCTTCATAGAGGTTAAACCATATAACCATGATATAAATAAAGGTACAAATAAATTTAAATATAATTAAATTATATTTGAACAAACTTGGAAAAAGTCATCAATTTATTAGCTTCATTCAAGAAAATATGATTAGTAATCTAAATTTACATTAGGTTTATTTGTAATTTGAAATCGAAATTGTTAAAAAATTAATAAATAAAATATACATACAATCAAAAAATATATATATAACTATAATTTTTTAAATTCTCATAATTTATATGTTTAATTTTTTTCATAGACTTTATGGTCTAAATTTGTGAACTTTATTTAACTATAGCATGAAAAGAAATATGATCTTTCTTTTCCTTTTATTAATTCATCATGGTTAGATTGGTATATTTTCTTCATATTAATTTGGTTCATACTTACACTTAGGATTTAGAATTAGTTTGACTAAATTTTTGTTTTAGTTTTTATAAATTGTACATTTTATAAGAAAAAAAATTGAAATAAATATTTTGCAATGTTAAAAAGCACAAGTTAAAGATTGGTTAGTGGTTACCCCGAATTGCCTTCTCTGACAACCTTAGGGGTTAATTTGGGGTTAACAAATTGGCGACGTTGCCGGGAAACGTAATTGTCCTATTATCCCTGGGAGAATGACAAAGGTTTCAAATCTGAAATGCTAATGGTGAACAACAGTCAGACATTGAGAAGGTTTTATCATTCACCTGGCGACTCCACTCAAGCGAAATTTCAATACGAAGGTGACCCCACTGGGAAGATCGGTGACCTTCTATCAAAATTGAGATATTGGAAAATTCTCATGGCGACACCACGGTGAAGAAATCCAGGGGTTCATTGATTCACAGGCTAGTCCCCTCAGTCTTTAATCAAAATTTGCAGACTCCACTGAAGAACGAGCCCGACACCTTTAAAACATGGGAAGATCAAGACCCAAGTATGAAGCTGTCAATTTCTTCAAAGAGATATTGTTCTTCTGTATTGGTTTCCTCTTACCCTTATGTAGATATATCGAAAAAAAATTGTTTCACCGAGGAGCTCTAGGTCGTGAGAGACCCTCATTTGTATATCCCTCTCTAGATATTACAAATGTATATCCTCCTTTAACCCCTAGAGCTGATCTCATTTCTTCTTTTGAACCTTATAAGATCCATAACCAGCCTTTCAAATCCTATAAGAGTGAGGCTGAAGATGCTCTCCCTGTACATACTTTCCCTTCCAGATCTCAGCTGAGATATGGCTCTTTGAAACTGCCCCTTGTTCTTCATGACTATCCTCCCAGATACCATAAATACCTTTCTAAATTTGATGGAGAGTCCGAAAGCCTTACTACTGAGAAACATCTCCAAGGCTTTGAACATTTTCTGAATCTTTTTGAATTAGAACATGATGATGTCTGTATGAGGGCTTTCGACCAATCTTTCCAAGGAGATGTGAAGCAATGGTTTAGCCATTTGCAGCCTGAATCCATAGATACATGGCAGGAGCTTTCTGATGTTTTCTTGGAGTTTTGGGGTAAGAGAAGGTCATGGGACCTAGTTCTTTTAGAATTTTACTCTGTGAGAATGCAAGAAGGAGAGGTCATGTCCAGCTTTAACAGAAGGTTTTCGAGATTCTATTATGATATGCCAAAGAAAATTCAGCCTCTAGAGAATGCTGCTAAGTTGCACTATGCATCTACCTTTCCTCCTGATTTATCTTTTCTTCTTTTGGAAAGAAGGTCTACTAATTTGCAGCATATGTTCATTGATGCTTTGGAAGTTGAAGACAACCTTAGGATGTCTGGAAAATTATCAAGCAAAGATAACAATGAAAGGATTGAAGAGGAATCTGGTTTCGAGGCGAGGCATGAACAAGGAGAACTTGTTTTGCATTTCAGTCTTTCCCAGGATAATCATAGAGATGATCAGCTCGGTGATATGCCAGGAGAAGGTAATTCTGATTTGTTTTATGTAAATTGCAATCGGCCTGCTAACATTGCAGTCAATAATGGTTTCAAGGAAGATTTCAACCCACCTAAGTACGATGAATATGAAGGGGACTGCTTAGAGAACTTCACAAGTTTTTTTGAAATTAACAGTGGAAATGAGGAGTGACAAACAGAAAATCAGACCTCTCTTTCATATTCAGAAGTTTTATATCAAGAAGAGTCTGTTGCACTTAATTTTAGTGAAAACATTAATGATATTTCAGCTGCGTGTGAAGAGGGTTATCAAGTTTTAAATTTTGAGATTTCGGAGGAAATTAGTGATGACCTTCATATCTTTCTTCTCGAGCTGGGTGAGAATTTTTTTCAGCTTTTTCAGTTGTCATATGAGTCGGAAGAAGATCAGGGCAGTCAAATAATTTTTTCTTCTCCATGTCATTCGATTCCAGAGTTTTATTGCCTAGAGGGTACTGCTCCCTTTAATACATCTAGAGATAAGAATGATATTTCTTTTGAAACCCACGAAGAGCTCCAATCCTATCAGACTGATGTACGTGGAATTGAGTGTCCAATATCTCCTGCAAGTCAGTGTCTTTTATCTATTGAGTTATGTAAGGAAACAAAGCCAAATGACATTGTTGATGTTTCGTTTGAAAGTGGTGATGAAAATCCTATCTATATACTCAATGTAAAAGACAAAAGAGACGAGTATACCTTTCAAAATATTTCTGAAATTCACTTTGACAAATCGAAAACAAGGATACTACTTGAGCAATCTGGTTGTGACATAGATACTGTGAACCATCGGAAGGAACCAGTTGAAGATGCTCTCATGATTGGTCATAAAAAATAGCAGTCTTCCATTTTCTTGAAGATCCTTTCGCCAATTTGTTGGAATCATCAGAGAAGATGGAGTTTGTATTGGTCAAACATGCGTGGATTGAAAAATATTGTCAGTTGGAGTTATCATTTTCCAAACTCCTTTTCCGGCCTGAAGGGATTGAATGTGAATTTCAGTCAAGAAACCATTCGCTTGATTGGCTTCATTGGAAGTGTGAGATCACCTGATTCGGCCTTTATGCTCAGTAAATAAGGTAGGGGCATCTGTATATAAATCAAAGTTTGAAAAATTGAAATCGGACTCGGAATCGGTCGAGGGTCAACTCAGAATCGGAATCGGAATCGGTAATGAATCGGTCATAAATCGGCCGATTTGAATTTAATGAATCGGTTTACTAAAAAATACATAGAATATTTAAATTTTAAGGAAAAACAACATTTTCAAGATTTTAGGACTGTTGTTATGACCTAGACCTGTTGTTTGAAGGCCAAAGAGCACCTTTACTTGTTGTTTAGGGCTGCTTTCATCCACAGTACTGTTCACAATTTATTTTTAGCCTTTAAGGTGATTTTCATGACTTTTTACTACTACAAAGGTCATAACAGGCACATGTTTGCTTCAAAATTTTTGTACGATGGTTTGAACAGCTTCAACCTAAGTTGCATGAAACGGGGAAACGATGACGAAATGGAGAAACTTCGAAACAGGGGAAACGTGACCCCCAAAATTGTGGAAATGAGGAAGTGCAATATATATATATATATATATATAAATACATGTCAACGAATCATTGCCTATATTGGGATCCTATTCATCAATAACACCCTATGCGTCCCTCCTCTAGGCTCTAGCGCTTGCCTCTAACTCGAATTTCAAAGTTGATCCTCCAAGGACATTAGTCAACGACTCAACACACTACAATTTTGGTGAAACTTCCTAATGCAATAGCTAAAATAACGTAGAAAAAGCTTTCGATGCTTGATAAGTGATTTTGCATGAGTGAAGAGTACATTTTTATTAAGGTCATGACAGAGGAATTCAACAATCAACACCACCAACATCAAGGTACATATAGGGGTTGATGTGCTTGATTAAATGCCAATCCATACCCTCATACATGATAGAATCTGGTGGAAACCTTGCAATCCTAAAACCCTGAAAACTATTAAGTTTGATGAATTTGGAATGGGATCTAAAAATCTACTTTTTGCATATGAAGTCCGATGAAGTTGGAACCACTCTCAAACATCCTGAAACAATTAATGGTAATGTTAAAAATTTAAGTAAAAGGATGGAAAATAAAAGATAAGGAGAATGTCACTTTTACCATCAATATCACCAAGTACTACAACACCATGGGGATAAAGGTTAAAAATTCAAAACAAATTAAAAAAAAACATTTTTTAATGCCCCACAAGCCCACACCAAAAAATCGGCCGATTTTTGTCAAAAATCGGCCGATTTTTGTCAAAAATCGGTGGACCAAACCGGTTCGGTACCAAACCGACCGATTTGATACCGAATCGGCCGGTTCGGTACCAAACCGGTCCTCCAATCCGATTTGGAGACCAGTTTGAACCGGTCTTTCCTTAAATCGATGAATCGGCCGATTCCGATTCCGATGCGTTAATACCAATAAACATCTAATCAAAATAATCTTTAATGGAGACCACGATAAGTTTTATAAATTCAACAGACATTACGATAAAACAATAGAACAGTATAACCATACAGATTTTTCATTACAGTCGTAAACGTGTAAGCAACTGACTCATTGATTAACCAACGAAATAACTTAAATAGGGCACACGACATTCCATTTTATCAACTTTCAAATCCAATCAAAATAAGTCTCAGGATCGAATCCCTTGAGCAACATTCCAGCCATCTATTGGAAGGAGTGACAACGCTACAACGTTGGTTTACACGTCCTGGCACTTCAACTTTAAAATCATTAAAAAGAAAGTAATGCAAAACAGAACTAGGGATTTTCCCGCACCACTGTAGAAGACTATTTTCAAGTAAATACTTTATTTCCTATACCGTAAATTACAATCAATTTATCCACTGAGCCATCACTCGCACATCTAAAACGTAGAACATCCCTATTTTAATATATTACATTTTATAAACAGAGCAGTACCCAGAGAATAAAACGATATGAAATCTTTATAATTTAAAAGCAATAAGAAATGAACATAGCTTCTCCAAAATCGTTATCGACATTAGGGATATACCCAGATACAAATTTCAAGAAGTAAAAACATAAATTGTAAAACAAAACCATCATTGACGTAAAGCCTTAATCCACATAGCAACATATATACGAATCGATTTACCCTAACAGTGTTAGCTACAAGAAAATGCAGGATATACCAAATATTTAAAACGCAGCATTTACAAACCCACGAAATACTTCATTATTCACCCAACTAAAAACATTAAAACCATTACTAAGTATAAAACAAAGAATGATTATATAAGTTGGTACTTCCAGAAATAGGTATTAATATTTATACAAGCTCGGTAGCTTTTCACCCACAATCAATAAGTTTTACAATTTCATCGAACGCCTACAAGCCCATACGCACTAAACCCTACGAAAACCCTGAGCACTGTATCATTCGAATCACCCTTACATTTAGTATTTAGTGATGTCGAGAGGCTGTCCACGAATCCTTGTAACTCTCAATGGAAAGCCATTAACCACAAGCAACACATCCCCAAATCTCTTTCAAAACCCAGAACGACCACACATAGGTGAGGGACATATAAACTTGGTCTTACCAAAGTTTCACTTGATGGTCTTCCTTCTCTCTAGCTCCAAACCCTGAGCAAGCGCTGCGCCATACTGTCACAAAACGAGTCAAGGGATTAATAAAGGAAACATTTAAAAAAAAAAAAAAACAGAGATGCAAGACCACAGAGGAGAAGCACATACCTTTGGGGTTACTGTGCAACACTATAACCCTGTCAACGCAACTAGTAACACAGTCCATGCCATTGCCAAATACCTTTGAACAGGGAGCTCGCTCCCCTGCTCCAAATTAGCTTGTAAAGAGGTTTTCTAAACCTGGTAGTTTCCACTTATACCTTAATCTAGCGTGGAGGGTGACCACGAGGCCTTCACATGGCACTCTTAATGATCCAACCACCCCCAACTAGATTTTAGATCGAATACCCACTCCCTATAGTTGTAGTTCCTTCCTTCTTGTGGTTATGTATTCCTTTATGCATACAAAACCTTGGTTTTCAAGTTAAACGATTGTTTCTTGGTCAAGATACTTTCTTTAAAAATACACTTAGCATAGGGTTGGTTCTTAACACCTGCATACAAGGTAGTTCTTCATGTTTTAATTCACAAGGAACTAATTAAGCCCACGTTCATAAGTTTCCTTCATTCATTTTTCAGTAAGACGTTATCCAACCACTCTTTCACATTAGAATCATAAGTAAGATCGCCACAGCTTTCTAACTTAAACAAGACTAGGTTATGTGTTAAGTAAAAAACCCATTATAAATAAGTATGAAGTAATTAGACATAACAGAAAAATAAACACCAGTGTAGTATACAAGAAACATCATCACATAAATAAACGGCATAAATATCATAAGCCACCATGTGTTAGGCAGCAGAAGGAATCCAGATCAAGAATACAAGTATCTTTCGTAATATGATTTCACAATGCTGAAGTTAATTTTAAATGAACCTTAGATCTTAGTGATTTTATTAATCCATTAAATTCTATTTTATTTTTCGGATTTAAGGGACATTAAAAGTGGTATCAGATCCCGGTTAAAACAGTAAGAGACCTTTTGGGCTCACTACAAATACATCTGCTGCATAAATGTATTTCAAGGATATACTTATGATTTTTACAAAAACTAACAGAATTTTGTTTTACTGACTGACTGAACATTACAGGTATAAAAATACAATCTGAATCATCGATGCAGAAGAGAACAAAAGTAGACATGGGAACTTGAATTTCCCACCCGAGAAGAAGAACTTGTGGTGGAACTAAATTCCGACTTAATGAAAACAATAACAAGTTTACAAACAGATTTACAGAGTTTTAAAGATGACAACATGAATGAAAGACGAGAACAACCAATAAATGAAGCTCTACTCCAGAGCTTGAAAGGGATAAAACCCTATAGACAGTCCACCTACTCAGCAAAAAGATCCAAAGAACACTATCATTATACAAAAAGGTCCAGCAGTCCTAAAGAGGAGGGACAAGAAGAACACACACCTGATTTCATGGAAGAGGACTATAAAAGCTCTTTCGGTGATGGTTAAGCCTCCCCTTGCAAGAAAAGGCAGAAAATTGATGATAGTTTGCAGGGAGAGTTCCAAAAGATCAAAGCCCCAACATATGAAAGAGAAATGAATACAGGGGAAAAAGCTGAAGAGTAATTGTTAGGAATGAATAAATATTTTCGAGTGCACAATTATTCCAGTGAGATGAAAGCACGACTGGTCATTTATAACTTAAACGGAAAGGCAACAAGGTGGTGGAGAGACCTAAAGCATACTAAAAAGCACGAAGTAAAAGATATCAGATGGATCACTTTCAACAAGTTGTTTCAAGACAAGTATATGTCAGAACGGTTCTTTGACAAAAAGATCAAAGAATTTCACAAACAGAGGATGGGCTCCCTAACCATGGATGCCTTAATCAACAGATTTTTAGATCTGCTACATTATGTACCATACATAAAAGATGAAAATGTCAAGATACATCAATTTTTGGGATGTCTTCCTCCCAATTTTCTCTCAGAAAATTGAGTTCGACATGATCAAAACTCTAAACGTAACATTGCACAAAGCTAGACTCTGCTACGAACATAGACAACCTAGAAATGATAACATAAACAAAAGTCGGGACAGATTCAGGTCCTTTTCCGACAACCAAAGACCAGGGTTTAGGGCACCACCATACCAGAAACAAAATAATAGTTTCCCACCGAACAGAAATTTCAACCGACCTAGTGGTCGACCAAATGTGCCCGCACCAAACACCAACATACCAGCTTTTAATAAAGGAGCCAAGAATGCCCCGCTACCAATTAGTTGTTGGAAATGCCAAGGGACCCACTACTTTAGAGATTGTACCAACAAAACGGATGCGGTTTTACACAACTTACAAGAAAACCCAATGGTAGGGGACTTGACAAGAACACCAACAATTTACGCAGCACTCGACGACCGACAAGCGAACCATAAAGCCACTGTGGTCGAGATAGGAGGTAAGGTTTCAAATCGACCCCGGTGCTTGCCAAAGCTATGTTTCCCCCAAAATTGTCAACACTTGTAAACTGAACCGAGAGAAACATGGGAAACCATGGTTGGTACAACTAGCCACTGCTACCAAAAGGAAAGTCTCAGAACTAGTAAAGAAATGCGAGTTAGATCTGAACGATTTTCTGACTAATGTAGATTTAAATATCTTACCTTTAGGTTTGTATGATGTACTTATAGGCATGAACTAGTTGGAACAGCACCATGTCATGCTTGACTATTTAAACAAGTCAATCTTATGCACGGATAACCAAGGAAATAAAAGAAATATTCAGGGCATACACAAGAAGGTTTCTGTCAGACAGATATCTGCCCTACAAGCTAAGAAATGCACAAGGAAGGGCTGCAATCTTTTTGCAGTTAACATTCAAAACATAGAAGCCGATAAAGAACAGAAAATCGAGGACTTTCTAGTTCTGGTAGATTTCAAATACGTATTTCCTGAGGAAATACCGAGACTACCACCCAAGCGAGGTTTAGACTTTTCCATAGAATTTACACCCGGATCAGTACTGGCTTCCAAGGCCCCATACCGCATGAGCGCACCAAAGTTGGTGGAGATCAAACTGCAGTTACAAGAGTTGATCGAAAAAGGATACATTCGAGCGAGTATTTCTCCTTGGGGAGCACCGATACTCTTCGTAAAGAAGAGGGACGGGATGATGCGAATGTGAATCGATTACCGACAGCTCAACAAGTTGACCATCAAGAACAGATACCCACTCCCTAGGATAGATGACCTATTTGATCAAGTCGGAGGAGCAAAGATCTTTTCAAAGATCGAATTGCGATCCGGATACCACCAGGTAAGGATCCGTGACGAAGACATTAAAAAGATAGCCTTTCGAACCTGATACGACCATTATGAGTTCGTGGTGATGCCTTTTGGATTAACCAATGCACCAGCCAATTTTATGTGCATGATGAACAATATCTTTAGTAAATATTTGGATAAGTTTGTATTAGTTTTTATCGACAACACACTGATTTACTCCAAAAGTAAGGGGGAACATGAGGAACATCTCCGAATTGTTTTACGTGTATTACGGGAACACCAATTTTACACCAAGTTTAGTAAGTGTGATTTCTACAAAACACAAATACAGTATTCGGGTCACATCATTTCAGAGAAAGGAATAACGGTCGACCCAGAAAAGATTAATTCCTGTTAGTTTTTCATCATTTAATTCAATAGATCTAGGATCTTAACTGAAAGAACAACATGTACATCATATCAAGCATAAGAGACAAGAGACAAAATACACAAAACATTTCACCCGGGAAAACCAAGAATGTGAAAAACCCCGCAACTTCCTCAGAGATAGAATGAGCATCAATACAAGGATCACAATGATCAAACACAAGAGATAGATATATTCAGCAGCATACTCCACCTCCACTTGTGCACACTCCTCCTCACTCTCACTAATGCGAAGTGAGCGAATAATAGAATGTGTAAAATGAGAGAAACACACTCTCTATTCATACACTAACTTTCACTTGACCTTTACTCAACTAGGTCGGCCTCAACTTAACCACTTAACATAATGTTGACTGGGCCGACCCCTACTAGGGTGGTCTAATAACCCTTTGAACCACATGACTCGTACAACGCTGACCCCATCAAGGTGGTCTAATAACCCATCAAGTATAAGTTACGACACTTACAATATAACTTGCGACACTTGCAAGTACAACTAACGACACTTCCAATCGGAGGAATAATACATCTCCGTTGGGGATACAATAAAGTACAAATGTAATACATACAATATACAAGTGAATATCTTCCGAAGTTACAAATACATCAACAAATCCATCGAGGAATGGCCTACACCTACTTGCGTCACCGACATAAGGTCGTTCTTGGCATTAGCAGGTTACTACCGGAAGTTCTTTGAGAACTTCTCACGGATTGCTTGTCCCATGACCGCCTTACAGAAAAAGGCAAACAAATTCCTTTGGACGACCAGGTGCGAAGAGAGCTTCCAGAAACTAAAACAAATTTTGACTAGTGCACCTATATTACGGATTGCTCATCCCGATGGAGATTTCGTTGTTTGTACGAATGTAATCAAAGAAGGACTCGGTGGAGTCCTCATGCAGAATGGATTCACAATATTCTACGAGTCAAGGAAGATAAAAGAACACGAACAGAACTACCTCACACACGATCCTGAATTAGCTGCCATCATCCACGCTTTAAAGATGTGGAGACACTACCCTTATGGGGAGGAAGTTCTTGTTGAAAACAAACAATACGAGTTTGAAGTACTTATTTGACCAACCTTACCTAAATCCTAGGCAGGCCAGATGGTTGGCCTTCCTTAGCGAGTACCACTTTGAGTTGAAACACATAAAATGGAAGGAGAACAAGATCATCGATGCTTTAAGTCGACGAGCTCATATGTTATATTAGGTAACTGTGAGTCAAACCGATTCAGACTTGCACAACAGGATTAGAACGAAAAGCAGGGATGACCGATTCTATGTCGAAATCCTTAAAAATATTCAGGAGGATAGTCTATTCCAACAACAAAGGGAATATAGGATCGACGAGTCGGGGTTGTTATGGTCGAAAGAGAGACTCTATGTCTCGGACGGTGGAGACATTAGGTCTAACATTTTAACAAATTTTCATCAGAAACCCTACTCAGGACATCCGAGATATCAAAAGATGATATGGTCAGTAAAGAAACACTTTTATGGCCTAAGTTAAAGGCCAATATAGCATTATTCATCGCCAAATTCTAGGAATGCCAACTGGTCAAAGCAGAACAACAACACCCTTCAGGGTTGTTGAAACCGCTACCCATTCCAGAATGGAAATGGGAGGTTATCAATATGGATTTCATTATAGGATTACCAAAGAGCAAGAAACAAAATAATTCCATTTTTTTAGTGGTCAACAAGTTATCCAAAGCAGCGCACTTCATACCAATAAAATCGACGTACAAAGTTGTCCACATTGCGGACATATTCCTAAAAGAAATCTTCCTATTGCATGGGATACCCAAGGCAATCATATCGAATAGAGACACGAAATTCACCAATAATTTCTGGAGATCCTTGTTCTTCGGTTTGGAGACACAGTTAAATTTAAGTATAACTTACCATCCGCAGACATACGGACAGACAGAGCGGGTAAACCAAATCTTAGAGGATATGCTTAGAATGTACGTAATGAACAATCCCACTAAGTGGGAGGACTACTTGCACCTCATAGAGTTTGCCTACAACAACGGGTACCAGACCTCTGCCAAGATGAGTCCCTTTGAGGTACTCTATGGTAGAAAGTGTAGGACACTGGTGATTTGGGATAGCCCGGTAGACAGACTCATGCTAGGGCCAGACTTACTAAAAGACCTAAAACAGTTAGTCACCAAAGTACAGTAGGACCTAAAAAAGGCACAAGACCACCAGAAAGTTATGCGGATAAGAAAAGAAAAGATAGATATTTCCAAGTCGGTGAACATGTCTGGCTTAAAAGTTAAGGCAAAGAGGAGCTCTCTGAGCTTAGGGAGATGTGAAAAGTTATCCCCCAGATTTTGTGGACCCTTTGAGATACTGGCCAAGAAAGGGCTAGTGGCTTACGAATTAGCCTTGCCGGCTCACGTAAAAGTTTACAATGTTTTTTACGCATCTTTATTAAAGAAATATGTCTATGATACTAAGCATGTGATTGATTGGTCCTTGTTACAAGTAGAACCAGAGGGGGAGTTTATGCTAGAGCCCCTACACATATTGGACAAAAGGGAAGTACAGCTTAGGAGGCGAACTATCATCCAACTAAAAGTGCAATGGAGGCACTTCGGGCCTGATGAGGCCACCTGGGAAAATGAAACCACCGTGAAGGAGGCTTACCCCGCCTTATTTCATGATTTCATTTCTAGTCCCTAGAACACCGAGACGGTGTTGTTCTAAGAGGGGAGGGATGTAAAATCCTGAAATTTGTTGATTATGATTATTCTATATATTGGGCGTAAGCCCCGATGCACATGATTTATTTTTATGATATATATATATATAGTGGGCATAAGCTCCAATGCACATGTTTTACTTTTTGTTATATATGTTAGGCGTAAGCCCCAATGCACATTATTTACTTGGTTATATATATTGGGCATGGGCCTTGATGGACACAGATTATTTTTATGTACTGGTCGTAAGCCCCGATGTACTTGGTTGATGTTTATTATGTGACTGGGTACAATCCCTAATATACTGGCATGACCTTTGTTATGTATTGTGAAGAAGTTCTGGTATACATGATTTTACTTATATTATGTGTTGGGCATAAGCCCTGGAGCACATGGGTTACAAGACTATGTGTTGAGCGTAAGCTCTGGCGCACATAGGTAACCCCAACAAATAATTGATTTAGTGTTGGTCATAATCCCTGGAGCACTCTAACATGATGTTGAGCATAAGCTCTGGAGCATCAGATCTTTGGCCATTGTATCCCTAGGTGTATCTTATGTTGGGCCTGGCCTAAGTGGGGCATTTTTGTGCAAGTCAAGTTTTGAAACTGCGAAGTTAAGCGCAGTTCAGTTGAATAATTTTTGGTGCAAGCAAGTTTTGAGGAGCTGCGATGTGAGTGCAGCGCACTATCAGCATGATGGGAACCGCGCAGCTGAGGACCGGTTCCGTGAAGTTCGAAGTGCCAGCAGGGCACCTGTTTTGGGTAAAGAATGAAGGTAAGGTCGACTGGATGAAAGCGACCTATTTTTGGTTAAGAAACTCCATGATTACCAAGTAGGCGGGTAATGAGTAAGGAGTAAGGAAAGCGACCGATCACATGCACGGAGGAAGCACGACGTGAACCGACCGCATAAGGTCGTTAGAGAAGGAACCACCGGGTGGAAGCGACAATCAGCATGCGATCGACAGGGTAGGTTGAAAGCGAAGTTAACACGCGCAGAGGATGGCCATGAAGGAAGAGTCGCTATCAGCACCTAACAGTCTGGTTAGGGGAAAACAACGACAGTTTTGGGAAACCCTAGGTTTTTTGCCTATGTATTGTAAAGACATGACCTATGGGCATGATCGATAAGAAGAAACCATTTTGTAAGGCAAAGGGTTAATGTTGAATAATGTTGAAATGTAATTGTTGAATCTAAGTGATACTGTGTTGTATTGCTGAAATCCATTGTAAAGGATCTGCAAGCTGTGTGCCCAGAGACCTAATCAGAGAGAAGAGAGTCTGCAGCTGAGTGCGCAGACCGAAACTGTTGTACCCTTCCCAAAAGACTAATACAACAACAGTTCCTGTGGACGTAGCTCCCATCCTGGGGGTGAACCACGTTAAATTCCTGTGTTGTCTTATTGTTTACATGTTTGCATTTGTTATTTGCTTACAGTTATGTGTTTACTTTTATATGTATTTGCCTCAAGGAATGAGATGGGAATAATATGTTAAGTTTCGCATATGTGAATGAATGCTAGATGCATAGTATTTTTAAGTCTGAATGAATGCATAAGTTGGTTGGATAGATGCTAAGTCAGTGGAGTTCGCACAATACAATCCCCGTGAAGCGCAACACCAGATAGGCGCAGTGTATTTTGTTACGTCATATTGCATAAATAAGATAATCAACATAAGGCAGTTGATAAACGGGTAAAACACCAAGTATAGCTTGTTGAAGCTGGTTCAGTCCAAAGAGGGAGCGCAGTTGTCAGTTGCACTATCTTGTTATCGAACATCTGTCGAACCGTGCAGTCCTTGGCTGTGCGAGTTGCACAAGCCTCTTGGCTTGAAGAAGTCGTGACCACGAAGGGGTTAAGCTCCGCACAGTTCCCAATCCGCGGCGTGAGCTCCGCAGTGCGTTGTTCATCAAATATGTTTAAGCACTCATCACGTAGTTGTGAAAACCTGATTCCGCAACTCTCCCATACTTCGCCTCGGGTGAGACCTCAGTCTACTCGCAGATTGTTGCTGAAAGGGTCGACGAAAAGGGCTTTTGTTGGTTCCTTGAACCGCAAAGAACCTGGGTCTTTATAGAAAACCTCAAGACAATTATGTAAGTCAACATATTGCAAATACATCCTA
Organism: Larix kaempferi; assembly: GCA_027924585.1. Taxonomy (NCBI): domain Eukaryota; kingdom Viridiplantae; phylum Streptophyta; class Pinopsida; order Pinales; family Pinaceae; genus Larix; species Larix kaempferi. Next base: position 20,493,608 of record BSBM01000338.1, on the reverse strand, counting down.
GTACTAGTGTTGAGCAAGAGTCTCTGGAATTGCACTAGTGTAACACCCATTTGAGAGTGTTGAGCTTAAGCTCTGAATAGCACTAGGGGTTACTTTACTTAAAGGTGTTTAGTTGAAAAGGCTTTGAATAGCACCAACATTCATCATACTTGTTCAAATGATTAATTGAATCACTATTTATCTCTCATCAAGGACCGAAAGATACTGCCACAAATACGAGGTAATCCAACATGTAAGGGAATCTAGGGCTACCTATACTAGTTGACCGACCCAAACCCCACAGGAGGCCTTGTTTAAAGAATGACATCATTTAAGGAAGCATCGATTAAAACAATTAAGGTATATAATGCATGAGTAATAAATGATAATAAATTAAATATGTAAAGTCTATATACATACATGAAAATATTATATAAGTGGAGTACTTTGGAAAATAAAGATATATAAAATAAAGTGAAACCTATATACATAGATGTGAAGTTAATTGAAAAGAAAAGAAAAGATAAACAAATTATTAAAGTCTATATATATATAAGTAAATATATGTATATATATGTTATTTTATAAATTAAACTTGTCTTCTAAAAACTCAAAGTAGAAACTATTTAAAAGTTCTAAGTTATAAAAAAGTATTATCTTCTGAATAAATTAGATATAATTCAAACTAGGATTTGAATTCAAGAAGATATTAAAATATTGAGGTTAAGTTAAGAGAACCAAAACTGCCCCTTTCCAAAGAAATCTATTTAAAGGCAAGAGAGGGAGGATGTGATTATTATTCTGTATGAGTTTGGAGAGAATTCCAAACCTAGCACCGAGAAGCAAACATAGATTAGCTCCAAGATACCAACAACCTCATCCCTAGGTACTCTAGATCTTCTTGCATGTTGGAACCAGCTCATGGGTGACCCGATTAAGAACTAGGAACGGTTCCGAATCAACGGTTGGGAGGAGCATGGCAGTTCTGAGGTTATTTGGTTGTCATTCTACAGGTCAACTGAGAATATTTGTTTTCCATTAATTATTTCAGGTAAGAACTTGTATTTGTATATCAAAGTTTCTTTAGTATTACAGGTTGAAATTTATAAGCATGGTAATTTCATCAGCAAGGGCATAGGCATTGGCTCCCTGGGTTAAAAATTAATTTATTCTGAATACTGAGAGTTTCATTATGCATTGTTGATTTTTAAACATCGAACTTTTCTTCCTATAAAACTTTCGATCTAACAGAGATAAAAAATCTAGCTTGTGCTAGAGCTCAGTCCTTTAAAAACATTGTGATAAGTTTTCTTTTATTTTTAAACAAGATTGCGTTATAATCTTCCAAATCCTGGAAGATTCGCAAGGTCATAATCCTGAACAAAACGAGCTACTGTTTTAAATCTTTTGGTGCAGAGTCATCTCTTAAACTCATCACAACTCAGAGAATTATTCTCTTTAAACGTTAAACCTAGTTCCTAGGTTTCAAACTTAATTAATTTAATTCAGAATTATACACATTGCCAACTACCAACAGAAAACATGCTAAATAGAATTTATACTTTTACTCTGAGTCTAATCAATCCCTGGTAGGCGTGGAGTGATTCACTTCCACAGTAATAATCAACCAGCATAATATTTAAACAATTAAAAGAACATATGCGTTAATGTACCAATAAACATCTAATCAAAATAAGCTTTAACAGAGACTGCAATAAGTTTTATAAATCCAATAGACATTACGATAAAACAATAGAACAATATAACCATAAAGATTTTTCATTATAGTTGTAAACTTGTAAGTAACTGACTCATAGATTAACCAACAGAATAGCTTAAATAGGGCATACGACATTCCATTTTATCAACTTTCAAATCCTAACAAACTCAGGCTCGGGATCGAATCCCCTGAGGTACAGCGTTGGTTTACACATCCTGGCACTTCAACTTTAAAATCATTAAAAAGAAAGTAATACAAGACAGAACTAGGGCTTTTCCCGAACCACTGTAGAAGACTATTTGCAAGTAAATACTTTCTTTCCTATATCGTAAATTACAATCAATTTATCCAATGAGCCATCACTAACACATCTTAAACGCAGAACATCCCTATTTTAATAGATTACATTTTATAAACAAAGCAGTACCCAAAGAATAAAATGATATGAAATCTTTATAATTTAAAAGAAATAAGAACTCAACATAGCTTCTCTAGAATCGTTATCAACATCAGGGCTCTGCCCAGATACAAATTTCAAGAAGTAAAAACGTAAACTATAAAACAGAACCATCATTCTACAAATCGATTTACCTTGATAACGTTAACTAAAGGAAAGAGCAAGAAATACCAAATCTTCAAACCCAACATTTACAAACGCATGAAATACTTCATTGTTCACCCAGCTAAAAATATAAAAACCATTACAAAGTATAAAACAAAGAACGATTATATAAGTTGGTATTTAAGATTTCTATAGGCTCGGTATCTTTTCACCCACAGTCAATAAGTTTTACAATTTCATCGAACGCCTACAAGCCCATACGCACTAAACCCTATGAAAACCCTAAGCACAGTATCATTCGAATCACCCTTACATTTAGTATTTAGTGATGCCGAGAGGTTGTCCACAAATCCTTGTAACTCCTAATGGAAATCCATTAACCACAAGCAAAACATCCCCAAACCTCTTTCAAAACCCAGAACGACCACCCATAGGTGAGGGAATATAAACTTGGGCTTACCCGAGTTTTGCTTTATGGTCTTCCTTCCCTCGAGATCCAAACCTTGAGCAAGCGTTGCACCATACTATCACAAAACGAGCCAAGGGATTAATAAAGGAAATATTCTAATAATAAAACAAACAGAGATGCAAGACCACAGAGGAGAAGCACATACCTATGGGGTTACTACAGAACACAACCCTGTCAACGCAACTAGTAACACAATCCACTCCATTGCAAAAGACCTCTGAACAGGGAGCTCGCTCCCCTGCTCCAAATTAGCTTTGAAATAAATTTTCGAAACCTGGTAGTTTCCACTTATATCTTAAGCCAAGGTGGAGGGTGACCACGAGGCCTTCACATGGCACTCTTAATGATCTAACCACCCCCCACTAGCTTTTAGATCGAATACCCACGCGCTATAGTTGTAGTTCCTTCCTTGTTGTGGTTATGTATTCCTTTATACATACATAACCTTGGTTTTCAAGTTAAACGATTGTTTCTTGGTCAAGATACTTCCTTTAAAAATACACTTAGCATAGGGTTGGTTCTTAACACCTGCATAAAAGGTAGTTCCACATGTTTTAGTTCACAAGGAACTAAGTAAGCCCAAGTTCATAAGTTCCCTTCATTCCTTTTTCAGTAACACGTTATCCAACCACTCTTTCATATTAGAAGCTTAAGTAAGACTGCCACAACTTTATGGCCTAAACAAGAGTAAATTATGTGTTAAGTCAGACACCCATTATAAATAAGTATGAAGTAATTAGATAGAACAGAAAAATAAACACCAATGCAGTATACAATAAACATCATCACATAAATAAATGACGTAAATATCATAAGCCACCATGTGTTAGGCAGCAGAAGGAATCCAGATCAAGAATACAAGTATCTTTTGTAATAAGATTTCACAGTGTTGAAGTTAATTTTGAATGAACCTTAGATCTTAGTGATTTTATTAACCCATTAAATTTTTTATTTTTTTTTCGGATTTAAGGGACATTACAGATGCTCCAGAATCAATGGGCCACTCATTTGAAGAAGACGAAGAAGATGCATTACAAGAAAAACCAAAAGCAAAAAGTGCATGTCCATGAGTTGTAGAGTTAGAATATGAATCAAGGTTGATGGTGTACTTCTTCAATACTACTTCGAAGGCCTCCGTGTTCTTGAAACACTTAGATTCCACATGACCATCTTTCCCACAAAAAATGCAATGGCCTTGAGTCTTCTTATCTTTCGATTTGGTTCCCTTGTACCATTAGAAGGATGAGCGAGATGAAAGGGTTTGGGAGCTTTCATTACTCCAAAATGTATGAGCTTTTCTTTTTCTTTAATCGATGAATCACAAAAAAGATTCAAGACTGGGTTCTGTATAGTGAGTCCCTACATATTCTTTCATGGAATAAAAGGTAGATATAAAAATAGAATAGGCAGAACCAAGCTTGGAAATAATAGCATAGATAGATTTATTTTCTCGCTTGGCTATTTGCATTCTACGACTATGGTTCTAAGAGTTTTGTATTTAGAGAGATGGTATTGAATGCAATAAAATCACTTGGATTTAAAGAAACCAACTCATTTTCAAGTTGGTGGCCTCAAATCTGATTGTGTTTACCAAACACAGTTTCCAATTTTTCCCAAGCCGTATCTAGTTCATCAATTCCTTGAAGGTGGAATTGTAAATCATTAGAAATTGCCATCCTCATTAATCCACGAGCTTCATCACATTTATTGGCCAATTCTGTTTTTTTATCGTCACCAGTAGATTCAATTTATGTTCCCATGGTAATCTGATAAAGTCTCCCACTTAGTAGGACATCCTTCATACGGGATTTCCACGACAATTAATTGGTACTAATAAACATGATATCACATGGAGCGACCATATTGTAATGAATAGGTAATCTGGCTTCAAAAGCATAAATCGATCGTTTAAATGCAAATATTTTGAATAAGTAGGTAGTTTAAAAAAAACAACACTGAGAACGAACTTAATATGCCATAGTTATTCCATTTTGAATATAGGCATAAAAAAGAGCGAATGAGCCACGTGGCAGGAAAATGTTTTTCCACCTGATGATGGGAGCAAAAAAAAACTCTAAAGAATCCCCTCCCCATACTAACTTTACTTATAAAATCAATTTTACAAATAAGTTGGATCAAAATAAGTCACCCACTTTTATAAAAGGTTGAAAGCACTTTTACAATATAGTTACTTTATAACAAACTTTTACAAAAAGTAACCAAAAGAAGGACTTGAACCCAATACCTATTACTTTTTAAAGTAACTTTCAACAAAGTGAGTTAAACAAAATATTTTGTAATATTATGGACTGTAATGGGGATGTTGTTGTTATTGTTGTTGTTGTTGGAAGAGCATATGTCACGGCCCTAGGAGTGGTGCCCCAATTATTTCATGATCAACTCCAAGGAATGTGCGGCATCGATATCCCTTATCTGCAAGGGCTTGGCCTACTTGCAACTATTACACCCGGACTATGCCTCTTCACTTAAGGTCTTCCCATTACTACACCTTGAGATACAAACTATTCGGTCGCTACAAGTGCCTACTTAACTTACTCACCCAATAGTTACTTGCACTATAATAATTATACAATCAAGCATTACAAAAGAACATAACAATACAATTATCTAGCAATGTAGTTCTCAAACTAGGCACTAGAAATCATTATGAAGGATGTTACATTTAGTACAAGATACAACAAAGGAGTGCACACAACCCGAAAAACAGTCATATACAAATATACAACAGATCCAGGAACATGCCCATAAAAATCTCTATCTTAGATACTCTAGACAACCCCCATCTTGTTTGTCGGACTCTTCAAGCAAAGATGCCAGGACGTCCCCCATTGTCTGCACATCCAACCTTTGTTGCATCCATGATGCCTCAACACACATCCCAACTTCTTCATTGCATCAAGCACAGGGTACTTCATTGCTCCTCCTCAACACCAACTACACCCATCCTACTTCGCTACGTACGTCACCCAATTTTCCTAAGTCGTACTACTCTGCCTCGAGAAACTACTCCAAAAGTGCACCCAACGCATGCTACTATGACGCAGCAAAGTGCATCCATAAGTGCACCCAACTCGTGCTACTTCATCCTGATAGACTATGCCCAAATTGTGATACTCCATCCAACAGACTGTGCCCAAGTTGTGATACTCTTTCCCGGAAGACTGCACCCAACTTGTGCCACTTCTTCCTCACAGACAGGGCCCAAGTCACGCTGCTCTTTCCTAACAGACTGCGCCCAACTCATGCTACTCCATCTCGACAGAAAGTGCCCAACTCATACTATTACATCTGAACAGACTGTGTCGAGCTCGTGCTACTGAGTCGCGATGAATTGCGACCAAGCTGTGGTACTGCGTCTCAACGAATTGCACCCAAGTCATGATTCCTTGTCTTGACGAATTGCGCCCAAGTCGTGCTACTTTCTCCCCACTGACTTCTCTTGGATTTTTGCTTGAATTAATTGAATGATTCCTTTCTTTGTGCTTTCCTTCTTGTTTATATGGTGCACCCTTTCCAAGGTGCACCCAACTCCACAAATGTGCCCAAATTGACACACACCCAGATCTCATGTGTGCCAAGGTGCACCCAACCCCACAAATGTGCCTGAACTGACACACACCCAGATCTCATGTGTGCCCAAGTCGACGACCTCCCAACTCCCACAAGTGGACAATGTGCTCTGCAAGTGTTATCTTTGCAATCCGAACCAACTTGTGGGTGCCTTAGGTCCACGTGCCCAACTCAATGCACCCCAATTCTCGTGCTCACATCCATCACATCTCTGCAAGACCATTTTCACCTAGTCTTTTTGGAGTGTGCGGACACCATGCTCCCACCATGCCTTCACGCTCTACCTCAAGTCATGCCCATGTCCGCACAAGTCAAGTGTCTCGAGCTCCACACTCAACCTCTGTTGCGTCTGCATGAGCCTTCGACACATGTTAGGGGAAGTCCAACCCAACCTTCATGTTGGGGTCGTGACATTGTGCCTACCCAAAAAACCTTGCTTTTTGGCATGCAAGACACTTTACACAACCATTCAAAAAGACAAATCGTAATTCTAAAACTAAAATGTCTCAGATTCAAGGTTAGTCCCTAGTTAGCTTTCCCGGGAATTTAAGTTTTCTCATTGTTTCTATTTTACAAAGTTTGCTTAAAGTGCACGACAAAGAGCATACACAGTGACGAAAATCGTTTCTGCTCTATTTCTCACTTGCCGATTTCATAATGCACGAGAAATAGCACATGCAAATTGAAAAGGTAACAAATCAGAAATAAAACAAAAACAAGGAAAATATCTAAAAGTATATGAGAAAAAGTTTTAAAAAAATACATAGTTGTAAACAATATACCTGTGGATATGGTAGAATGGTGTATCTTGGGAAAACGAAAACCTCTTTCAGTGAAACAAAATGTGTTTTGAACTTAAAGCAGTGCTTTGGACACAATGAAACACATCTCTTAGCCCATAAATGCTCAAAAATATTAGAAATTAGAAACCCTTTGACACATTCGACAACACCGGTTCAAGATATCGATCATCATTGAAAGCATAACTCATAAGATCTCTAATACCATGTTCGACTAACACGAGATATTTTGAAAAGAACAACCATCTTAAGAAGTCGTTCACACAAACATATCGTAGATCAATATAGCGGGTTTTTACGTTGTTAAATCCCTCGAAGAGGGAAGCAATCAACTTCCCCATCCAAGTATCTACTTGAAGCAATATTATTATTCAAAAGAAAAATAATGTTGCATTGAGTTTCTCACAATCGATCATTGAGCAAATGACCCTCCATGCTCTTTAAATAGATATCATGGACCAATCCTGTGTTAAGCCACGAATTAATGGTCATTAATATCAAGGTGAGAATGAACCATCGAATCACTTTATGTTTAGAATATATCGTGACCGTCGAATTGCATATGTACTAAGGCATACTAAATAAACACACTTTACCTCGAGATACATTATACCAAGTTCACGCTAACTAACTTCTAAGTGTCTAAATATCCTAACATTACTAAATAGAATGTATAAAGATGAACAACCCAAGGATAATGTTGACAAAAACCCATATTGATGTGTTTTTGTCAACATAATAATTTTCCACACAGTAAAGAATTATTATGTTTGTAAACCATGAATTCTCAGGTCATTGTAGGCAAAAAAAAATTAAAAAAATTAAAAATACTTATTATTATGTCAAACTTCATCAACTTAAAAAAAATAAGAATGGGATACGTTGATGATGATTGTAGTTCTCTTAAACCAACCAATTACGAGTTCTCTAAGCTTGTTCACCTACTTCTTTATAATAAATAAGATGGATTTAATTATGCCAATAGGGATCACTATTTTAACGGAGCTATATAATGGCTAGCTAAAATGAAATATTTTCGATAGAGTAATTCTTACCAAAATCACAATTTGGGTAATAATCTAGAACAGACAAGCCTAATTACTAAAATTACAAAAATGAGAAAATAGCAATTTCCAAAAAGAATTTTGACTGTTTTTTATTCAAAAATCACCAAAACAAAAAAGCGTTTATCCTACACACACCTTACCTCCTTATTCGTAATGATTCCTTTGACAATCAATAGTGTGCTCCCTTAAAGTGATCCTCGTTGATTACTTCTTCACCCTTGAAAGAAATCTTGGGTATCACGTAATTCTTTTTGGCACGCTTGATGACCATTCTCAAGTGCACGGGTTTCTTGGATATAGGATGTCCTCTGCTAAGCTCCACCCAACATTTCATGAAATACCAAAAGGAATTACCGTCTATAATATGATGAGCAATCGTTCCAATGCAAATTCCACCTTCCAGGAAGGCAATGATCAGGAATATCTCAAACATGCCAACATATAGATCAAATTTAAATATGGATATATCAAATATTGAATGGAATAAGTATTGAATTGAGGTTTCAATTTTTTATTCTTATGTTTAAGCTTTAAAATAAAAAATGTATAGTTCAGTATATTTAATTCCCCACGTTATCACTTTTGGTAGAACGATGGAGGTATAAATTTTTTAATTGATTTAAGAACTTTTTAATAAATCAAGGATGATATTTCAATGAGTATCTTTTTTATGTTTTACTCTTTATTAATTTGTCACTTAGCCACTACAGATAGGACGGTGATACTTATTAGTTTTCTCCATAATTTTGGGTTAGTTATTTGATAATTTAACACCAGCCTAGATCCAAATCCTAGGCTCTTTCAAGTGTGGAGAGGGATCAAATTTCTCGAGGTGCAAATCTCTCCTTGAATAGCTCCTTGAGTGTAATACCCGAGCCACCTAATCCTAAGCTCTAAAGTCTCTAGTTTAAGTCTCATATTTACTTTTTACTTGTTCGGACATCCACATCATCATTTTCAGGACCTTGCATGCAATTAGGGTTTGCATGCATTTTGCATGCATCCCAGTCACCAGGTTGATGCCTCCAGCACCTTATCCACTTCATTCTAGCACCCGGGAGCTCCTTCCATCATAGTTTTAGCCCTCCCAGTCAGGAAGGCGCCCACTTCTCACCTACTGCCAGAGAAGGGCGCACTTCTTCACCTACCACTGCAGTTCCACTTCAGTTACACTCAGTTAGCTCTAATTCTCCTTGATTTGAGGCTAGTTTCATTCCCGACTGACTGTTTCACTCCGTTGGACCTCCAGATTGACTAGATGACTTGTTCTGACTTCAGTTAAGCCTCCCATGCGCCCTCCACTGAGCCTCTTTTCCTATATCAGTGCTACACACTTCAGTTACACTTAGTTAGACTTAGATTGACACCTGGATGACTGGTTCTTGTGCATTGATGACAACCACTGATTGATGATGAGGACTCCTAGTTGGAGCCAAGCTATGCCATGCAGTATATTCGAATGACCTCCTTGGATAATTCGAATTGCTCACTCATTGTGACTGTATTGTATTGTAATTATTCACCCTCATTGGGATATTGAGCACTGATGAATGCTTTGCACAGTTTTACACCATTTTTCTGAGTTTCATCTATTGTGATTGATTTACTTGTTCATTAGATCTGCTGTGACTAATTTTACATTACTGGCCGACATAATATTTATTACTTTTTACTTTGTATTATTTTGTCACTCGACAAACTAGACAAACAGTTTCATATTTACTTTTTACTTTGTATTAAAAGTAAAAAGTAAAGTCTCTAGTTTAAATCTCATACTTACTTTTTACTTTGTATTATTCTTTCTTGTTTATGGTTGACATAATATTTACCACCTAATCCTAAGCTCGAAAGTCTCTAGTTTAAGTCTCATATTTACTTTTTACTTTGTATTATTCTTTTTTGTTTATCGCCGACATAATATTTACCACCTAATCCTAAGTTCTAAAGTCTCTAGTTTAAGTCTTATATTTACTTTTTACTTTGTATTATTCTTTTTTGTTTATGGCGGACATAATATTTATTACTTTTTACTTTGTATTATTCTTTTTTGTTTACTTTGTATTATTATTTTTTGTTTACTTTTACTCTGTATTATTCTTTTTTGTTTATTTTGTATTATTTTGTTACTCGACAAACTCGACAAACACTCACATGTTACAAGATCTCCCTCATTCTAGACCGTAGAGCGCCTCTCGACGAAATAAAGATTACAAACTTATAATCCTTCAAAATCGTTGACATGTCCTATTTTGCTTCAAAATCATTAACATGTCCTATTTTGCTTCAAAATCGTTAACATGTCCATATATATATTCATTTTAGAAAATATAAGTAATTCAAGTACAATAACGTGAGGCAAAGATACTCACTCTTATGGTGTAATATATATTGATCTATATGTTCAAATTCTTACAATATCAAGGCATGAGGTAAACAATTTCGAATATATGCATGGATAGAATTTCTATAAATGTTTTCTTGTTAGTAATCCATTTTGCAAGAATTGTACATCGACTCTTCACATTGATATTGAAAGTGACTATTATATATCTTCTTTACATATTAAATATAATTATAAATATGCAAACTTCTGGAATGATGGTAAAAACAACACACCTAATAATAGTTCTAGAAACATTTTTACATAAATGATTACAACATAACAATGTTTTTACAACCTTTCTTTCATTTTTAATATAAATTATCTGGATATTGGTGTTAATGATTACAAGTATCATAACAATGTTTTACAACATTTCTTTCATTTTAATAAAAAAATTCTGGATATTGGTGTTAGATTCTTTAGCATGATATTATGGCTAACTAATGTGTTAAGAAACACACATTGGGAGATACTAGAGTAAATAATATTGTCAAATAAAGTCTTATTATTTTATGACGTTATGTTTTTTTTTTTCAT